>JAWDGP010005144.1:255000-262500 GCA_033675545.1 Elysia crispata | reverse complement strand
ATAGATAAGATAAGTATATAGAGGAAAAAAGAGACAGATGGGCAGGGGAGAGATATATAGAGGAATAGAATATATATATATATATATATATATATATATAGAGAGAGAGAGAGAGAGAGAGAGAGGTAGATATAGAGAGAGATAGATAGATAGATAATTAGAGAGAGAGAAAGCGAGAGAGAGGTAGAGATAGAGAGAGATAGATTAGATAGATAGAGAGAGAGAGAAGAGAAGAGAGAGTGAGAGAGAAAGAGAGAGAGACAGAGAGAGAGAGAGATAGAGATAGAGAGAGAGAGACAAAGAGAGAGAGGTATACAAACAACTAGAAATCCTCAAAAAACAAAATACGCCATGTTAATTTCAGCTTGTAAAGAACCAATATTACCGCTGAGTTCCGTTCCCTTTGAACGTCCAGCATCCGTTAAGACAGTTTTTACTTCACCGGTTATGACATGGGCGCGGCCAGTTTCCCCTCGCGCCTGCGCCGTAGCTACCAGCAAAACTGTTCAACAATAGGGGAATTAAAGATGGCTCCCGGTGAAAATATTCATGAAGGCCTTGAGGCCGGTCGCCACCAGTCGACTGTCCTGGGCTCAGGACCCATTAAAGATGGACACGCCCCGCGTCGCCCAACAGGACTTCGTAATAACAGGACCAGGACAACTTAGGAGACGTGAAATACAGTAGCACCGACAACACCGGCCCCCCAGCAGGCTAACACCAAGTGCTGACGCGCATGCGTATATTTTATTTCGTTTCGCTTCCCGGCTACTGGTCTATGGTTTCCGGTTCACATCTAAATAAATTCTTGTCCAGTTATATTCTAGTTTCTTGCAAACAAGCCTCGCACCAGGCAAAATTATTTTCTGTTTTTTTTTTTTTTTCTGTTTTGGAAACTACTACAATCGTTACTGATGTAAATTGTTCTGAAACACGCAGCGTGACCTTGATGATTACGTTGAAGAGAGTCATTAATGCGAGAAGGCAATGACGTGAAAATTACGAAAATCATCGGAATAAAATTCTTTTCGGTACGCGAAGACGCCTTTCCGGAGGAAGGACGCAATCGAAAATTAATTGAGGAAATAAAATGTGTGTGTGTGTGTGTGCTTGTAACTCTGTCAAACTGGGGGAAGAGAGAGGACGGCAGGGGGTGTGTAGGGGGTTATTGAAACCTGTAGCCAAAACAAGCTTCATAGGTTTAAAGCATTCGCAACTGTTCATGGTGTTCATCAATCTATTTAAGGCAGGGGAAACATAGCAAAGAAGGGGGTGGGGGGGGGAAGGGAGGGGGTGGAAATAAACGTGAACAATGGAAATGGACATCAGATGAGAGCAGAGGAAAGAAAGGGAAGGAAGGGGATTGGAGGAGGAGGCGAAACCAATAAAGTTAAAAGTCATCTTGAGAGATTGAGAAAAAAAACAAAAATCAAGAAGACATTCTTCCTTCTGTGCCAACCGCGGAAATCAGTCAGGATGCCTGGCCGTCCAAATTGTGAAAATCAACAATCTTCAAACACGGTCAGAACTGATGGAGGAGAAAGAAGGCCCCGAGGGAGGAAGAGATTGACTAGCAGCAGGAGAATGGCGAGTCGTTGCAGTTTTCAGATTTTTCTATCTCCTTGTCAACCCCCTTCCCCCACCCCCTCTCTCTCTCTCTCTCTCTCTCTCTCTCTCTCTCTCTCTCTCTCTCTCTCTTTCTATAATTATTAAAAGCGGACTTTGAAACACTGCATTAGATCTTGCCTCCGCTTAGATTTGAACCATGGATCTGTTGGGATCAATTTTGAGTTTCAACCATTGCGCCATTATTTTTCCTTCCCCATACAGGTAAAAAAAATTATATTTCTTAAATAAGATAATAATTGTTGAAAAGGGATTTTAAATACCAAAGGTCTATTACATTTTTAACTAAGTTATGAAACAATGATCCTAATATTTGCATTAAAAAAAATCTACCTTCCACAACAATAGTGTTCGAAGGAAAAAAAATATTCGATTCTCCCTGACATAATGTCAATGAAATGACATGTCAAAATATAAAGCAAAATAATAAAACCCGAGAATTGATGGAGCATGTAACAATCATACAATCTTCAGACAAATAATAATTATTATTCAAGAGGAAAAAAAAAGATGAGAGAAAAGGCGTGGTTGCTTGTTGAATCCAACAGAAGTAAAAGTTGCTGAACTCGTAAGTCTAATATAAAAAAAATGAAAAATAAATCTAGTAACTTTTAAATGTTAACCGAACTAAAGCGTGGCTTACTTTCTTTTTTTTCCCATCAATTTAACCCCCAACAGAATAGCATTGTGGAGAGAAGATAATGATCACCAAAGGCTGAAATATTATCTTATCTCTGCTTCTTTTTAACATTATTATTCAAATTAATAAGACCGCCTCTTTACACAATATTTTTGACAGTCATTCTATATTCTACAATAAATTACAGATGACGGGGTGATGGTCAGCATATATTGCCTGCAATGAAAACGAACCGTACGAGAAACCGTTTTCAGCATATAGACTAAATTAGTGGACATCCAAATAAGTACTGTTATTTGTGAACAATCTTATTAACTAGATCCAGGTTAGTTAACTTACAACATAATTATTTTATGGCTACAGTGCAAGCCCTACTGAAAGCTGTATATAAGATAGATCAGAGTACAATATGGAATACAAATAGTGTAGGAAATATTATTCCATAACCATTATAACTATTGCCCTTACTTCAGAAACATTTATTTTGAGTTCCCTTTAAAAAAATAATAATAAACAAACTCAAATTCGATCTATTCTCGTTGTAGCTATGTTTAGCCTAACTCTAAAGTGTAGATTAACAAGGCAGGCGACAAACACTTTAGCACTCCGTCACTCTCTTGTCCTCTTCACCCGCTTACTCCGGTGTGGAACCAGCGCCGCTGCCATAGGCTAGGAGAGCGAAGAGAGGTGCGCCATGACAGCAATCAGCCTCTCTCTCTAGTCTTTATAGTACTACTCTGTTGTCTGACGTCACTTCCCGGTGACGTAACCTATCGTTTGGAAGTTCAGAGGTGGCAAAATTCAAACTAAAAATCATTAAATCTAAAAACAAAATGCACGTCAGTTCAAAGTCAATAAAAGGGCCCTCTCTCTATAAAATTATGCGGACGCTACAACTTTGACTTCTGCTGTATTCATCTAGATCTAGATCTACACAATCGAAATTTTGCTTTCAAAATGTTATAAAAAAGTGTTGAACTTTAAGGTGAAACTGAAAGAAAAAGTCAAACGAAAAACATCGCTTTGAAATCATATAACAGAATGATGACCTGTCGTTGTTTGTTTGATTTCTATAAGATCCAGAGCACAGAGGTGAGTTGCAAATCAATAAGGCTTACACTAGATTCTAGATCTAGGAAACGAAAGAAAAACTTAGGAATATTCTATTCTGAAAAGCCTGGGCTAGCTTGATGGCAAGGCTAATCTTTTTTATCACTTGGAAGCGCAGTATCCGAACTCTGTAGGCTTACACATGTTGGATAAACCCTATCCAAAAGGTGGTCTCAAACGTTTTCTGAGTATCAAACAAGCCTCCGTCGGGCAGGGTAGAAATGTAAAGTTGAGATATTAAACCCTCCCACCTATGGTGTAGGGGTTGAATCCGAGAAAATTTCGCTGCGGACATAAGGGCGGACAATCTAACCTCTCATCCACCGGGGTTCTGGCCTCCAGCCTGCTGCAGGTAAACTGAGTCGGAAAAAAAGTTGTTAAATAATTATAGTTATAGTTCTGTTATACACATCATAAAGTTCAAATTTGTCACGGATTTATCTAGAGCCTTGACAATACCCCGCCCCCCTAACACACACACATACACACACACTTAAAGCATCTCTCTGACTCGAATACGGGTTTTTATCTCGTTGATGGCACTGGGGAAGGCTCAACAGCAGAGCAAACTTTCACCCAGCGTTCCGCATCATCATTCTGTACACTATAGTGCTAGAGCTCTACACAGCTAGAGAAATCTGTTGACCTTTTTAATGACTGTTTTTAAATATAATGCACCCCTAGCTGATAAACATATTAGACTCGCTTACATTCACACACCCAGTAAATTACTTATCTGTCTCTATATCTACTATACTTGAAAACAAAATTTTTCTCATTGTTTCAGAATAACAACTTACTTAACGAACATGTTTTTACTGTTATTACCTCTCTCTGTGTGATTTATTGCGATATATATATCGAGGCAGAATTATGACCATCATAAAAGTAGTGCTACGCGGATTATTCCAAGCCCAAACGATTATAGGCTCTCTGTGGACGTTTCTTAGAGGACATTCAACTGAACTATCCCTCAAATTTTCCCCATAAACAAGGGGGTTCGTTCAATAAATCAACTTGTTCCGTGTTTTTATTGTAATAACATTGCTGAACTTTTATTCAAGTTATAAATATTATAAAACCTAGAAGTTAAATACTCGAACACACCATCATATACATAAATATTATAAAACCTAGAAGTTAAATACTCGAACACACCATCATATACATTTAACCCCCCCACCCTCCCCCCAAAAAAAACAAAAAAACAAAACGAAACAAAACAAAACAAAACAAAAAAACAACAACAACAACAAAAAAAAGAGCAATACAATCATGTTGTTGCTACCCCGTGGTTTTTATGGTCGAGGTTATAGCGTTCTCGCCACAAAGCTAAGGAGAACCCGACCCTGGATGGAGTTCAGTGAACATTTTTCTAACACGAAGGTTGGCTATAAAACAGGCGAAGGAATTTCATAGGCTTGCTTCAGTCACGTTTTGGCTTCCCCTGATAGAAAACAGAGCTTTGCTGACTTTATCAGGAACGGTTTTCATATTTATTATTAGAGATTTTTTTCCTTTTCTTCTCCTTTTTTATCTTTTTGGAATGAATTTTTTTTTTTTTTTGTTCAAGTTGGAGGAAGGATAATCTTACCGAATGACTTGATGAGAAGAGAACACCATTTATGGTGTTCTGGACTTTTAATCTACTCAATTTCACCTTTCTGTAAAATCTATAAACGCCCCATCAGCTAGAGCTATGAAGGGGAAACTAATATTAATGGTGTTAGCATTCCATATCTAAGTTTTAGAGACATTTGGTTTGTTTCATTAATTAATCAATTGATTTATCCTGTATGTAAAGGAAAGCCTGAGCCAATAATTTAATTTCACGACATTCAAGGTTGACTGGACCGACGGATACACGGATACAACCATTCACATTCCTTGCGTTATATCGACGAGTGCAGTTGTACGCCCGCTCTCGACGCGTGAAAGAAGGATAAATCTGAGTTTTCTCCGCCACAAAGATTATTTCACAGCTTACGCCCCTTTGACCATGTCACGGGAAAGAGCTGTGGGTTAGTGGCCGTAATCGTCACATTTCTTTCTTGGTGGTCGTGTGCTTATGGTGTACTTCTATCAACGATACATCGGGAAACGCTGTAAAAATCTTGGCATCTAAACTGCAAGTGTCGTTTCTAAACTTTTTGTACAATGAATGTGCATTAATGTAGAGATGGTCTGGTTGATTCGTTTGATCTGTTTATCGAAATAAAAAAAGAAAAACAAAACGGTCAATAGGACAGAATAAAATAATGAGAAATAAAGGAAGTGGAGAGGATGAAAATTGAAGGTGAGGATGATTCGTTTTCAAAGTTCATATTAAACTCACTCTTTTCCTCGAAAATCCTGTGGTGGAGAGCGAGAGAGAGAGAGAGAGAGAGAGAGAGAGAGAGAGAGAGAGAGAGAGAGAGAGAGAGAGAGAGAGAGAGAGAGAGAGAGAGAGAGAGAGAGAGAGAGAGAGAGAGAGAGAGAGAGAGAGAGAGAGAGAGAGAGAGGGGGTGGGGGGGGGGCGTGTAGAATGCCTCGACTTTTTCTGCACTGCATTAAGATTGTTCGCAGTTATGCCCTTTTGACCATGCACTAGGTAATTCACAAAGCCCTCTTCCTGCTGTTGTATTGCTTTCTTTGCCGTTGTGTGCTTATAATGTGATTCTCTTAACGGCATAACGGCAGAAAGTCCTGATATAAACACTGCTAGAATTGTTTCCAAAATCGATTTAATGAAGAATCCACATCATATATTTGAGATTGTCTGCTTGAATCGTTAAATCAATCTCAACGGAGTTAGTAGGGGAAAGAAAACTGAAAAACGGACAGAGAGGAGAGGGGAGAAAAAGATTTACAGATTTTGTCGGAAAAACTTACTGGAAGTGAAGCTTATCAAAGAAACAAGGGAAAAAATTAGAAGAGCAGAAAAAGAAAAATTGAATTCATAATACAGACCTCTTTATTTATTTATTTATTTATTTTATTTTCAAGCAATTGCTATCTATAGATGTGACAAAGTATATTATTGACAATCAACGATGGAACATACAGTAAATGATTGTGTGGACAGCCGTGAAGGCTGCTCACCCAGTCGGTGTTAAAAACATTGTATATTGTTTTTACATTCTGTATCTAAACTATTCTTATACTGCAATGCATTTTTTATATTTAGGCTGAAACAAACTTTTACCATACTCAAATAACTTATCATAATCTAACAGCTCAGGTTTTAATATGAGATTAAGTAATAAACTAGTTCTTCTACATCGGGATTTTCCAATATATTAGTAGCCCACGAATTCCTGCTGGAAGATCTCCGGGACCTGCGGGATATGTAAGAATCTATACTGCTGTGGTGCTACAGGCAGTAGCGCATGACCTCTGACCTTTGTCAGTGTTGTAACGCTTGAGAATTCCTGCTAGAAGACCTCCGGGACCTACGGGATATATAAGAATTCCATACTACTGTGGTGCTACAAGTAGTAGCGCATGACCTCTGACCCTTGTCAGTCTTGTAACGCTTGAGAAATCCTGCTAGAAGACCTCCGGAAGCTGCGGGATATGTAAGAACTCTATACCACTGTGGTGCTACAGGCAGTAGCGCATGACCTCTGACCCTTGTCAGTCTTGTAACGCTTGAGAAATCCTGCTAGAAGACCTCCGGAAGCTGCGGGATATGTAAGAACTCTATACCACTGTGGTGCTACAGGCAGTAGCGCATGACCCCTGACCCTTGTCAGTCTTGTAACGCTTGAGAAATCCTGCTAGAAGACCTCCGGGACCTCCGGGATATGTAAGAACTCCATACTACTGTGGTGCTACAGGTAGTAGCGCATGACCTCTGACCTTTGACAGTCACGTAACGCTTGAGAAATCCTGCTAGAAGACCTCCGGGACCTGCGGGATATGTAAGAACTCCATACTACTGTGGTGCTACAGGCAGTAGCGCATGACCTCTGACCCTTGTCAGTCTTGTAACGCTTGAGAAATCCTGCTAGAAGACCTCCGGGACCTGCGGGATATGTAAGAACTCTATACCACTGTGGTGCTACAGGCAGTAGCGCATGACCCCTGACCCTTGTCAGTCTTGTAACGCTTGAGAAATCCTGCTAGAAGACCTCCGGGACCTG
>JAWDGP010005144.1:200000-250000 GCA_033675545.1 Elysia crispata | reverse complement strand
TTACATTGAGCCATATTCCTACTCTTTGCATCACGAAAAGAAAAAGAAACAACGAATAAAAAAAATTACCAAACTCACTTTGCCCCCCTCACTCCACCCAAAAAAGCCGATACTTCACACCAAGCAAGTTGGTTAGTTTTAAAAAGGAAAAGAAGCGATTTCATTACTACACTGCTGATGTCACAAGTTAAAAAAAAAAGAAAAATGAAAATGTATCGTGAATCAGAACAAGCATCCAATCTTGCTTCAATGGAGCCTTGTCCGAATTCTTTCTATCACTCACTCACAAATACATACACAGAGAATTCTTTCTATCACTCACTCACAAATACATACACAGAGAATTCTTTCTATCACTCACTCACAAATACATACACAGAGAATTCTTTCTATCACTCACTCACAAATACATACACAGAGAATTCTTTCTATCACTCACTCACAAATACATACACAGAGAATTCTTTCTATCACTCACTCACAAATACATACACAGAGAATTCTTTCTATCACTCACTCACAAATACATACACAGAGAATTCTCTCTATCACTCACTCACAAATACATACACAGAGAATTCTTTCTATCACTCACTCACAAATACATACACAGAGAATTCTTTCTATCACTCACTCACAAATACATACACAGAGAATTCTTTCTATCACTCACTCACAAATACATACACAGAGAATTCTTTCTATCACTCACTCACAAATACATACACAGAGAATTCTTTCTATCACTCACTCACAAATACATACACAGAACAAACACTAACGCCAGTTTTGAGCAATCTGTACGACCAATTGCTGCTTTGTTACCACTTTATGAAACATCGACTTTTATCAAACAGGAAATACGACAAAAAAAAACCAAACAAAACAAAACAAAAAACCAAACCAAACAAACAAACAAACGGTATACGCATGAAAGTTCTCTAGATGGATCATGAGAAAATGATGCGGAAGACAACAAACAAGCTCTATGCAAGATCAGATTAGTTTTCCGCAGGGCTCCCTCCACACGCCGGAAGCCGTGGAGTTTCTGTAGAGTTGTTTTTCCTTGGCGTGCTCTCACTCTTCGACACAGGGGTTGGGTTGTCTCCCTTAGAGTCGCTTGGCGAGACAGAGTTATTTCCCTTACCGTTCTGTCCTTTGACGTTTACTCTGTTGGAGAAAAAGTAACAGATGATTAGTGACAACGTAAACCCTCTCAACTAAACTCTATCATAAATATAATTAATCAACAATTCTTGCAAAATTCTTAAATTATTGTATTCTTTTTTTGAATGACATTGATATTCAGCCATGCATACGGTATTCCACACCTAGATTTGGGACTAGAAAAAAAAATAAATAGCATTTGGAGAATATAATCAGTTGACCAACAGCTACTCTCCTCACTTGTAGTCCCTATTGAGTTCCTGCATGATATTCCTCATTACTTGCAGAGCTCTCTCTCTCTCTATCTCCCTCCCTCCTCTCTCTCTCCTCACTTTCCCCCCTCTTCTCTCTCTCCTCCCTCTCACTTCTATTTCCTATTGAGTTCCTGCTTGATCTTCTTCAATTTGTCCTCCTGGCGCTTCCTCATTACATACAGTGTTCTCTCTCTCTCTCCCTCTCTCCCTCTCTACCCCCTCTCACTTGTAGTTCCTATTGAGTCCCTGCTTGATCTTCTTCAATTTGTCCTCCTGGCGCTTCCTCATTACGTGCAAAACTCTCTCTCTCTCTCTCTCTCTCTCTCTCTCTCTCTCTCTCTCTCTCCCTCCCTCCCTCCCCTCTCACTTGTAGTTCCTATTGAGTTCCTGCTTGATCTTCTGCAATTTGTCCTCCTGGCGCTTATTCATTACGTGCAGAGTTCTCTCTCTCTCTCTCTCTCTCTCTCTCTCTCTCTCTCTCTCTCTCTCTCTCTCCCTCCCTCCCTCCCCTCTCACTTGTAGTTCCTATTGAGTTCCTGCTTGATCTTCTTCAATTTGTCCTCCTGGCGCTTCCTCATTTCGTGAAGAGTTCTCTCTCTCCCTCTCTCTATCTCTCTCTCTCTCTCTCTCTCTCTCTCTCTCTCTCTCTCTCTCTCTCTCCCTTTATCTCCCCTCTCACTTGTAGTTCCTATTGAGTTCCTGCTTGAGCTTCTTGAGCTTGTCCTCCTGGCGTTTTTTCTTTACTTGCAGAGTTTTTTTTATATGTCTCTCTCTCTCCCAGCCTTTCATTACCCCCCCCCCCCCCCTTTTCCTTTTGTAATTCCTGCTTGATCTTCTTCAGTTTCTCCTCCTCTCTCTTTCTCTGTACGTGCAGAGTTCTGTTCCTCCCTCCCTCTCTCTCCCCATCCATCCCTCTCTCTCTCTCTCTCTCTCTCTCTCTCTTTCTTTATCTCCCCCCTCTCACTTGTAGTTCCTATTGAGTTCCTGCTTGATCTTCTTGAGCTTGTCCTCCTGGCGTTTCCTCTGTACGTGCAGGGTTCTCTCCCTCTCCATGATGTGCATCTGCCGCTCCTCCCTGGCCCTCGCCTCGAGCTCGGCCTCGTGCATCAGGAGCTGCTCCTGTCGGTACTGCCGCTCCCGCCAGTTCTCCTCGACCTGACATACACACAGACAAACACACACACACTATATATGACTGATAGGGCTTCTCTACACCCTCAGTGTATCAAACACACACTATATGACTGATAGGGCTTCTCTACACCCTCAGTGTATCAAACACACATTATATGACTGATAGGGCTTCCCTACACCCTCAGTGTATCCCATGGTGTTACTATTATTAGAGGTGCTATTTTTGGCTATCAATCACGGAACAAGTTGTAGAATCACAGAGCCCAAGTAGAACCGTTCGTTCCGTGTAACTATAAGTCTTTTAGGGGAACAGAATCAGGTGATGGTAAGCAATCTAGAATTTTTATCATTAGGCTAAGTAACTACCATCTCTTTACCCTTTTCGGCAAAGCTGAAACGGTCTTATAGCGTGGGTTTACTCCGTGTTTATACCACCTATTCTTGAAATTTGCCGTCTTCTTTCCATTTGTCTCCTTGTCATGTTAGATATAGGTTGAGCGCTGCTCTTGATGATCAGAACTAATAGAGATGTTTCACATAACCTTATGACACAAGGGAACTATTGGTGACCCCCTGTGTACCATGACCCTTGATCTCTGACCTTTTTCCTGTGCTCCTCGTTCCTCTGTTTCCTCTGATCCTCCAGGCGCTTGTTGAGCTCCTGCTCACGTTTGCGTATCTCGTCTATCAGAGTTGTTCCCCTTGGGCTGAACATTTGGCTCTGGAGGAGTTCAGAGTCGTACAAAGAAGTTAGGATAGTCATATCCATTACAAGTTAAAAATAAAATGGTAGACTAAATACCTCGAAAATGACAGAGAAACTAATTACAGTTGTACGACATATTCTTAAAATTTTTCTTCTCCAGTCTCTCTCTCTCTCTCTCTCTCTCTCTCTCTCTCTCTCTCTCTCTCTCTCTCTCTCTCTCTCCTCTGCCCCCTTTCCCTTCCATTGCCTGGTTTAGAAAGAACGGTAACTCTCCACATGGCGGCGCTTCCTACCGGTGAGTTGAGGGAATCCTTGTCCGGGCTGAGAATTCTCCCCCTTGGTGTCTTCTCTGGCGACGGTCTCGGGCTGGGTTTGTCCAGGGCCAGGCGGGGACTTCTTGCCGAGTAGATCTTCTGGGACTGGTTGTGGAACTGGGTGGACACACAGCAAGGCAAGCAAGGTATATAAAGAGCTTGATTGGTTTATTGAGGCTGTGGGGTTATTAATCTAAGCTTTATAGATCCAGTCTACCTTAAAAGGAAATCTGAACTGTGCGACAAAGAGTGAAACTGTTTTCTCAATGGGTGAATGTTTAAACTCTGATTCATCTTTATTTTAATCCTCCATATCCTCATTTGAATCATTCTCATCGTCATCGTTATCATCATCATCTTCATCATCGTCATCATCATCTTCATTATCATCATAACCATAGTTATTATTTACATTCATAACCAATATTATCATAAACTTCACCACCATATTCACAATAATCATCATCATCATAACCGTTCTTTTTTACATTCATAACCAATATTATCATAACACCATCATCATCATCATCATAACCATCCTTATTATTTACACTCATAACCAATAAAATCATAAACATCACCATCATCATCATCATAACCATCCTTATTATTTACACTCATAACCAATAAAATCATAAACATCACCATCATATTCACCATCATCATCATCATCATAACCATCCCTATTATTTACACTCATAATCAATATTATCATAAACACCACCACCATCATCATCATCATAACCATCCTTATTATTTACACTCATAACCAATAAAATCATAAACATCATCATCATATTCACCATCATCATCATCATCATCATCATCATCATCATCATCATAACCATCCCTTTTATTTACACTCATAACCAATATTATCATAAACATCACCATCATCATTATCATCATCATGAGAATAATTTGCGCCGTATAGTAAAAAAAAAGGCGAGAGATGACACCAATGTTCACTTCCTTTATCTCTCCACGCATGCGTCTTTTCACTAACCAATCGGTTTACTATTTCACCTGCCAATGAATCAACTAGTCAACCAATCGGCTACCTTTCTACTGGCGCTGCGACTGTATTTCTCCTCCTCCCGCCTCCTCGTGAGTTCCTCCCTCTTCCTTAGAGCCAGGGCTAGATCCTCCCGGTACATCTGGGGGGAGGAAAGAAGTGCAGTGAGAGAGAGAGGGAGTGTGTGTGTGTGTGAGTGTATGGGTATTCACTGCGATTTCCTACAATTTAACCATAATATGTATTTTAGATAAGAAATAAACAATCTTTTTTTTTTTTCTTTTAATTTTTTAACTCAGACTGTTTTGATTTTAGAAGTGACTAAGATATGTAAATTTGATCGTTATAAACTCAATACAAAATTCTTTTTTCATTTAATCTTTCATCTAATTTTTTTTTTTTTTTAATTTTGGCTATCTGATAATTTGCTCCAAATGTTTCATCGCGCATTTGCTGTTGCTGAAACGGACGAGCAATAAGGGAGACTATTGGCTAGTGTATCGATATATATATATATATATATATATATATATATATATATATATATATATATATATATATATATATATATATATATGTATGTATATATCTATCACGAGAGAGTACTCACGTCCAGCCCCTCCCTCCTGTACTCCTTGGGTGGTTCACTCTGAGTGAGGCGTATCTTCCCTCGACCCCTGGTGTATCTGTGGACTCTCTGAACCACACGTCGAGAAGAAAAACATACAGGAATTGTCATTAGAAAAAAAAGGAAACTGCTACAAAAATTAATACTCCTTGAAAATACAATTTACTTTAAAGGTGACTGAAAAATATACGCTTCTTATCCCTTCAATAGACACATCTTTTCAATGGAAATATGTACTAGAGTAAAAAACTGAAACGGCCGGGTTTGCAGGTAAAAGAAATCGAAAGTGAATTTAGAGCGGAAGTAAAGAAATTACCGGCCATTCTATGAAGAGTCTGTCGACACTTTCCTGTTTGACTCTCTTCTCTTTCTTCTTCTGTAGTGACAGCTCTGTGACGCTGCGGTAACGGACGAATTCCCTGGTGGGGAGGGAGGGGGGAAAAAGATGAATGAGTCAGGAAGGGTTATAGTAATATCATACCTGCCTAGGTGGCAACAACGATAAAACTGTCGCACATAAATGACACTGTCTTATTGTAATTTGCCTAAGCTTTTTGTAACAAATACACATTCTCGTGTCAGAATAAAGGAATACTTTTATCAGTAGTCCAAATGATATGCCGGTATTGACATCGCATAATGTTGTTTCCGGACAAAACCACATACCTATATGAACCCCCAAAGAATGTACCTGTATTTACCGCAACAAAGATACTAGCGTTGTATTTCTCAATGACATGGCTGTACCTGTACTCGTTAAACTCCTTGATGTTGCACTTGATTTCTCCCCGGTCGGTGACCAGCCCGTTGTCGACGAGGTGTTGGCGAGTCCTGGGCGAGTTGAAGTAATCTTTGAGGGACGGGTCCGTCAGCGAGTCGTACGGGCCTGGTGCTGACCGCCCGTTGGGATTCGTTAAGTCGAAATCGTAGCGTTGGTGAGAAATGTACTTGGATTCGCCCACCTGCACTCAAGGGTTGGAAATAAAAATTAATAGATAGGTTGATTCTGGCCAAACAAGATGAATTGTAGGTTTATAATTACCAATTTGCGACAGATAATGATCTATAAATATTTATTTTACCTGGAATAACTCTAACAATCCAAGTCTAACATTGCGTTCATTCTGACTTAAAAATATATTTTAAAGACATTGGTATATCTGGTCGTCCATAAATATATCTGTTTAAGTTAACTGCTCCAGTGTTACATCCTTCTCACACTCTCACGGTAGTGACAATCAAACTGTTTATTCGCGATTTTGCCTCGTGAATGGAAAAACAAAACAAGCAAAACATTGTTTCCCCTATAGAATTTACAATGAGCTGTTCATTCTATACCTACAAAGCCTTCAGATTTCAATAGAACCAGAGTTACCCGACATTATGACTACAAGAATGTTTGAAATCACGTTTAGATCAGAGTATTACAGGCTAAGAAGCTTTCCCACTTCATGCGACACTATGTTGTCGCTCTGTTTGAAAACAAAATGTTATTCTTGATTTAGTGGGCATGTATAGAAATATTTCGGTGGCTTACTGCTGTAACAGTTCAACAACTTTGGCGTACTGCTGTAACAGTTCAACAACTTTGGCGTACTGCTGTAATAGTTCAACTTTGGCGAACTGCTGTAACAGTTCAACAACTTTGGCGTACTGCTGTAATAGTTCAACTTTGGCGTACTGCTGTAATAGTTCAACTTTGGCGTACTGCTGCAAAAGTTCAACTTTGGCGTACTGCTAGAATAGTTCATTTTTTGGCATACTGCTATAATAGTTTAACTTTGGTGTACTACTGTAATAGTTCAACTTTAACTTTGGCGTACTGCTGTAATAGTTCAACTTTGGCGTACTACTGTAACAGTTCAACTTTGGTGTACTGCTATAATAGTTTAACTTTGGTATACTGCTGTGGTAGTTCAACTTTGGCGAACTGCTGTAAAAGTTCAACTCTGCAACCGGATACAGACTGAGGTTGTATAGTATTACTGTAGTGATACAGATTGAGGCTGTATAGTATTACTGTAGTGAGATACAGATTGAGGCTGTATAGTATTACTGTTGTGAGATACAGATTGAGGCTGTATAGTATTACTGTTGTGAGATACAGATTGAGGCTGTATAGTATTACTGTTGTGAGATACAGATTGAGGCTGTATAGTATTACTGTTGTGAGATACAGATTGAGGCTGTATAGTATTACTGTTGTGAGATACAGATTGAGGCTGTATAGTATTACTGTAGTGATACAAATTGAGGCTGTATAGTATTACTGTTGTGAGATACAGATTGAGGCTGTATAGTATTACTGTAGTGAGATACAGATTGAGGCTGTATAGTATTACTGTTGTGAGATACAGATTGAGGCTGTATAGTATTACTGTTGTGAGATACAGATTGAGGCTGTATAGTATTACTGTAGAGATACAGATTGAGGCTGTATAGTATTACTGTAGTGAGATACAGATTGAGGCTGTATAGTATTACTGTTGTGAGATACAGATTGAGGCTGTATAGTATTACTGTAGTGAGATACAGATTGAGGCTGTATAGTATTACTGTTGTGAGATACAGATTGAGGCTGTATAGTATTACTGTTGGGCGATACAGATTGAGGCTGTGTAATATTACTGTTGTGAGGAAGTCAGAGGAGTCTGCATATGTTAAAACCGAAATGGTCGCTAGATTGATGAAGTAACAACTAACATCAGCCTTCCACATAAATGGTATAATTATAGTCACCTTGTTTGTGTATAGTGTAACTATATGACTTTAATAACAAGTAACATCAGCCTTCCACAGAAATGGTATAATTATAGTCACCTTGTTTGTATAGAGTGTAACTATATGACTTTAATAACAACTAACACCAGCCTTCCACATATAGGATATACAGGTACCTTGTTTGTGTAGAGTGTAACTATATGACTTTAATAACAACTAACACCAGCCTTCCACATATAGGATATACAGGTACCTTGTTTGTGTACAGAGTGTAACTATATGACTTTAATAACAACTAACACCAGCCTTCCACATATAGGATATACAGGTACCTTGTTTGTGTAGAGTGTAACTATATGACTTTAATAACAACTAACACCAGCCTTCCACATATAGGATATACAGGTACCTTGTTTGTGTAGAGTGTAACTATATGACTTTAATAACAACTAACACCAGCCTTCCACATATAGGATATACAGGTACCTTGTTTGTGTACAGAGTGTAACTATATGACTTTAATAACAACTAACACCAGCCTTCCACATATAGGATATACAGGTACCTTGTTTGTGTAGAGTGTAACTATATGACTTTAATAACAACTAACACCAGCCTTCCACATATAGGATATACAGGTACCTTGTTTGTGTACAGAGTGTAACTATATGACTTTAATAACAACTAACACCAGCCTTCCACATATAGGATATACAGGTACCTTGTTTGTGTACAGAGTGTAACTATATGACTTTAATAACAACTAACACCAGCCTTCCACATATAGGATATACAGGTACCTTGTTTGTGTACAGAGTGTAACTATATGACTTTAATAACAACTAATACCAGCCTTCAACATATAGGATATACAGGTACCTTGTTTGTGTACAGAGTGTAACTATATGACTTAAATAACAACTAATACCAGCCTTCAACATATAGGATATACAGGTACCTTGTTTGTGTACAGAGTGAAGGAATCACGGGGACTAGGCGGAATTGGAAGTTTATGATCCAGCGGAACTGTGTGCCACACCGGAAGTGCATCGCCTGCCGGGAGGAAGGTCTTGTCAAACACCTTCTGCCGCTTGGGGATGGCCAGGTTCTCTATGCTGGACACCGACATGCAGCGGGACGGGTTGATCCCTGGTCGCGACACAAGAAGAAGAATACAGTGGTCAGAGAGATCTGCTTGTAGAGCTGATAGGTAGCAGGAAATTGTTCTAGGGTATAGTAGGTAGAAACTCATTGGGGAGCTAGATAACAAAGAGTCTTCAGACAAGAAACCCTCCTTGTAGCAAACGGTTCAACCCTGAACTTCTGACACTCTAAGGGGGCCGGGCCACATCCAGGTCATGACTTTCAGGTGACTCCCTGTTATCTTTTGTTTTTTTAGCTAGTGAATGCCTACACAGAGGAACATCATTATCATGTGTTCGTCCTGACTGCCGATAACAAACAGAAATACTAACATATGAATGCTATATGTACTGACCGCCAAAAGATAAAAAGCTCTCCATAATATAGCAATACGTATCTCGAGCATTACCATCCGAAACAGACTCAGGAGAATGCTAATTAACTTATAACTACCGTACAGTGCCGGCAAGTAATCTAATACTGAAAATTGCTGCGACCTGTACTTGTTGCCTGTCATGTTGCAAAGTTAAACATAAAATACAAGCAGAAGCATTGCTCGTTGCTGAGGTGATTGTGTTATTGGGTAGAGGAGCGCTATTTTTACCCGTGATGAGGGCTCACAATACACGTAAAGCCCTGATATGTAACCAGTGCAGTGCTCACATATGAAACATGAGGGTCTGACATGTGGCACAATGCAACAAAGGAAAGTGTCGACTTACAAGAGAGTGAATTGCTGACATGTTACTCAGTAAGTTTCTGACATTCATAACAAAGTAAAGTGCTGACAAGTGACACAATAAGGGCCTGACATTTGGCACAATGTAACAGAGGAAAGTGCCGGGTTACAACAGAGTCAATTGCTGACACGTTACACAGTAAGTTTCTAAAATTCATAACAAGGTAAAGTGCTGACAAGTGACACAATAATGGCCTGACATTTGGCACAATGTAACAGAGGAAAGTGCCGGGTTACAACAGAGTCAGTTGCTGACACGTTAGACAGTAAGTTTCTGACATTCATAACAAGGTAAAGTGCTGACAAGTGACACAATAATGGCCTGACATTTGACACAATTTAACAGAGGAAAGTGCTGGGTTACAACAGAGTCAATTGCTGACATGTTACACAGTAAGTTTCTGACATTCATAACAAGGTAAAGTGCTGACAAGTGACACAATAATGGCCTGACATTTGACACAATGTAAGAGAGGAAAGTGCCGGGTTACAACAGAGTCAATTGCTGACATGTTACACAATAAGTTTCTGACATTCATAACAAGGTAAAGTGCTGACAAGTGACACGATAATGGCCTGACATTTGACACAATGTAACAGAGGAAAGTGCCGGGTTACAACAGAGTCAATTGCTGACACGTTACACAGTAAGTTTCTAAAATTCATAACAAAGTAAAGTGCTGACAAGTGATACAATAAGGGCCTGACATTTGACACAATGTAACAGAGGAAAGTGCCGGGTTACAACAGAGTCAATTGCTGACACGTTACACAGTAAGTTTCTAAAATTCATAACAAGGTAAAGTGCAGGCAAGTGACACAAAGGATCGCGGAAATGAAGTGATGACATTTAACAAAGTGAATTGATGACAATGACACAACAGAGCAAAGTGCTAACACTAGACACCAAAGAGTGCTGACATGTAACAAGATAAAGCGCTAACGTATGGAACAAGCATCCTGGTTCCGAGCTTTATCAAGTTCCCAGCATCCATGTAGGAAGATAATAATTCTGACAACTAAGACACAATAACATGGTGTTTAGACTGTCGACATGAAGCGTAGACTTTTCCAATCATTTAAACAACGTATTTGAAATCACGAAAATACGACGAGTTTTAGCTTAGATCTGACCAGGACTAGGATAATAATGATTAAACATGGACAAACGAACCAATCAACCAATTGATGGACCAATTCACCAACTACACCATGAAGCAATCATTATTTTCATCAACTCCCTCATGGCTGAGCGAGTATATGACACGTGACACAGTGTCAGGCTGGTCATGAAGCAATCATTATTTCCATCAACTCCCTCATGGCTCAGCCAGTATATGGCACGTGACACAGTGTCAGGCTGGTCATGAAGCAATCATTATTTCCATCAACTCCCTCATGGCTCAGCCAGTATATGGCACGTGACACAGTGTCAGGCTGGTCATGAAGCAATCATTATTTCCATCAACTCCCTCATGGCTCAGCCAGTATATGGCACGTGACACAGTGTCAGGCTGGTCATGAAGCAATCATTATTTCCATCAACTCCCTCATGGCTCAGCCAGTATATGGCACGTGACACAGTGTCAGGCTGGTCTAATACTGATATCAAACACCCTGTAGGTGTCCGATTGATGTGTAGACAAGCTCCAGGTGCAGCAACAGCAACTGTTGTACTACATACTTAAGATGTGCTGAGATGCCATACGGCGCCTCTTCTCTCACTAGGAAAACAGGCTAAACCTGACATTATAGATATTGAATAGATGTATAAATACACGCAGCGATAGAAATCCCATGTTTGATCCACTGCGAGTTATTTGAGTCGCACATACTGAGCACAGTAAGCGCACCAGGAACAGTAATATTATCTTAGAGCTGCTGCACTAACTTCACGAGATAGAGATAGATAGATAGAAAGATAGATGGATAGATAGATAGATAGATAGATAGATAGAAAGATAGATGGATAGATAGATAAATAGATAGATAGATAGTTAGACAGATAGAGACAAAATGAGCATAATTAAAATAAATTAAAGAGAGCGAGATAGGTAGAAAGATAGATAGAGAGATATATAGATAGATAGATAGATAGATAGGTAGATAGATAGACAGACAGATTGAAAGAGAGAGAGAATGAGTGGGGAAGTGGAAGAGCAAGACAGAGAGAGAAAGAGAGACAGAGACAGAGAGACAGAGACAGAGAGAGACAGAGAGAGAGAGAGAGAGAGAGAGAGAGAGAGAGAGAGAGAGAGAGAGAGAGAGAGAGAGAGAAATAGTGATTTTGGGAAAGAAATTCGTTTCCTTCTCTCCCCCCCCCCCCTCAAATCGTTTACTTAATAAGCGTCACAGATCAAAAAACCTATAAGAAAAAACAACAAAGGGCAGGGTTGGTGGCCTAGGATTTGAAATACTTGAAGGAAAATTACTGATGACTGCGTTGATCTTTGCACTCCCCAAGATCTCGATCTTGTCCATATTGAGCAATACCTAAAACGCTAGATCTTTTTGTTTTTACTAACAATTAATCCAATGGTTTGCCTATTCTATATATACATTTAAAATTACGTAATATTTGAGGCATACATATTGTTATCGTTCGTCCTTTATGTTTGAGCGTCCAATGGCAAGTATGGTGCTTCTGGTTGTCTTTGGTGCGATTTGGATCTTCCAAATCAAGATAGCAAGTCACTCACGGAGGCTTAGTAAATACCTGCGCCATGAAACTCTCTTTTAAGGGAGCGTAGTGACGTATTGTTATAAGTTATGTTTTCTTTGAGTGGCAAGGCGATGGGTGCCGAAGCATCTATATATCGATGGTTCTAATCCCACAAATTCAAGCATTTTCGGTCATTTTCACTGAAAGCCTTATCCTAACCACTGCTGAGCACTACTTAAATATCTCGCTGTTATAATCCTTACTTATAATTAACCCCATGGTGTGCCTCAGTACCTGTTTGCCTGTGTTTCTGTCCACGGCCCAGTCCTCTGTTTATCCCCTCTCTGTCTCTCTTACCCGGCCAGAGCTTTACAGGATTAGAACCTGGTTACAGGATTAGGCGAGAGCCGGGATTTTGCTTCAAGCACTGACCAAGTTGTCGAAAATCACAGTCGCAGTTCATTATAGCCGTGATAAGGTTCAAGTGTATCACTTAATTAGCACAAAGACCCATTGTGTGAACGGTGAGAAAACACTAAGGATAGGGATATAAGAGTTCTATGAAAAGCCGTCTTTAGTCAGAGTATATGCTGCTCTTCTAATTCTCGTGTTGTGTAATACAAAAATATTTTGTTGATGAAGTTCAAGACAGAAGAGAGAGAGAGGATGGAGGAATAAAGTTTTTATTTTCAAGGAGAAAGATATCATGGGAATAAGGGTGAGAGAGAGGGAGAGAGAGAGAGAGAGAGAGAGAGAGAGAGAGAGAGAGAGAGAGAGAGAGAGAGAGAGAGAGAGAGAGAAAGAAGAAGAAGAAGAAGAAGAAGAAGAAGAAGAAGAAGAAGAAGAAGAAGAAGAAGAAGAAGAAGAAGAAGAAGAAGAAGAAGAAGAAGAAGAAGAAGAAGAAGAAGAAGAAGAAGAAGAAGAAGAAGAAGAAGAAGAAGAAGAAGAAGAAGAAGAAGAAGAAGAAGAAGAAGAAGAAGAAGAAGAAGAAGAAGAAGAAGAAGAAGAAGAAGAAAGAGAAGAAGAAGGAGGAGGAGAAGGGTGAGGAGAGGAGGAGGAGGAGAAAAGATAAGGATAATGAAAGAGAGAGAAGAAGAAAGGGTAAGAATGAGCTAGAGAGTGAGATAAAAAAGGAGAGAGAGGGAGAAGGAGAGTGGAAGAGATGGCGATTGCATGGAGGGACCTGAACCGTTCAAAACATAGACATTTGTACCAGTGTTCAAAAGTTCGCAACTTCAAGTAAAAAATGAACCGGAAACGTAAAACCCGGCAAGTTCGGAGGAAAAAATCTACAGATATTCTGCTTTCTATGGAAACCTTCTAAATGATTCCGATTACTAACCTATCATGACTCATGAATGCGTAGCGCAAATTTCTTCAGAATCGCTTTTCCTTTATTCGTGTGAAATTTGAAGAAAAAAAAAAGGGAAACATTTCACAATAAAATTATCTAATTCTCAGGTTTCCGAAGCGCTTCTGATTCTTTCCTGAACAGATGCAATGGCTCCTAAATACGTAGAATCACATTGATTTTTCTTAATCGAGTATCTAATTGTATTATAGAACTTGGTACACACAGGTTTGTGCTCTTTCATGATAAGTAGTTTTTTTTTTTTTTTAAAGTATCCTTGCTCTTTCTCTTCTCTCACTCTCTCTCTCACACACACACACACTCTCACATACACACTCACACAGACACTCTCTCACACGCACATACTCTCTCTCCTATCATGAAAAGTAGTTCTTGATTTTTCAAGTTCCCTTGCTCTCTCTCTCTCTCTCTCTCTCTCTCTTTCTTAGAGTTGATACAGAACTTCTGCGAACATTGATTGATACCGTAATTTTTAAATGACAGTTTTTGTTAATCTGTTTCTTTTCTTTGCAAAGATAAATTTGGGCGGAAAATAGTGGCGTTGTCTGTGTAGACTGCGCAGTTCCATACATCGAAGCTTAACTTTCAACCCCTCCCCCTTCTGTTTCAGGTAATTGTGACAACTTTCCTCTTTTAACTACAAATCTACAGGAAGAAAAGCCTCGTTTCCATATCCGACTGATGTAACATAATTTTTTCCTGATGCTGTCCGCTACACATCACAGTGTTGCTCTGATTCTCTATAGACAGAGGCTCCCATCCCTCGCTAGTACAAGTAAGACAAATCTCTCTCTCACGACCTATCTGCGCCCTTTGTTTCTTCCCTATTATGAACACTTTCTAACTGCTTAAGATTTCATAAGGAAGAAAATATATCAAATCAATCTATTATACTTGTTTTTCATCTTACCTCTTACGAAATCGTCAGCGTTCAAAGATTCGTACGATTTCTTTACAAAGTTCTGAAAAATCACCATTCTCCAGTATTGGGTAAATTCTGAGGTTACGTCCAGAACTAACTCTGATACTGAGGGTGTGACTTTACTGCAGAAATTACTTTTGGACCGGGACTTTGTTGAGGGTTAGAGAGATTCCCCGGTTCCTTGTTAACAGAAGCCAACATTGTCCACAGCTGATGACAGTGATATTCGTTACCGTATCTGCTGATATGATGTTTGCTTTGTGACCTCGAGAAACGACCAAACGAAAAACACTCAGGATTGAAATGTTAAAATTTACAAACGCTGGCAATCGAGGATCCTCTCTTGGAAATGATAATCAGTAGATGTGATAACTGTCATGACAACATGGCAAAACACTCTTTTTTAAACATAGCTATCATACAAAGTCCGAAATTGTTTTACTCACCTTCATTTGAACTGTAGGAGGACATATTGCGAGATAATCCTTGAATTTGCTGCAGCGTTCAGGGTTTACTGTACTTTTGATGTGTGAAAAATTGCCGATTTGTAATTTTTGTCCAAATATCCTTATTTTAGAACCATGTTTATCAATGTTCCAGATATGTGACCTCCTACACAAGGTTTCTTGAATGTTGTAGATTCAAGGCGAAGAACCAAGTTGTCTGCTTACATCTTGACTTAGATTTTTGAAAGCGGAATAATCTGGCAAGTTCATAGAAAAGGATTAAAACAAATTTTAAAGCAGTTTCTGAAAAAAAAGGAAAAACAGCATTTTCTCTTTTTTTTTTCCTTTACGTTAAATCTATATTGTACAAAATCGGGAGCGAAATGGAATTTAAAATAATTCTTAAGAAGTAGAAAGTCCTTTGAGAGAACGTTATAAAATTAAGTTGAATTTAGCTCCAAGAACTCTTATTTTATCTAATTCTAATTTTCTTGAAAATAGAATAGTTTCACAACCTCCCATTGAAAATCGATGCAAACAAAAAATATAAAGACAAAACGGGACTCGGTATTACACAAAGTCGACTGAATTACTAGTATATATCCGGCGAAATAAACACTCTTTGGGGATTTTAAATGTAGAAAATGAAAAATAATAGGCAAGCACCAGGTTATCAAAGTTTTATTGTTATTTTTTTGTTGTTGTGATCATTACATCACTCAAACACATGCACATAAAAAATATACCCAGCACACTAATCAAGCAGACTCCGTGTCCAGGTTGTGTTGAAAATTGGACCAATCCGCGGTCAGCTCAAACTGGCAAGGTTGACGAGTCGCGCACGGGAGCTTGGTTACCTCGCCACGAAATCTGGCAACGGCGGAAGTAACACAAGTCCGCTTAACAGCATTATCATATACGGGAACAGTGGTGCAAGGTGCACTATGTCATGAGGGAATACTTGTAAACTAGATCTTGAAAGAGATTTTAGTGTGTGGTAGCGGTTGGAGGTTTTGATTTCCAAAGTTTATGCGAACATTGACAGAGAGAGAAAAAGGGGGGGGGGAGGGGAGAGAGAGAGAGAGAGAGAGAGAGAGAGAGAGAGAGAGAGAGAGAGAGAGAGAGAGAGAGAGAGAGAGAGAGAGAGAGAGAGAGAGAGAGAGAGAGAGAGAGAGAGAGAGAGAGAGAGAGAGAGAGAGAGAGACAGAGAGAGAGAAATGAATATAGAGCGAGAGAGGCAAAATATGGAAAGATTGGGAGAGATATTGAGAGAAAGGGAAGATGCTTGGCAGAAGTGAAAATGGAGGAAAATAAAGAAGGTAGAGTGGAAGAGACACAGGCAGATTGGGAAATAAAGTTTTGATTTTCAAGGAGAAAGATATCATGGGAATAAAGAAGAGAGAGAGTGAGAGAGAGATAGATAGATAGATAGATAGATAGAGAGAGAGAGAGAGAGAGAGAGAGAGAGAGAGAGAGAGAGAGAGAGAGAGAGAGAGAGAGAGAGGTGTTGACTGATAAATAAGTGATCGAAGTGTTTTTTTTTTTTTCTTCATTAGATTCCAATCCAAATATTAAACTGTGGTCGAAAGGAAGAAGAGGGAGAGAAAATCGCTTAGTCTCCAAAATAACTTAACATTTCATCTTAAATATAAAGCGTCCAATATACGGAGTTCCTATCATACGATTTGCTGTAAACTGAGTTGTGTATATCGCCAGTTGTCTTCAGATTGGCCGCTATAGAAGCAGAAGTCTGGACAAGAAGTGGACAGGAGGTGGACATAAGCTGGACCTGTGATTGTTGGAGATCTGTGACTGTAGTTCAAAGTTAGAGAAATAGAATGAAGTGAAAGACGAGAAGCCACAGATAAAGAGAGCAGATTCCGGCTAAGATCAGTGATGTTGATAGAAACCGGAATGAAAGAGCTGCAAAGTTTTCGGGCAGAAGTTTAGATAATTATCCAGTAAAGTAAGGGAGGTGCAGGTTTTGGGGCAGAAGTTTAGATAATTATCCAGTAAAGTAAGGGAGGTGCAGGTTTTGGGGCAGAAGTTTAGATAATTATCCAGTAAAGTAAGGGAGGTGCAGGTTTTGGGGCAGAAGTTTAGATAATTATCCAGTAAAGTAAGGCAGGTGCAGGTTTGGGGGCAGAAGTTTAGATAATTATCCAGTAAAGTAAGGCAGGTGCAGGTTTTGGGGCAGAAGTTTAGATAATTATCCAGTAAAGTAAGGCAGGTGCAGGTTTGGGGGCAGAAGTTTAGATAATTATCCAGTAAAGTAAGGCAGGTGCAGGTTTGGGGGCAGAAGTTTAGATAATTATCCAGTAAAGTAAGGCAGGTGCAGGTTTGGGGGCAGAAGTTTAGATAATTATCCAGTAAAGTAAGGCAGGTGCAGGTTTTGGGGCAGAAGTTTAGATAATTATCCAGTAAAGTAAGGGAGGTGCAGGTTTTGAGGCAGAAGTTTAGATAATTATCCAGTAAAGTAAGGCAGGTGCAGGTTTGGGGGCAGACGTTTAGATAATTATCCAGTAAAGTAAGGCAGGTGCAGGTTTTGGGGCAGAAGTTTAGATAATTATCCAGTAAAGTAAGGCAGGTGCAGGTTTTGGGGCAGAAGTTTAGATAATTATCCAGTAAAGTAAGGCAGGTGCAGGTTTTGGGGCAGAAGTTTAGATAATTATCCAGTAAAGTAAGGCAGGTGCAGGTTTTGGGGCAGAAGTTTAGATAATTATCCAGTAAAGTAAGGCAGGTGCAGGTTTTGGGGCAGAAGTTTAGATAATTATCCAGTAAAGTAAGGCAGGTGCAGGGTGCTGAGATAGAGGAAGAGGGTGAGAGAGGTGAGAAAGAAAAAAATGAGAGCGGGAAAGAGATAAATACAGCTATAGAGATAAAGAGAGGGATGGACATAGATGACCGAGAGCGAGATAGATAGAGAAAGAAAGAGATAATGTGAGAGAGAGAGTGAGAGAGAGAGTGAGAGAGAGAGAGAGAGAGAGAGAGAGAGAGAGAGAGAGAGAGAGAGAGAGAGAGAGAGAGAGAGAGAGAGAGAGAGAGAGG
The DNA here is from genome assembly GCA_033675545.1 of Elysia crispata. Taxonomy (NCBI): domain Eukaryota; kingdom Metazoa; phylum Mollusca; class Gastropoda; family Plakobranchidae; genus Elysia; species Elysia crispata. Next base: position 231,729 of record JAWDGP010005144.1, on the reverse strand, counting down.
AACATATTTTTCTACTCTTTGCGATTAAGACTCGAAGCAAGCTGATCTTAACCTATTTACAGAATTTTTTTTGCTCAGACTTCAAATTATCCACATGTTGTACAATATTCTCTAGATTTGTGGGTAGGTGATTTGGGTACTCGTCTCTAGAGCTAGCTGTACCCTCAACATCTCGAGGCCGGTCAAATTCTTGATCGACACCTTTAGCTCTGCGGTGTAAGAACCTCTTCTGCTCGATCTAAGCCCGTGATGAAGAGGATTTACACCAAGCGCCTTATGGTTTTCATTGCTCCTCTCTGGAGAAGGGGATCACCGAGGATTTCTGAGCAATAAAAACTCTTAATAAATCCGCCCCCCTATTTTTACGACTTTTCCTCGCTCTTTCTTTAGCGCGATAATTCGTTGCTTTTTTTTTGTAAAACAATTCCATAATGCGGCTCTAAGACAGGTTAAGCAAATGGAAAACGGATTGAGAAAAATTAAAATCAAATAATGAGAAAGTTAAGAAAGAACCCCTTAAATCTTTAAAACAAATGTGTCTTGCTTGGGAACTAACTTGTCGATTGCAAAGGGAAAGAAATTATTTTATACTCTCTGTGTTATGTTTTATGCTCAACGGCTGCTGGAAATTTGAAACCTGGTAAAGCCTGAAGTTACCTTATACTCAGTCATTCAACCAGTCAATACTGAACCAATATATATATCGATAGCTCAGTAGTCGATCGCGACCAGGCCACTAATGAGCAGAAGTGGATCAACTTCACAAGACCTGGGCCCGACTTTAAACAGGTCTCGCCTGCTTAAGGCCGCCTGAAATAATGGTTAATCGTTAAGCTTTATCTCCCCTGGACGGGTAGGAGATCCCAGGCGCGGTAATCCATGCCTGGCCTGGGGGAGACGTACAGCCTGCAGGGCCGGCAATGATTCAAACAATGCCCGGCTCTGTGGTGTTATACAGCAGAAATACGCAATGCTCTAACACTACCAGGCCAGTACAGGATTTTAGCATAACTATCTCTTCATTAACCTATCCTAAGTCCGTTTCGGAGTCTTAATCGAGAACTATTTAAATCCCTGCCCACATGTGGTAAATTATTGATTAGCTGGTTGTAGAGTCAATTAAAAATGTTTTTGTTTATTTTTTATAGTTTTTTTTTTTTCATTTTTCGTTCCTATTGGACGTAAGTTACTTCAATACTTTTCACGTCCCAAATATCTTTTGAAGAGTTTTATGCGAAAGAACTTCACATAACTTTTTTTTCTCTTGTTTTGTATGGCCTCTAAAAGATCTTTGTTCCAAATAACTGCCAGTGTAGAGTTACAAGGACTGGCTCAGTTCGGTGTCGGCAAGCTAAATGCTGTTCTCAGGTCTGTAGCATTGTATGCCTGGCGAGAGTCGGGTCCAAGTCACACAGTCCAGGTCCGCAGTTCTGGTGGGTTCAGATTATGTTTGAACGCAGGTTGGATCTATTGAGAATTATTTCAGGCCCGGGAATTATGTATCTTCCGGCTGCATCTAAGAAACATTCTATTCTTAGCGTCTTCAATGTATAGAATAATGTATATCTCTGTCCGCCTGTCTCTACTCTTCTTCTCCTTCTCCTTTCCCTGTGTAAATCTCGTCTTCTGTCTCATTTCTAGTCCTGTGTTTATAATTTTACTATAAAAAAATTCCATTCTAATAAGGAAATAAAAAAATCAGTGAGAAAGACGTAAATAAGATCAAAACCTTGGCGAGAAACTCACAAATATAACCATCAGTCGCCAGGTCGTAGTATCAGGTGTAAACAATCAGGCACGAATTCTGCCACTTACTCTATTCAGCAATATCTCGACATGGAACAACAGTGGTCGTTAGGCAGACCGCATAACTTAAAATTTCAAGGACCTTGTCACCATGAGTTCGAGACCAGCAGTGGATTGTCCAACTTTAGAACGTTGGAAAAAGACACCGCTTCATTTTCTTTTTAGTTGTAAATATAGCAATGATATGTTAAAGCATCAGTCGGGAAAAATTCCGTTCTCTCTCTCTCTCTCTCTCTCTCTCTCTCTCTCTCTCTCTCTCTCTCTCTCTCTCTCTCTCTCTATCTCTCTCTCTCTCTCTCTCTCTCTCTCTCTCTCTCTCTCTCTCTCTCTCTCTCTCTCTCTCTCTCACTGTTTTTTACAGCGCCTCCTTTAAATCACTTATTCCATTCAATTCAGAAAATTCACGATTGCATCTATATAAAAAATAATGAAAAGAAAATCCTTTTATAAATAGAGTCTCCGATGGAAAGAATTACATTTTAAATCGGTCATAAATTAATGGATCTTTTTTTTTAAGACAATCAAAGCACCGCCCTGTAGATTTCCTTAATCAGCTGATTTATTCTGCAGCGCAAGCTCTTATCAATCAAAAAACAAACGAACATTACAATCTTTCCTCGCTCTTTCCGTCTCTTTGAAAGCTTTCTTTTCTTCATAGCTTTGAAACCACTGCATTGACCGTGCGTCACTCAAACATCAATCAGGGGGTTAGGGGGAAAAGAGCGGAACCTGTAGTTTGTGTATGTGTAAGGTGTATATACAAATGCGCACCCGATGTGGCTGCGGATCGGATCTGGATATGGTGCAGAAGATATCCACCAGTGATCTCCGTTGACACAAGAGCTCTCTGTTGTTAAATGGTTTGGAAGAATGGACCTTTGTTAGGCCTCATTACAACAATCAGACAACTCGGCGGAAACAATGAGCTCTTTCTTTACACAAGTTACTTTACCTCCCTTGGCCGCTTCCCACCTGTCTCCACCTCCAACACTCCCTATTCCCTTCTCTCCTCCTCTTTACACAAGTTACTTTACCTCCCTTGGCCGCTTCCCACCTGTCTCCACCTCCAACACCCCCTATTTCCTTCTCCCCTTCTCCCCTCCTCTTTACACAAGTTACTTTACCTCCCTTGGCCGCTTCCCACCTGTCTCCACCTCCAGCACCCCCTATTTCCTTCTCCCCTTCTCCCCTCCTCTTTACACAAGTAACCTTACCTCCCTTGGCCGCTTCCCACCTGTCTCTACCTCCAGCACCCCCTATTTCCTTCTCCCCTCCTCTTTACACAAGTAACCTTACCTCCCTTGGCCGCTTCCCACCTGTCTCCACCTCCAGCACCCCCTATTTCCTTCTCCCCTCCTCTTTACACAAGTAACCTTACCTCCCTTGGCCGCTTCCCACCTGTCTCCACCTCCAACACCCCCTATTCCCTTCTCCCCTCCTCTTTACACAAGTAACCTTACCTCCCTTGGCCGTCTCCCACCTGTCTCCACCTCCAACACCCACTATTTCCTTCTCTCCTCCTCTTTACACAAGTTACCTTACCTCCCTTGGCCGCTTCCCACCTGTCTCCACCTCCAGCACCCCCTATTTCCTTCTCCCCTCCTCTTTACACAAGTAACCTTACCTCCCTTGGCCGCTTCCCACCTGTCTCCACCTCCAGCACCCCCTATTTCCTTCTCCCCTCCTCTTTACACAAGTAACCTTACCTCCCTTGGCCGCTTCCCACCTGTCTCCACCTCCAACATCCCCTATTCCCTTCTCCCCTCCTCTTTACACAAGTAACCTTACCTCCTTTGGCCGCTTCCCACCTGTCTCCACCTCCAGCACCCCCTATTTCCTTCTCCCCTCCTCTTTACACAAGTAACCTTACCTCCCTTGGCCGCTTCCCACCTGTCTCCACCTCTAGCACCCCATATTTCCTTCTCCCCTTCTCTCCTCCTCTTTACACAAGTAACCTTACCTCCCTTAACCGTCTCCCACCTGTCTCCACCTCCAGCACCCCCTATTACCTTCTTTGCTCCTCTTTACACAAGTAACCTTACCTCCCTTGGCCGTCTCCCACCTGTCTCCACCTCCAACAGCTTCTATTCCCTTCTCCCTTCTCACCTCCTCTTTACACAAGTGACCTTACCTCCCTTGGCCGTCTCCCACCTGTCTCCACCTCCAACAGCTTCTATTCCCTTCTCCCTTCTCTCCTCCTCTTTACACAAGTAACCTTACCTCCCTTGGCCGTCTCCCACCTGTCTCCACCTCCAACAGCTTCTATTCCCTTCTCCCTTCTCTCCTCCTCTTTACACAAGTAACCTTACCTCCCTTGGCCGTCTCCCACCTGTCTCCACCTCCAACACCCCCTATTCCCTTCTCCCTTCTCTCCTCCTCTTTACACAAGTGACCTTACCTCCCTTGGCCGTCTCCCACCTGTCTCCACCTCCAACACCCACTATTCCCTTCTCCCCTCCTCTTTACACAAGTTACTTTACCTTCCTTGGCCGTCTCCCACCTGTCTCCACCTCCAACACCCCCTATTCCCTTCTCCCTTCTCTCCTCCTCTTTACACAAGTGACTTTACCTCCCTTGGCCGTCTCCCACCTGTCTCCACCTCCAACAGCCCCTATTCCCTTCTCTCCTCCTCTTTACACAAGTTACCTTACCTCCCTTGGCCGTCTCCCACCTGTCTCCATCTCCAACAGCCCCTATTTCCTTCTCCCCTCCTCTTTACACAAGTAACCTTACCTCCCTTGGCCGTCTCCCACCTGTCTCCACCTCCAACAGCTTCTATTCCCTTCTCCCTTCTCCCCTCCTCTTTACACAAGTAACCTTACCTCCCTTGGCCGTCTCCCACCTGTCTCCACCTCCAGCACCCACTATTCCCTTCTCCCCTTCTCCCCTCCTCTATCCATATCGTCCTCCACCTTCATCCCTTCTTTGTCACTCTTCCTCCCATTCCCCCACACCAGCTACTCCATCCTTCCATACACTTTAAACCTCACTGAGACACAGCACCCTGCTTTAACTCTTCCCTTGCCTAGATATCTATCGTGACACCACAACCAGTAAGTAAACCGCATTTTCTTCGGCATTCTCTAAACTTTTCAGTATTGCGAAAGGTTTCACCCAGTTTCTGATTTGTCCATTCCTTTGTGGTGTTTCCTCACCTGATTCTCTGTCTATCTCTCATCCATCCGATTTGTGTGGAGAAAGCTTCAGAACTAGTAGAGTGTGCACGAAAACATAATGCCGCAAATACTTGTGATTCAAGATTTATTGAGTTTCACCTTGAAGCCTAACTTATCCCTGTATAAGGTTCTTCCGCAACCCAAGGAAGCGTTAAGATTATCTAAGAACAACCTAATTCACCTAAGAACACGGAGTATCGCTAAATTGTATAAATAACCTCAAGAAAAAAAATCAATTATGTGTTACAAGAACAGAAATAATTGTGGAAAAAATAAAGAAAAATCAATGGTTTTTTAGTCCAGTAGGCTATGTAATGGTAAACTGCAATATTTAATGAAGAAACAAAAAACATCATAAATAAAATAACGAAAAAAAAAAAAAAAACCCACGACCAACTAATAATCTTTATTGGCAAAAGAAACCACCTTGTTGAGGTGGATTTTCTCACAAAGAAGAAAGTCTTTTATTTACATGTATTTATTTATTTTCTTGAGGACTGACATTTTCTGTACAAATGTCTTGAGCCTACACCATGCGGTCTGAGACAGTCTACATGATGAACAGCTCCTTGTCAGTAGCTTAGAACGTCAGCATCCTCGCTTTAGTCAGATGTATGTTTTAAATTTCTAGATTCGTTCACGGAATCATACAAGGAGTCAATACGATGTTAGCATGGGGCGAGAGTGGACTGGACACCTGGAACTGGGGGTCATGAGGGTCAGCATCTGACTGTTTTCAAACCGTTTCTCTGTTGACATGAAACTGGTGGTCACTCCTTGTTACGTCATAAGGGTCAGCATCTGACTGTTTTCAAACCGTTTCTCTGTTGACATGAAACTGGTGGTCACTCCTTGTTACGTCATAAGGGTCAGCATCTGTCTGTTTTCAAACCGTCTCTCTGTTGACATGAAACTGGTGGTCACTCCTTGTTACGTCATAAGGGTCAGCATCTGTCTGTTTTCAAACCGTTTCTCTGTTGACATGAAACTGGTGGTCACTCCTTGTTACGTCATAAGGGTCGGCATCTGACTGTTTTCAAACCTTCTCTCTCTGTTGACATGAAACTGGTGGTCACTCCTTGTTACGTCATAAGGGTCAGCATCTGACTGTTTTCAAACCGTTTCTCTGTTGACATGAAACTGGTGGTCACTCCTTGTTACGTCATAAGGGTCAGCATCTGACTGTTTTCAAACCGTTTCTCTGTTGACATGAAACTGGTGGTCACTCCTTGTTACGTCATAAGGGTCAGCATCTGTCTGTTTTCAAACCGTTTCTCTGTTGACATGAAACTGGTGGTCACTCCTAATAACGTCATAAGGGTCAGCATCTGTCTGTTTTCAAACCGTTTCTCTGTTGACATGAAACTGGTGGTCACTCCTTGTTACGTCATAAGGGTCAGCATCTGTCTGTTTTCAAACCGTTTCTCTGTTGACATGAAACTGGTGGTCACTCCTTGTTATGTCATAAGGGTCAGCATCTGTCTGTTTTCAAACCGTCTCTCTGTTGACATGAAACTGGTGGTCACTCCTTGTTATGTCATAAGGGTCAGCATCTGTCTGTTTTCAAACCGTTTCTCTGTTGACATGAAACTGGTGGTCACTCCTTGTTACGTCATAAGGGTCAGCATCTGTCTGTTTTCAAACCGTTTCTCTGTTGACATGAAACTGGTGGTCACTCCTTGTTATGTCATAAGGGTCAGCATCTGACTGTTTTCAAACCGTTTCTCTGTTGACATGAAACTGGTGGTCACTCCTTGTTATGTCATAAGGGTCAGCATCTGTCTGTTTTCAAACCGTTTCTCTGTTGACATGAAACTGGTGGTCACTCCTGGTTAAGTCATAAGGGTCAGCATCTGTCTGTTTTCAAACCGTTTCTCTGTTGACATGAAATTGGTGGTCACGCCTTGTTATGTCATAAGTGTAAGCATCTGTCTGTTTTCAAACCGTTTCTCTGTTGACATGAAATTGGTGGTCACTCCTTGTTATGTCATAAGGGTCAGCATCTGTCTGTTTTCAAACCGTTTCTCTGTTGACATGAAACTGGTGGTCACTCCTATTAACGTCATAAGGGTCAGCATCTAGCTGTTTTCAAACCGTTTCTCTGTTGACATGAAACTGGTGGTCACTCCTTGTTACGTCATAAGGGTCAGCATCTGTCTGTTTTCAAACCGTTTCTCTGTTGACATGAAACTGGTGGTCACTCCTTGTTACGTCATAAGGGTCAGCATCTGACTGTTTTCAAACCTTCTCTCTCTGTTGACATGAAACTGGTGGTCAATCCTTGTTACGTTATGAGGTCAGCATTTGACTGTTTTCAAACCGTTTCTCTGTTGACATGGAAATGGCGGTCACTCCTTGTTACGTCATAAGGGTCAGCATCTGACTGTTTTCAAACCTTCTCTCTCTCTGTTGACATGGAAATGGCGGTCACTCCTTGTTACGTCATAAGGGTCAGCATCTGACTGTTTTCAAACCTTCTCTCTCTGTTGACATGGAAATGGCGGTCACTCCTTGTTACGTCATAAGGGTCAGCATCTGACTGTTTTCAAACCTTCTCTCTCTCTGTTGACATGGAAATGGTGGTCACTCCTTGTTTCGTCATGCGGGCCAGCATCTGACTGTTTTCACACCTCTCTCAGTTGTCATGGAAATGGTGGTCACACCTTGTTTCGTCATGCGGGCCATCATCTGACTGTTGTCAAACCTTCTCTCTCTCTGTTGACATGGAAATGGTGGTCACTCCTTGTTTCGTCATGCGGGCCAACATCTGACTGTTTTCAAACCTTCTCTCTCTGTTGACATGGAAATGGTGGTCACTCCTTGTTTCGTCATGCGGGTCAGCATCTGACTGTTTTCAAACCTTCTCTCTCTGTTGACATGGAAATGGTGGTCACTCCTTGTTTCGTCATGCGGGCCAGCATCTGACTGTTTTCACACCTTCTCTCTCTCTGTTGACATGGAAATGGTGGTCCCTTCTTGTTTCGTCATGAAGGTCAACATCTGACTGTTTTCAAACCTTCTCTCTCCGTTGACATGGAAATGGTGGTCCCTTCTTGTTTCGTCATGAAGGTCAACATCTGACTGTTTTCACACCTTCTCTCTCTCTGTTGACATGAAACTGGTGGTCACTCCTTGCTTCGTCATGCGGGTCAACATCTGACTGTTTTCACACCTTCTCTCTCTCTGTTGACATGGAAATGGTGGTCAATCCTTGTTACGTTATGAGGTCAGCATCTGACTGTTTTCACACCTTCTCTCTCTCTGTTGACATGGAAATGGTGGTCAATCCTTGTTACGTTATGAGGTCAGCATCTGACTGTTTTCAAACCTTCTCTCTCTCTGTTGACATGGAAATGGTGGTCAATCCTTGTTACGTTATGAGGCCAGCATCTGACTGTTTTCACACCTTCTCTCTCTCTGTTGACATGGAAATGGTGGTCACTCCTTGTTTCGTCATGCGGGTCAGCATCTGACTGTTTTCAAACCCTCTCTCTCTGTTGACATGGAAATGGTGGTCAATCCTTGTTACGTTATGCGGGTCAGCATCTGACTGTTTTCACACCTTCTCTCTCTCTGTTGACATGGAAATGGTGGTCAATCCTTGTTACGTTATGAGGTCAGCATCTGACTGTTTTCAAACCTTCTCTCTCTCTGTTGACATGGAAATGGTGGTCAATCCTTGTTACGTTATGCGGGTCAGCATCTGACTGTTTTCAAACCTTCTCTCTGTTGACATGGAAATGGTGGTCAATCCTTGTTACGTTATGCGGGTTAGCATCTGACTGTTTTCAAACCTTCTCTCTCTCTGTTGACATGTAACTGTTGATCTATCCTTGTTACGTTTTGAGGTGATCATCTGACTGTTTTCAAACCTTCTCTCTCTCTTTTGACATGGAAATGGCGGTCACTCCTTGTTACGTCATAAGGGTCAGCATCTGACTGTTTTCAAACCTTCTCTCTCTCTGTTGACATGAAACTGGTGGACACTCCTTGTTGTGTCATGAGTCTCAGCATCTGACTGTTTTCAAATTCTCTCTCTCTCTGTTGACATGGAAATGGTGGTCCCTTCTTGTTACGTTATGAGGCCAGCATCTGACTGTGTTCAAACCTTCGCTCTCTGTTGACATGGAACTGGTGGTCACTCCTTGTTACGTCATAAGGGTCAACATCTGACTGTTTTCAAACCTTCTCTCTCTCTGTTGACATGAAACTGGTGGTCAATCCTTGTTACGTTATGAGGTCAGCATCTGACTGTTTTCAAACCGTTTCTCTGTTGACATGGAAATGGTGGTCACTCTTTGTTACGTCATAAGGGTCAGCATCTGACTGTTTTCAAACCTTCTCTCTCTCTGTTGACATGGAAATGGTGGTCACTCCTTGTTACGTTATGAGGTCAGCATCTGACTGTGTTCAAACCTTCGCTCTCTGTTGACATGGAACTGGCGATCAATCCTTGTTACGTTATGAGGTCAGCATCTGACTGTGTTCAAACCTTCTCTCTCTCTGTTGACATGGAAATGGTGGTCAATCCTTGTTTCGTCATGCGGGTCAGCATCTGACTGTTTTCAAACCTTCTCTCTCTCTGTTGACATGGAAATGGTGGTCCCTTCTTGTTTCGTCATGAAGGTCAACATCTGACTGTTTTCAAACCTTCTCTCTCCGTTGACATGGAAATGGTGGTCCCTTTTTGTTTCGTCATGAAGGTCAACATCTGACTGTTTTCACACCTTCTCTCTCTCTGTTGACATGGAAATGGTGGTCAATCCTTGTTTCGTCATGCGGGTCAGCATCTGACTGTTTTCAAACCTTCTCTCTCTCTGTTGACATGGAAATGGTGGTCAATCCTTGTTACGTTATGAGGTCAGCATCTGACTGTTTTCAAACCTTCTCTCTCTCTGTTAACATGGAAATGGTGGTCACTCCTTGTTACGTTATGAGGTAAGCATCTGACTGTTTTCACACCGTCTATCTCTGTGTTGACTGGGAAATGGGGGACACACCTTGTTTCGTCTTGCGGGTCAGCATCTGACTGTTTTCACACCTTCTCTCTGTTGACATGGAAATGGTGGTCAATCCTTGTTTCGTCATGCGGGTCAGCATCTGACTGTTTTCACACCTTCTCTCTCTGTTGACATGGAAATGGTGGTCAATCCTTGTTTCGTCATGCGGGTCTGCATCTGACTGTTTTCACACCTTCTCTCTCTGTTGACATGGAAATGGTGGTCACTCCTTGTTTCGTCATGCGGGTCAGCATCTGACTGTTTTCACACCTTCTCTCTCTGTTGACATGGAAATGGTGGTCAATCCTTGTTTCGTCATGCGGGTCAGCATCTGACTGTTTTCACACCTTCTCTCTCTGTTGACATGGAAATGGTGGTCAATCCTTGTTTCGTCATGCGGGTCAGCATCTGACTGTTTTCAAACCTTCTCTCTCTCTGTTGACATGGAAATGGTGGTCCCTTCTTGGTTCGTCTTGAAGGTCAGCATCTGACTGTTTTCACACCTTCTCTCTCTCTGTTGACATGGAAATGGTGGTCAATCCTTGTTACGTTATGAGGTCAGCATCTGACTGTTTTCAAACCTTCTCTCTCTCTGTTGACATGGAAATGGTGGTCAATCCTTGTTACGTTATGAGGTCAGCATCTGACTGTTTTCACACCTTCTCTCTCTCTGTTGACATAGAAATGGTGGTCACTCCTTGTTACGTTATGAGGTCAGCATCTGACTGTTTTCAAACCTTCTCTCTCTCTGTTGACATGGAACTGGTGGTCACTCTTTGTTACGTTATGAGGTCAGCATCTGACTGTGTTCAAACCTTCTCTCTCTGTTGACATGGAAATGGTGGTCAATCCTTGTTACGTTATGAGGTCAGCATCTGACTGTTTTCACACCTTCTCTCTCTCTGTGGACATGGAAATGGTGGTCACTCCTTGTTACGTTATGAGGTCAGCATCTGACTGTTTTCAAACCTTCTCTCTCTCTGTTGACATGGAACTGGTGGTCACTCTTTGTTACGTTATGAGGTCAGCATCTGACTGTGTTCACACCTTCTCTCTCTCTGTTGACATGGAAATGGTGGTCACTCCTTGTTTCGTCATGCGGGTCAGCATCTGACTGTTTTCACACCTTCTCTCTGTTGACATGGAAATGGCGGTCACTCCTTGTTACGTTATGAGGCCAGCATCTGACTGTTTTCAAACATTCTCTATCTCTGTTGACATGGAAATGGTGGTCACTCCTTGTTTCGTCATGCGGGTCAGCATCTGACTGTTTTCACACCTTCTCTCTCTCTGTTGACATGGAAATGGCGGTCAATCCTTGTTACGATATGAGGCCAGCATCTGACTGTTTTCAAACCTTCTCTCTCTCTGTTGACATGGAAATGGTGGTCACTCCTTGTTTCGTCATGCGGGTCAGCATCTGACTGTTTTCACACCTTCTCTCTCTGTTGACATGGAAATGGCGGTCAATCCTTGTTACGTTATGAGGTCAGCATCTGACTGTTTTCACACCTTCTCTCTCTCTGTTGACATGGAAATGGCGGTCAATCCTTGTTACGTTATGAGGTCAGCATCTGACTGTTTTCAAACCTTCTCTCTCTCTGTTGACATGGAAATGGCGGTCAATCCTTGTTACGTTATGAGGCCAGCATCTGACTGTTTTCACACCTTCTCTCTCTCTGTTGACATGGAAATGGCGGTCAATCCTTGTTACGTTATGAGGTCAGCATCTGACTGTTTTCAAACCTTCTCTCTCTCTGTTGACATGGAAATGGCGGTCAATCCTTGTTACGTTATGAGGCCAGCATCTGACTGTTTTCAAACCTTCTCTCTCTCTGTTGACATGGAAATGGCGGTCACTCCTTGTTACGTCATAAGGGTCAGCATCTGACTGTTTTCAAACCTTCTCTCTCTGTTGACATGAAACTGGTGGTCACTCCTTGCTTCGTCATGCGGGTCAACATCTGACTGTTTTCAAACCTTCTCTCTCTGTTGACATGGAACTGGTGGTCAATCCTTGTTACGTGATGAGGGTCAGCATCTGACTGTTTTCAAACCTTCTCTCTCTCTGTTGACATGGAAATGGCGGTCACTCCTTGTTACGTCATAAGGGTCAGAATCTGACTGTTTTCAAAACTTCTCTCTCTCTGTTGACATGGAACTGGTGGTCACTCCTTGTTACGTCATAAGGGTCAGCATCTGACTGTTTTCAAACCGTTTCTCTGTTGACATGAAACTGGTGGTCAATCCTTGTTACGTTATGAGGTCAGCATCTGACTGTTTTCAAACCGTTTCTCTGTTGACATGAAACTGGTGGTCAATCCTTGTTACGTTATGAGGTCAGCATCTGACTGTTTTCAAACCGTTTCTCTGTTGACATGAAACTGGTGGTCAATCCTTGTTACGTTATGAGGTCAGCATTTGACTATTCAAAACATCGCTCTGGCTATTGACATGAAACTGGTGGTCACTCTTTGTTACGTTATGAGGCCAGCATCTGACTGTGTTCAAACCTTCGCTCTCTGTTGACATGGAAATGGTGGTCCCTTCTTGTTTCGTCATGCGGGTCAGCATCTGACTGTTTTCAAACCTTCTCTCTCTCTGTTGACATGGAACTGGTGATCAATCCTTGTTACGTTATGAGGTCAGCATCTGACTGTTTTCAAACCTTCTCTCTCTCTGTTGACATGGAAATGGCGGTCACTCCTTGTTACGTCATAAGGGTCAGCATCTGACTGTTTTCAAACCTTCTCTCTCTCTGTTGACATGGAAATGGTGGTCACTCCTTGTTTCGTCATGCGGGTCAGCATCTGACTGTTTTCACACCTTCTCTCTCTGTTGACATGGAAATGGTGGTCAATCCTTGTTTCGTCATGCGGGTCAGCATCTGACTGTTTTCACACCTTCTCTCTCTGTTGACATGGAAATGGTGGTCAATCCTTGTTTCGTCATGCGGGTCAGCATCTGACTGTTTTCACACCTTCTCTCTGTTGACATGGAAATGGTGGTCACTCCTTGTTTCGTCATGCGGGTCAGCATCTGACTGTTTTCACACCTTCTCTCTGTTGACATGGAAATGGTGGTCAATCCTTGTTTCGTCATGCGGGTCAGCATCTGACTGTTTTCACACCTTCTCTCTCTCTGTTGACATGGAAATGGTGGTCAATCCTTGTTTCGTCATGCGGGTCAGCATCTGACTGTTTTCAAACCTTCTCTCTCTCTGTTGACATGGAAATGGTGGTCCCTTCTTGTTTCGTCATGAAGGTCAGCATCTGACTGTTTTCACACCTTCTCTCTCTCTGTTGACATGAAACTGGTGGTCAATCCTTGTTATGTCATAAGGGTCGGCATCTGACTGTTTTCAAACCGTTTCTCTGTTGACATGAAACTGGTGGTCAATCCTTGTTACGTTATGAGGTCAGCATTTGACTATTCAAAACATCGCTCTGGCTATTGACATGAAACTGGTGGTCACTCTTTGTTACGTTATGAGGCCAGCATCTGACTGTGTTCAAACCTTCGCTCTCTGTTGACATGGAAATGGTGGTCCCTTCTTGTTACGTTATGAGGCCAGCATCTGACTGTGTTCAAACCTTCGCTCTCTGTTGACATGGAACTGGTGGTCACTCCTTGTTACGTCATAAGGGTCAGCATCTGACTGTTTTCAAACCGTTTCTCTGTTGACATGAAACTGGTGGTCAATCCTTGTTACGTTATGAGGTCAGCATTTGACTGTTTTCAAACCTGCTCTCTCTCTGTTGACATGGAAATGGTGGTCACTCCTTGTTACGTCATAAGGGTCAGCATCTGACTGTTTTCAAACCTTCTCTCTCTCTGTTGACATGGAAATGGCGGTCACTCCTTGTTACGTCATAAGGGTCAGCATCTGACTGTTTTCAAACCTTCTCTCTCTGTTGACATGGAAATGGCGGTCACTCCTTGTTACGTCATAAGGGTCAGCATCTGACTGTTTTCAAACCTTCTCTCTCTGTTGACATGAAACTGGTGGTCACTCCTTGTTACGTCATAAGGGTCAGCATCTGACTGTTTTCAAACCTTCTCTCTCTCTGTTGACATGAAACTGGTGGTCACTCCTTGTTACGTCATAAGGGTCAGCATCTGACTGTTTTCAAACCTTCTCTCTCTCTGTTGACATGGAAATGGCGGTCACTCCTTGTTACGTCATAAGGGTCAGCATCTGACTGTTTTCAAACCTTCTCTCTCTGTTGACATGAAACTGGTGGTCACTCCTTGCTTCGTCATGCGGGTCAACATCTGACTGTTTTCAAACCTTCTCTCTCTGTTGACATGAAACTGGCGGTCACTCCTTGCTTCGTCATGCGGGTCAACATCTGACTGTTTTCAAACCTTCGCTCTCTGTTGACATGAAACTGGTTGTCACTCTTTGTTACGTTATGAGGCCAGCATCTGACTGTGTTCAAACCTTCGCTCTCTGTTGACATGGAACTGGTGATCAATCCTTGTTACGTTATGAGGTCAGCATCTGACTGTTTTCAAACCTTCTCTCTCTCTGTTGACATGGAAATGGCGGTCACTCCTTGTTACGTCATAAGGGTCAGCATCTGACTGTTTTCAAACCTTCTCTGTTGACATGGAAATGGTGGTCCCTTCTTGTTTCGTCATGAAGGTCAACATCTGACTGTTTTTCAAACCTTCTCTCTCCGTTGACATGGAAATGGTGGTCCCTTCTTGTTTCGTCATGAAGGTCAACATCTGACTGTTTTCACACCTTCTCTCTCTCTGTTGACATGGAAATGGTGGTCACTCCTTGTTTCGTCATGCGGGTCAGCATCTGACTGTTTTCACACCTTCTCTCTCTCTGTTGACATGGAAATGGTGGTCAATCCTTGTTACGTTATGAGGTCAGCATCTGACTGTTTTCACACCTTCTCTCTCTCTGTTGACATGGAAATGGTGGTCAATCCTTGTTACGTTATGAGGTCAGCATCTGACTGTTTTCAAAACCTTCTCTCTCTCTGTTGACATGGAAATGGTGGTCAATCCTTGTTACGTTATGAGGCCAGCATCTGACTGTTTTCACACCTTCTCTCTCTCTGTTGACATGGAAATGGTGGTCACTCCTTGTTTCGTCATGCGGGTCAGCATCTGACTGTTTTCAAACCCTCTCTCTCTCTGTTGACATGGAAATGGTGGTCAATCCTTGTTACGTTATGCGGGTCAGCATCTGACTGTTTTCACACCTTCTCTCTCTCTGTTGACATGGAAATGGTGGTCAATCCTTGTTACGTTATGAGGCCAGCATCTGACTGTTTTCAAACCTTCTCTCTCTCTGTTGACATGGAAATGGTGGTCAATCCTTGTTACGTTATGCGGGTCAGCATCTGACTGTTTTCAAACCTTCTCTCTCTCTGTTGACATGGAAATGGTGGTCAATCCTTGTTACGTTATGAGGTCAGCATCTGACTGTTTTCAAACCTTCTCTCTCTCTGTTGACATGGAAATGGTGGTCAATCCTTGTTACGTTATGCGGGTTAGCATCTGACTGTTTTCAAACCTTCTCTCTCTCTGTTGACATGGAAATGGTGGTCAATCCTTGTTACGTTATGAGGTCAGCATCTGACTGTTTTCAAACCTTCTCTCTCTCTGTTGACATGGAAATGGCGGTCACTCCTTGTTACGTCATAAGGGTCAGCATCTGACTGTTTTCAAACCTTCTCTCTCTGTTGACAAGAAACTGGTGGTCACACCGTGTTAAGTCATTCGGGTCAGCATCTGAGTGTTTTCAATCCTTCTCTCTCTCTGTTGACATGGAAATGGTGGTCACTCCTTGTTACGTTTTGAGGTCAGCATCTGACTGTTTTCAAACCTTCTCTCTCTCTGTTGACATGGAAATGGCGGTCACTCCTTGTTACGTCATAAGGGTCAGCATCTGACTGTTTTCAAACCTTCTCTCTCTCTGTTGACATGAAACTGGTGGTCACTCCTTGTTACGTTTTGAGGTCAGCATCTGACTGTTTTCAAACCGTTTCTCTGTTGACATGGAAATGGTGGTCACTCCTTGTTACTTCATATGTGTCAGCATCTGACTTTTTTCAAACCTTCTCTCTCTGTTGACATGGAAATGGTGGTCCCTTCTTGTTACGTTATGAGGCCAGCATCTGACTGTGTTCAAACCTTCGCTCTCTGTTGACATGGAACTGGTGATCAATCCTTGTTACGTTATGAGGTCAGCATCTGACTGTTTTCAAACCTTCTCTCTCTCTGTTGACATGGAAATGGTGGTCAATCCTTGTTTCGTCATGCGGGTCAGCATCTGACTGTTTTCAAACCTTCTCTCTCTCTGTTGACATGGAAATGGTGGTCCCTTCTTGTTTCGTCATGAAGGTCAACATCTGACTGTTTTCAAACCTTCTCTCTCCGTTGACATGGAAATGGTGGTCCCTTCTTGTTTCGTCATGAAGGTCAACATCTGACTGTTTTCACACCTTCTCTCTCTCTGTTGACATGGAAATGGTGGTCACTCCTTGTTTCGTCATGCGGGTCAGCATCTGACTGTTTTCAAACCTTCTCTCTCTCTGTTGACATGGAAATGGTGGTCAATCCTTGTTACGTTATGAGGTCAGCATCTGACTGTTTTCAAACCTTCTCTCTCTCTGTTGACATGGAAATGGTGGTCACTCCTTGTTACGTTATGAGGTCAGCATCTGACTGTTTTCACACCTTCTCTCTCTCTGTTGACATGGAAATGGTGGTCACTCCTTGTTTCGTCATGCGGGTCAGCATCTGACTGTTTTCACACCTTCTCTCTCTGTTGACATGGAAATGGTGGTCAATCCTTGTTTCGTCATGCGGGTCAGCATCTGACTGTTTTCACACCTTCTCTCTCTGTTGACATGGAAATGGTGGTCAATCCTTGTTTCGTCATGCGGGTCAGCATCTGACTGTTTTCACACCTTCTCTCTCTGTTGACATGGAAATGGTGGTCACTCCTTGTTTCGTCATGCGGGTCAGCTTCTGACTGTTTTCACACCTTCTCTCTCTGTTGACATGGAAATGGTGGTCAATCCTTGTTTCGTCATGCGGGTCAGCATCTGACTGTTTTCACACCTTCTCTCTCTCTGTTGACATGGAAATGGTGGTCAATCCTTGTTTCGTCATGCGGGTCAGCATCTGACTGTTTTCAAACCTTCTCTCTCTCTGTTGACATGGAAATGGTGGTCCCTTCTTGGTTCGTCTTGAAGGTCAGCATCTGACTGTTTTCACACCTTCTCTCTCTCTGTTGACATGGAAATGGTGGTCAATCCTTGTTACGTTATGAGGTCAGCATCTGACTGTTTTCAAACCTTCTCTCTCTCTGTTGACATGGAAATGGTGGTCAATCCTTGTTACGTTATGAGGTCAGCATCTGACTGTTTTCACACCTTCTCTCTCTCTGTTGACATGGAAATGGTGGTCACTCCTTGTTACGTTATGAGGTCAGCATCTGACTGTTTTCAAACCTTCTCTCTCTCTGTTGACATGGAAATGGTGGTCACTCCTTGTTACGTTATGAGGTCAGCATCTGACTGTTTTCACACCTTCTCTCTCTCTGTTGACATGGAAATGGTGGTCAATCCTTGTTACGTTATGAGGTCAGCATCTGACTGTTTTCACACCTTCTCTCTCTCTGTTGACATGGAAATGGTGGTCACTCCTTGTTACGTTATGAGGTCAGCATCTGACTGTTTTCAAACCTTCTCTCTCTCTGTTGACATGGAAATGGTGGTCACTCCTTGTTACGTTATGAGGTCAGCATCTGACTGTTTTCACACCTTCTCTCTCTCTGTTGACATGGAAATGGTGGTCACTCCTTGTTTCGTCATGCGGGTCAGCATCTGACTGTTTTCACACCTTCTCTCTCTCTGTTGACATGGAAATGGCGGTCAATCCTTGTTACGTTATGAGGCCAGCATCTGACTGTTTTCAAACCTTCTCTCTCTCTGTTGACATGGAAATGGTGGTCACTCCTTGTTTCGTCATGCGGGTCAGCATCTGACTGTGTTCAAACCTTCGCTCTCTCTGTTGACATGGAACTGGTGATCAATCCTTGTTACGTTATGAGGTCAGCATCTGACTGTTTTCAAACCTTCTCTCTCTCTGTTGACATGGAAATGGCGGTCACTCCTTGTTACGTCATAAGGGTCAGCATCTGACTGTTTTCAAACCTTCTCTCTCTCTGTTGACATGAAACTGGTGGTCACTCCTTGTTACGTCATAAGGGTCAGCATCTGACTGTTTTCAAACCGTTTCTCTGTTGACATGAAACTGGTGGTCACTCCTTGTTACGTCATAAGGGTCAGCATCTGACTGTTTTCAAACCGTTTCTCTGTTGACATGAAACTGGTGGTCAATCCTTGTTACGTTATGAGGTCAGCATTTGACTATTCAAAACATCGCTGTCGCTATTGACATGAAACTGGTTGTCACTCTTTGTTACGTTATGAGGCCAGCATCTGACTGTTTTCAAACCTTCTCTCTCTCTGTTGACATGAAACTGGTGGTCAATCCTTGTTACGTTATGAGGTCAGCATTTGACTATTCAAAACATCGCTGTCGCTATTGACATGAAACTGGTTGTCACTCTTTGTTACGTTATGAGGCCAGCATCTGACTGTGTTCAAACCTTCGCTCTCTGTTGACATGGAACTGGTGATCAATCCTTGTTACGTTATGAGGTCAGCATCTGACTGTTTTCAAACCTTCTCTCTCTCTGTTGACATGAAACTGGTGGTCACTCCTTGTTACGTTATGAGGCCAGCATCTGACTGTTTTCAAACCTTCTCTCTCTCTGTTGACATGAAACTGGTGGTCAATCCTTGTTACGTTATGAGGTCAGCATCTGACTGTTTTCACACCTTCTCTCTCTCTTTTGACATGAAACTGGTGGTCAATCCTTGTTACGTTATGAGGTCAGCATTTGACTATTCAAAACATCGCTGTCGCTATTGACATGAAACTGGTGGTCACTCTTTGTTACGTTATGAGGCCAGCATCTGACTGTGTTCAAACCTTCTCTCTCTCTGTTGACATGAAACTGGTGGTCAATCCTTGTTACGTTATGAGGTCAGCATCTGACTGTTTTCACACCTTCTCTCTCTCTGTTGACATGAAACTGGTGGTCAATCCTTGTTACGTTATGAGGTCAGCATCTGACTGTTTTCAAACCTTCTCTCTCTCTGTTGACATGAAACTGGTTGTCACTCTTTGTTACGTTATGAGGCCAGCATCTGACTGTGTTCAAACCTTCGCTCTCTGTTGACATGGAACTGGTGATCAATCCTTGTTACGTTATGAGGTCAGCATCTGACTGTTTTCAAACCTTCTCTCTCTCTGTTGACATGAAACTGGTGGTCAATCCTTGTTACGTTATGAGGTCAGCATCTGACTGTTTTCAAACCTTCTCTCTCTCTGTTGACATGAAACTGGTGGTCACTCCTTGTTACGTCATAAGGGTCAGCATCTGACTGTTTTCAAACCTTCTCTCTCTCTGTTGACATGGAAATGGCGGTCACTCCTTGTTACGTCATAAGGGTCAGCATCTGACTGTTTTCAAACCTTCTCTCTCTGTTGACATGAAACTGGTGGTCACTCCTTGCTTCGTCATGCGGGTCAACATCTGACTGTTTTCAAACCTTCTCTCTCTGTTGACATGGTCTCTGCAATCTTCTGCTCGGCCACACTGAGATCAGCTAATCCACGCCTAATGACAATTTGGCAGGGAGACGCACGAAAACAACAACAATTCCAGGGATTGACTGAGGCAAGTTAAGACCCAAACTTCCAATCACATACTGGTAAATCTTTTGACAGTCAGGATCTTACGGTTTGGCTTCGAGAGTATAGTGTCTTATACACGTTCTTTAGTCTTCATGGGATAGAACATTTTCACTCTTCGACATGCAGAGATCTAGCACGACTGCTTTTCGCTCTGTTTGTTTATGAAGATTTCTCGACAAGTTTTTTAATCTCTAAGAAAAATGGCTTTGCTCGATTAGGCGTAACTGGTATGTGTATCCCATCTTATGCGATGGTTTGACGTATCCTTGCAATGTAATGCCGCTTTGCAAGGACGTGTTATTCACGCTTCATATCAGTACTGTGGACAAGTTGACCCTAATTTCTAAAAATACACCAGCGCAGTGAACCTTGGGAACTCAGGTGACTCGGTGGGGGTATAGATTAGGCGCACGGGGCACGTCATTAGCTCTTTAATGGCACCTGTAGAGTCTGACAGAGTTACCTAGCACCTCCAGGTCACTGCTTCTCCTTCCAGCGAATGTCACTTCGGTTTGCGTGCAACTCGCTGAAGCGTCGAGACGTGAAGTCCAGTTGTTTGTGGCAGGAATGGAAATCAGACTCGAATCTTGGTTCCACTCTTACATTCTGGTGTCTACTGGTCACAATATTGGTCACGACTCGCCAAAAATCAGCATTGATTTGGTTTGTAGATCAGTACAGCATTATCTTACGAGGTGAACCCTGCAGTTTTTGATGCTTTCCTTTTCCCATCCGTTTTGCTCTTATCGTTTCTTTAAACTTTGTTTCCTCTCAAAGTCTAACCTTCCGTCCAGATAACTCTCTGTCAGTCTCTCTGTCTCTGTCTCTGTCTTTATCTCTGTCTCTGTCTCTATCTCTGTCTCTGTCTCTGTCTCTATCTCTGTCTCTGTCTCTGGCTCTGTCTCTGCCTCTGTCTGTCTGTCTGTCTGTCTGTCTGTCTCTCTCTCTCTCTCTCTCTCTCTCTCTCTCTCTCTCTCCTATCCCCTTACATCACCCAACCATGCAAATAGACCCTGTTTGCCATGTCCAATAGCACATGAAACTGAAATTGAAGCAACATTTAGTAAAACCTGATTTTGACCAATTTGTTATTTCTTATCAAATAGTAGTAAATCATCATTTGATTTGAAAACCACAAATATAAAAAAAAAATTTCTTCTATGTAGACGAACGTCAGCTCTCAATTCAGAAAACTCAAATTGTTCTATTTATGGATTGAGCCACACCGGAAGTGGGGAGTAGAAGCTTAACTAACATGCCACAACCATCCTGTCCTCAATATGACATTTTGAAAGTCATAGCTTGGAGGTTATACCATTGAGTCTTGTGGACAACCTTGACCTTTGGTCAAGAAATGAAAAGTTGTGTTTGGTGCTGAGACTATGAAGAAAAACAATGCTCTACTAGACTGGCTTTGGAGAGCAGATTGAAAATTAAGAATTGCATTCATTGTCTAAAGAGTTTTGCGTTCTATAAAAGTTGCCTGAAAATTTTTATACGGAGCCGGCTCCATGTCATAAAACTCATGCCAGGGAGTTTAAAAACACACAGGTCACTAACAGTTTAGTCGTGCTGTCGTCTGTCTGTGTGTCTGTCTGTCTCCCCTTTCTCTCTCTCTCTCTCTCTCTCTCTCTCTCTCTCTCTCTCTCTCTCTCTCTCTCTCTCTTTCCCTTTCTCTCGTTCTCTTTCTCTCTTGTTCTCTGTCTCCCTTCCCCCTCCCTCTCTCTCCCCCTCTCTCTCTTTGTCTCTCGTGTTCTCTCCCACCCCCTCTCACTCTTTCTCTCTCTTGTTCTCTCCCTCCCCCCCCCCTCTCTCTCTCCCTCCCTCTCTGTCGCTCTCTCTTAATGACCCAGAGAAGAACTTAGGAGACGATAAACAACGAGTTTTGAGCTAATCCCCCAAGCCTGGTGATCGAGCAATTAATCCCGGCCAGAGTTACTGGTTCTAGCAGCAAGGGATTAACGACTTAGTCGAAACGCTGGAAATTGTGTGCATTCGGTGGGTTGCCGGAAGTTCAAACATTACGTCATATTTGAAGGAAACAACCCAACTTTCTCACCCGTCACACAGAGCAGACATAGCTAATATGACTATAATTAGCCGCAGTTTGACGACGCAAGATTGCAGGACGACTGAGACTATAACATAATGACTCTCTGACTGCTTAGCGCTCGGAAGTCTCTGTTGAATTATATTACATAGGCCAAAGAAAGGTGGAAGAAAAACGATATCGCAAACTTGGCATGTACTTCTGTATTTCTGGCACATGTATAAATAGATCAATATGACAGTTGACTATAACAGAGGCTAACATGACATCTAAGATTTGTAATGTTTTCCTCGTAAAAAAATTTCTTTCTCCAATAATTTGTCTCTTAAAAAGAAATTTTTCTTGACAACAAACAACATGTCAATATCCATTATCAACTATACCGAAACTTACAACTACCATGTGTAGTAAGGAGATTTCAATCAATTCATGCTACTGTCGCAAATCGGAAGTTTGTGGAAGTCTTGAGATCTTCAGTACCAGGAAGTGCATCCATCAGACTCAGCCCGTTCTCAGGTATATAGATGTACCTCCTTTGATGTTCAGTATTGGGGGAACCTGAAACCTATATCAAAGTTTAAAACAAAGGTTTAGGAGTCCAGTAATCTAAATCGACCAGCACTATCTGTCTTATATTGACCAGTACCATCTGTCTTATATCGACAAGTAGCATCTGTCTTATATCGATCAATACCATCAGTCTTATATCGATCAATACCATCAGTCTTATATCGACTAGTAGCATCTGTCTTATATCGATCAATACCATCAGTCTTATATCGATCAATACCATCAGTCTTATATCGATCAATACCATCAGTCTTATATCGACTAGTAGCATCTGTCTTATATCGATCAATACCATCAGTCTTATATCGATCAATACCATCAGTCTTATATCGACTAGTAGCATCTGTCTTATATCGATCAATACCATCAGTTTTATATCGACTAGTAGCATCTGTCTTATATCGATCAATACCATCAGTCTTATATCGATCAATACCATCAGTCTGATATCGACTAGTAGCATCTGTCTTATATCGATCAATACCATCAGTCTTATATCGATCAATACCATCAGTCTGATATCGACTAGTAGCATCTGTCTTATATCGACTAGTAGCATCTGTCTTATATCGATCAATACCATCAGTCTTATATCGATCAATACCATCAGTCTGATATCGACTAGTAGCATCTGTCTTATATCGATCAATACCATCAGTCTTATATCGATCAATACCATCAGTCTTATATCGACCAATACCATCAGTCTTATATCGATCAATACCATCAGTCTTATATCGACCAGTACCATCTGTCTTATATCGACTAGTAGCATCTGTCTTATATCGATCAATACCATCAGTCTTATATCGATCAATACCATCAGTCTTATATCGAGCGCAAAGTCAGCAGTACAATCGTGTGATAAAAACTTATGGGGTGCAAACAGTACTGCTTACGCAGAGCAATCCCAATCAATCGACTCCATATCTCGACCTCCATGCTCGTTCTCTTAGTTACCCCAGATCGCTTTCATCTCAAACATAACAGTTTAGAGTAAAGATAATGTAGAAATAGTTTGTGTTACTATATCCTGTGGACCATACGAAATACACATTAAAAAGAAGATGGTGTTTTATAACCAAACCTTTATTGCTTGTTGACCAGGGTAAAAAAATGCATGTGGAAAATTGTTAAGAGAAGAGTTAGTTACGATTGAAAAGACAATCACACATACACACACGCACTCATTCTCATATTTCTCTCTGCTCGTTAAATTTACGCTCAATCCATTCGAAGTTTCCTCCACTATACGCCCAAACACCACATTGCCGTTACATTGTCAGAACCTAACTTTTTTACGGCTCCACGATAAATACCTCTATATTTTATTTATAGGAATAGCACCGTAAATATATCCAAGGGTCGACAACTCATTTAATTCAAACCCAAGAAGGTACGATAATAATTATCTCTTTTTCTAATTATTTTCCACTGCTCAAATTGTGCAATTTTGTGTTTTTTGGCCCCTCACTTGCGTTATTCCTTGGTTGTCTTTAATATAAATCGACTTCTTGGTAACATTGGGCATATTTGCAGAACTAGAGGTTAAAAAGTAAAACACATAAAAAATTATCTCGAACTGATTAGGATAATAAAAAATGAAGAAAAAAAACTTCAACATAAACACAAGTTAGAACCATAATAATTTAAAGCCCGTCTTTGTCTTACTGAAATAGCCGCGCTACAAGTCCTACTAAAGGCTTTAAGTTTCAGCAAAACGTTGGGATAACTGAGTTGATAGCAGGAGACTTGTGCACTACTCCAAGTTCTTGTATAGAATCATCTTTTGAACTATCCCTTTTCTTTATAAATCTCTTGAACCAATTAATCACAAGGAAATTAAAGATTGAAGATTAAAAAAAAAACAACTTCCCATTAATCCAGTACTACTCTATGTAGAAGGCAGATCTCCTTATTTGTTTATAAGGAATGGAATAAGAGGAAGAGGAACATGACCACTTTTCTAGCAGTACCGTTGTAGCAGTCTTACTTAACGCATGCTAATGATAAAGTATCTCCCCTTATAGACTTTTCAAAAGACAAAGAGAAGTTCAACATTTTTAAGTTTCCTCGGAAAACGGCATCAGAGTCAATGTCGACCGCAACATTACTACAATCATCATCTATATCATCATCACCATTCACACCCTTACATGTTCACATAGAACTTACATAATAATAATATAATTTAGTTTGTAGTAACTGCTAATTCTTATAAAAAATTACAGCTTTTGTGGCAAATGGTTCATACATCAAGAGCAAATAACGCATAGTTTTTTTGTTTGTTTTGATCATCGGGGCTAACACCATGTATCGCCCACTTCCTGTCATTGCAAACATCAGACAAGGATCTCAGTGTATCCGGAACAAATATAGGCAGAATAACTGGCGCTTTGACATAGAGGGTCGCATTGAGGCATGGGCTGAACAAGTTTCATGTATCGTGTATCATGCATCATGTATGGCGTTTCGTGTATCATGTATCATGTATCGTAAATCATACATTATGTATAGAGTATCGTGCGTCATGCATCTTGTATTCTGTATCGTGCGTTTCGTACGTTATATGATGTATCATGTATCACGTATCGTGTGTAATGTATCGTGTATCATGTATCATGTATTATGTATTATGCCGCTACTGCGAGACTGACAGGCCAGACCGCTGTGACCGCCATTACGCCCCGCCCATACTCTTGATCATCATGGCTTCCTGCATTGTGGGCGGAGACACTGGAGGAAACAAAAATACGGCAGCGATTACATTTATAACAATGAAACAATAATAGTGGGACAGCGACAATCTACGTCTTGACATGACTTATAAAGAAAAACAAACAAACCCACAAATAGAGCTACCTCGACTAAAAAATAGCGTTGCTGCCGCTTATTTTGATACAACAAACATATCAACAGTAACGGCAACAATAGCAGCAAGAGCAACATCAACTCCTAGTTCTAGGACTGCTACTGCTCTGCTGCTGCTGCTGCTGCTGCTGCTGCTACTACTACTACTACTACTACTACTACTACTACTACTACTACTACTACTACTACCACCACCACCACCACCACCACTACCACCACCACCATTTCTACCTCTACTACTACTTCTACTTCTACTACTACTACTACTACTACTACTACTACTACTACTACTACTACTACTACTACTACTACTACTACTACTACTACAACTACTACTACTACTACAATACTACTACAACTACTACTACAATACTACTACAACTACTACTACCACTTCTACTACTACTACTACTACTACTACTACTACTACTACTACTACTACTACTACTACTGCTGCTGCTGCTACTACTACTACTACTACTACTACCACTACTACTACTACTACTACTACTACTACTACTACTACTACTACTACTACTACTACTACTACTACTACTGCTGCTGCTGCTGCTGCTGCTGCTGCTGCTACTACTACTACTACCACCACCACCACCACCACTACTACTACTACTACTACTACTACTACTACTACTACTACTACTACTACTACTACTACTACTACTACTACTACTACTACTACTACTTCTGTTTTCTATTTCTGATAGCCTCACCCCAATATCTGTCTCTCTCTCTCTCTCTCGATCCCCCTCAGTCTTCGACTCCTCCCAGTACTCACCTTTTCCTGGACAACACAGCCTGTAAGGCAGAGAACCCATCAGCATGTTCTCCTGACATGTCATCTTCAGATATCTGGTCAGTGAGAGAAGTAGGAGCGATATCAGCAAGGCATGGAGAAATCATGTAAAAAAGTCAACAGTGGCTTATTGAGTTAAAAAACATCTTTCTAATCATCATATTCATTTAGGCATGTACGTCCTACTTAAACAATCAATCAAACAAAAATAGAGAAACATGAGGGTGTGTCTTTCATCTATCCAAGCCTGGAATTTACTATAATGCATGACTCATCCGAACAAACCTGACTCATGACTCTACTACCCAGAGTATAGTATAGTGCACAACTTACTTACACAAGCTTAGAATTTATTTAACTGCATGACTTACTTCAGAGTCTTAGATTATACATAATGCTCCTCTTAGCTTATTTCTGTCTTTTTTTTTCGTCTACTTATCATTTTTTCTCTCTAATTATTCACTTTCAGTTACCTTTTTTCTCCAATTCTCTACTTTCTTTTTTCCCTATTCTTCTCCTGTTTGTATTTTATTTTTTGCCTTCTGATACTGCATCTTTCAACTGAGGCGACGTTGGCAATGAAGATGAGTAGCAATATACCCACCTGTTCCTCATGCGGTAAATTTATCGCTCTATGTACTCACCTGTTCCTCATGCGGTAAACTTATCGCTCTGTGTACTCAGCTGTTCCTCATGCGGTAAACTTATCGCTCTGTGTACTCACCTGTTCCTCATGCGGTAAACTTCTCGCTCTATGTACTCACCTGTTCCTCATGCGGTAAACTTCTCGCTCTGTGTACTCACCTGTTCCTCATGCGGTAAACTTCTCGCTCTATGTACTCACCTGTTCCTCATGCGGTAAACTTCTCGCTCTATGTACTCGCCTGTTCCTCATGCGGTAAACTTCTCGCTCTATGTACTCAGCTGTTCCTCATGCGGTAAACTTATCGCTCTGTGTACTCACCTGTTCCTCATGCGGTAAACTTCTCGCTCTATGTACTCACCTGTTCCTCATGCGGTAAACTTATCGCTCTGTGTACTCACCTGTTCCTCATGCGGTAAACTTCTCGCTCTATGTACTCACCTATTCTTCATGCGATAAACTTACCGCTACGACTGAGATCTCACCTGTTCTTCATGCGTTTAACTTACCGCTTTGACCGAGTACTCACCTGTTCCTAATGCGGTAAACTTACCGCTATGACTCAGTACTCACCTGTTCCTCATGCGGCCGATACTCTCTAACGCCTCTGGACCCAGCATGCCCTCTCCTCCCCCGACTGATCCCATCATCAACATGGGCGACACCTGGCTACAGTCAGCCCCGTGCTTGTATGCGGCAGCACCTGGGGGCGGTCTCAAGACTGGGGAAAAAGGTGGGGGGAGGGGGGGGGAGAAAAGAAAGAGTTCTTTTGATTTTTATCATGGAAAAAAACTTCTCAAAAATATTGATACAATATTTAGAGAAAGATAAATGCACCAAATCGTAAAACAAACAAACGAGGGGTTAATAAACTCAGGAGACATGCCGATAGATAGATAGATAGATAGATAAATAGATAAATTGATGAATAGATTGATATATAGATAGATATATAGATAGATAGATTGATAGATAGATAGATAGATAGATAGATAGATAGACAGATAAAAAGATGGATATATAGATTGATAGATAGGTAGATAGGTAGATATATACAGAGATAGATAGATAGATAGTTAGATAGATAGATAAATAGGTAGATGGATTGATGGATGGATGGATGGATAGATAGATAGATAGATAGATAGATAGATAGACAGATAGATAGACAGATAGATAGATAGATAGATAAATAGATAGATATATTGATTGGTAGATAGATAGATATATTGATTGGTAGATAGATAGACAGATAGATAGATAAATAGATAGATAGATAGATAGTTAGATAGATAGATAGATAGATAAGCCCCTCCCCCGCCACCAAACATTCCTGTGAAGCTATCCATCACTCACCGAAACCCTGGTGCCGGTAAGCCCCTCCCCCGCCACCACACATCCCTGTGAAGCTATCCATCACTCACCGAAACCCTGGTGCGGGTAAGCCTCTCCCCCGCCACCAAACATCCCTGTGAAGCTATCCATCACTCACCGAAACCCTGGGGCCGGTAAGCCCCTCCCCCGCCACCAAACATTCCTATGAAGCTATCCATCATTTACCGAAACCCTGGTGCGGGTAAGCCCCTCCCCCGCCAACAAACATTCCTGTGAAGCTATCCATCTCTCACCGAAACCCTGGTGCCGGTAAGCCCCTCCCCCGCCACCACACATCCCTGTGAAGCTATCCATCTCTCACCGAAACCCTGGTGCCGGTAAGCCCCTCCCCCGCCACCACACATCCCTGTGAAGCTATCCATCACTCACCGAAACCCTGGGGCCGGTAAGCCCCTCCCCCGCCACCAAACATTCCTATGAAGCTATCCATCATTTACCGAAACCCTGGTGCGGGTAAGCCCCTCCCCCGCCACCAAACATTCCTGTGAAGCTATCCATCACTCACCGAAACCCTGGTGCGGGTAAGCCCCTCCCACGCCACCAAACATCCCTGTGAAGCTATCCATCAGGGTGGTCGGTGTGAGGCACTGCTCGAACTGGTCCTGTCAAGGCAATAGAAAATAATTGGGGAGCTTTCCTCTTTGATGTGTTCTTTTAGAATTGTAAGGTGGTAAATGTTTCTTTCATTAAGTAACGTTGAAAGGGTGATACCCCCTTTCCCAACTTTAAAATTTTTTAAAACTTTGCAGTCACTTATGCGTAGCATATTGTGACAGTAGTCTTGTCGAAGAGTTATCTTTTGTAGTTTATTGACTTTGATTGTTACAAAAAATGTCATCAAGTCGAGGGCTGAAGAATGATATTAACTCAAGTTTGCAGGCTGAAAATTTCGCCCTTTTCTTTCGGCGGTATCGAATGAGCCTCAGATATATATTTGACATTTATGTGCACAAATTCCATTCATTATAAAAATGAGAAAATTATATATTGCTAAAGTTAATATTGGAGGTGATGTTTGTGTAAGTTTTTGGAGCTAGCATTCTCTATTATCATCTGTATTCCATTAGGCCAATGACTTTTCTCTTAAAATTCATGACAACACATTTCATTTCATCAGCTTTAAATCACGTGAGATCAATCAACGGTTTCTGTTTTATCTAAGCAAAGAACTAATAGGGTTTCAATCTTAAGACATTTTAACCTTCTTGAGGTGATGAAAATTTAACATGCCTTACCCGCATATGTTTTGGCATCATTAGTTCCATGAACATGCGAGACCTTGCAGCCTGTGCCCCTCCGATAGCCATTTGGGATAGCTCGCAGTACTGTGCGGCCTCAGGGTTGGAGCAGCCCATCATCATAGCTTGAGGGGGGAAAGAATTTATATGTATGTCTAAAAACAGTTTTACTTCTCTGGTAATCGGCAATCACTCTGCTTTTGTCAAATGTAATGTAGAAAATTGTTTAACTGAAGATTCATAAAGGTCAATAGAAAAAAAAACAACAAAGAATAAACACTAAAACTTTAGGTATTTATTTTGTTGCTGCTGTTATCACCATACCCATTGCCTGAACGTAAACTCCAACCAACTCGGTTGCAATAATTGTTAATTAACTTCTTTATAATTATGTTTAAATAACATTAGCTTTTTATTCAGCCTATTATTCATCATGTCCGCAACAGTCTGGTGAATGAAAAGTCGGTCGCACCGTAACCATCATCACTCTAAAGATGATCATTTTACCAACGGCATTCCTATGACTTTCGACACCCTGGTTTAGCCGTGAGTCACCATCGACCTTGACCTTAAGGCTAGAGTTACTCACCCATGTTGGCCATCCGACCGTTCTTGCCGTGCAGGGCGCTGGCCGGGTCCACACAGCCGTGAGCCTCGTACCAGGCCTTGTGGCCGAGATGGGTGGCCCATTTAGTGACCATCGTCTTCAGCTGGTGTGTGTGTGTGGGGGGGGGGGGGGGGGGGGGGCGCATATACAGAGAAGGGTCAGTGAGTGAGGTGACGGTGGATGAAGGAGACGATAATTTTAGATAGATAATTAAGTTAGTAAATAGGGGGAGGGAGAGAGAGAGAGAGATAGGTAGAATACAGAAAAACATAGATGGGAATATGGGAAGAAAGATCGAAAGAGAGAGAGAGAGAGAGAGAGAGAGAGAGAGAGAGA
Source organism: Elysia crispata (assembly GCA_033675545.1). Taxonomy (NCBI): domain Eukaryota; kingdom Metazoa; phylum Mollusca; class Gastropoda; family Plakobranchidae; genus Elysia; species Elysia crispata. The sequence continues at coordinate 201,425 of JAWDGP010005144.1, read as the reverse complement.
GAGAGACAGAGAGACAGAGAGACAGAGAGACAGAGAGACAGAGAGACAGAGAGACAGAGAGACAGAGAGACAGAGAGAGAGAGAGACAGAGAGAGAGAGACAGAGAGAGAGAGAGACAGAGAGACAGAGAGACAGAGAGACAGAGAGACAGAGAGACAGAGAGACAGAGAGACAGAGACAGAGAGACAGAGAGACAGAGAGAGAGAGAGAGAGAGAGACAGAGAGACAGAGAGACAGAGAGACAGAGAGACAGAGAGACAGAGAGAGAGAGACAGAGAGACAGAGAGACAGAGAGAGAAAGCGAGAGAGAGAGAGACAGAGAGCACATCGTCTTCAGATCTTACTTTGCCTGTGACGGGGATCGCTTGACCTGCACCCTGACCTTGACCTGACCTTTGACCTTTACTTCGTGACTCAAGGTTGTTCACCATGTTCATGAAGTTGTTCACTGGACTTCCTGATTGGGCGGCGGACGGAGGCGGGGCTACGTTGAGGGGAGGAGCTTGTATGGGATGAATGGCGTATGATGTATGACGCAATAGTTTGAACATTAAAAAAAATAATAAATAAGTATATTTGTTGTGATTAATGAGTACTCATTTGAATATTGCAACAATTTTTTTTAATTCTTTTACCTGACTAGCTTTAACCTGCAAAAGATAGCTTCGAATTACAAGCAAATGTATCTCTTTCTTTACCTTAAACCATAGTTTTTTCCACTATATTTCCCCCTCCCTATTCTTTTATTCTCCTTTCTAATTGTCTTTTTTCCTCGCTCTGTATCTTTTTGCCATCTTTCCTGTAACATTTTTCTCCTTTCTCTGCATCTCTGCCATAAACGTACTCTATAAATCGATTCCATCTTCATATAAATCAGAGCAAAGCGCTGAGTAGAGGTCCTGTAAACCTTCGAAAAAGAGTGGGTTATTTTTCTATTAGTTCTATTGAAATTATTTCCTTATAGCCCGATTGGCAATCCGAGGAACACATCAAACACCGCCGGTCAAACAACGAAACTGATCTGAACTAATTCCCAGGATCGCCAGCTCACCAGGTCCCAAGTGGTCCGAGAGAACTTGAGGCGGTTCTGGAGGGCCGAACTTGGAGCCTGTGGGGGGACCTCCAGATATCGTGTTCATTGATGCTGGGAGGGGCGGAGAAAAAAACCACTGGTGATGAGCAAGTCGCATGAGTCGTGTTGGGTATTTAGATTAGTGGTGGATTGATAGATTGATATTATAGATTAGTTGATTGGCTGCTTGCTGGGTTCATTATTAAATCTAGTGTTGAAATGGTTGAAATTATCTTTTAAAAACTCTTACAATTTTGATTCTCAAAAATTACTAATCTAGCTTCGGCAGCTTTGAGGTAAAGACTTTAAAGAACAACAACAAAAACAACAACAACAACAACAAACACTTGATA
>JAWDGP010005144.1:192500-195000 GCA_033675545.1 Elysia crispata | reverse complement strand
TGCCCGTCATGAATATTTTAACCTCATGCCTTTTAAACAAATTAACCAGAATCTAAACTCTGACAAAACTATTCAGAGAGTGAGAGAAAGAGAGAGAGAGAGAGAGAGAGAGAGAGAGAGAGAGAGAGAGAGAGAGAGAGAGAGAGAGAGAGAGAGAGAGAGACAGACAGACAGACAGAGAGAGAGAGAGAGAGAGAGAGAGAGAGAGAGAGAGAGAGAGAGAGAGAGAGAGAGAGAAAGAGAGAGAGAGAGGTAGGTAGGTAGGGTGGGTGAAGGACAAAACGGGGACCCCCTCCTCCCCCCTTCTCCATTAAAACAAAGCTAAAGAAGGAGAATAAACAAACGACGTTCCTGAGCAAGCCAAGTTCCTGGCCCTTGTCCACTGTGCGGCAACCAGTCGTGTGGGCCGGGATTTCCCTGTCGAGCCCGGGTTTTTGTGTCGAGATGAATGAAACTAGGGCAGTGCATGCAGGTCAACATGGCCGAGGCCGAGACACTTAGGAAAGGACCTTGACCTTACATCAACACTCTGAGTCTCACACTGTAAAACCCTAACCTACCCGCTTGTGATCATCAACACTGTGAGTCTCACCCTGTAAACCCTAACCTACCCGCTTGTGATCATCAACACTGTGAGTCTCACCCTGTAAACCCTAACCTACCCGCTTGTGATCATCAACACTGTGAGTCTCACCCTGTAAACCCTAACCTACCCGCTTGTGATCATCAACACTGTGAGTCTCACCCTGTAAGCCCTAACCTACCCGCTTGTGATCATCAACACTGTGAGTCTCACCCTGTAAGCCCTAACCTACCCGCTTGTGATCATCAACACTGTGAGTCTCACCCTGTAAGCCCTAACCTACCCGCTTGTGATCATCAACACTGTGAGTCTCACTCTGTAAACCCTAACCTACCCCCTTGTGATCATCAACACTGTGAGTCTCACCCTGTAAGCCCTAACCTACCCGCTTGTGATCATCAACACTGTGAGTCTCACCCTGTAAACCCTAACCTACCCGCTTGTGATCATCAACACTGTGAGTCTCACTCTGTAAGCCCTAACCTACCCGCTTGTGATCATCAACACTGTGAGTCTCACTCTGTAAACCCTAACCTACCCGCTTGTGATTTTAAGCCGAAGTAAGATACATTTAATTTCAGAATCTGTTTTGTCTACGTGCAATAATCGTACAAACTGGCTAAGTAGGGCTAAGCGTGTGAGGCGACACAGTAGCGCAAACACTGATCCCTCTGCTCAAATCTTGGCACAACCAGTGCCGATGATCAGAGGCCAGGGGTTCTATCCAAACACCACTGAAGTCTCTAGATGTCAAAACGACCTCAGTAAAAACAATAAGGGCCGTTTCGATTTTAGTTTAAACTGACAGTGAACTGGGGCGTCTTGTTCAAATGAATTAGGGTCTAAAAGGTTCAAATTGGAGCTACGAAAGATGTTATGCTGTCTTTTTGTCTTGAAAACTGTCTCTTTCCACACATTCTCTCCTGAACAGAGGCAGGAAACTGAGCTCCCAACTCCAGGCAGGTGTAGAACTTTTGACACGGTCTAATATATCGCTTTACCCTGTGGATTGCTGTCTAGTTTGTTGGTTGGGAGAAGCTTACTGGGTTTGCAATGGCATTGTTGGAATTTTTTTTTTTATCAGCCAGGTGTACAACTGTATAAAAGCTCCAGATATATCATCAGCAATCAAGGACTCAAGGAGAATTGATTGAACGAGTGAGAGAAGAAACAAGAAGTATAAATAATTGAATGAGAGAACAAAGGGGAGGAAATTAATGAGTGAGAGAACAAAGGAGAGGAAATAAATGAGTGAGAGGGCAAAGGAGAGGAAATAAATGAGTGAGAGAACAAAGGGGAGGAAATAAATGAGTGAGAGAATGCAAGAAGGTGAGTGAGTAAGTAAGGTAGAACTTACCTCCAGCCCTAGACAGCACCAACAGCAACAGCACGCTGACCTGTACCGCCACAGACATCCTGGTAAATCTGGGAGGTACAAACACACAACATTGACTACATGTGTGATTCATTGACTGTTTGGTATCGACAGTTCATAACAAATGGTGAATTGGCGACGTTGGAGATGATAATGATGGCGATGCATGGAGGAACGTTGTAATGTCTCGCGACATTGTTAGTGTGAAAAGTTCTAGACCTGATAATAACTATCAGAAAGGTTGAGGAAGTTTACAAGCGTCTAGTGTTCTAGCATTTTTAGGAGGAGATTAAGTCACGTACAGAGGCATGAGCTTAAGGTTTATCGTTCTAGTGGTAGTTAGAAGAGACTCGGAATATAAAGCGCATATAAGAGTTTTTTTTTAAAGATAAAGAATTTAGAACACTTCAGCATCTCTTTAACGATCACTTCCTTAGGCGGTTATTAAGGTATGGTAGCACAAAGAGGCCAAATCTTTCAGTGCTTGGCGAGCCGAATTGTTGTTAGATTTGGTAAAACCGCAAACTACTTTTAAACATATT
>JAWDGP010005144.1:160000-180000 GCA_033675545.1 Elysia crispata | reverse complement strand
TGATACTGAAACAAAAATACAAACACGGAGGCCAAGTTTGTTTATTACCCTTGGCGGCTTTAAAAAAAAATGATCTACAGTAGTCGTGTTTACCTACTTTAAGTTCATTGAGGGATCTTGAATTAAGGTTTTGGATCAAGCAATTTGCTGGTTCTCCAGTATGGCGTGTGATGCGTGTTTTTTAAAGGCTATATACATACATTCATAATATGAAACTTAGATTGTAAAATCCTTATCTATTTATAGATTCTTCTTAACGCGCATTATCGTTAAGATTCAACTAAATGGGTTGCTATAATTCCTGCACTGCAACGTATCTCTTGAAACTTTTTGCGGGAACTATGACAGCCGTGCTAATTATGATGAGTTTCAAGAGAATCTTTAAATAGAATGGGAAAGTCCAGTTATCCAGTGTTGACGCTATCCTCTAAAGCCACAACATACTGACACAATAGTCTTGGATCAGCAGTGTTGGGTCTCAACGTTTATATCGCAATCCTGTATAGATTGAACAAACCAGAGTTACGAAAAAGGGGTATCATGACATTCATTTATTCCTATCTGTAGATAGAAATTGTTTCGGCAACATTTAGAATTGCTGATAATAAGGTTGACAGTTTGATGTGAATGTGTATGTTACCTAAAAGAACAGACACGTGAGAACTTTGATCTTTCAAACAGTTATCTCAATCACAAAGATTTTTTGTATTTGCTGTTCCCAGAAAAGGTGATCAACGCATTTTAATCTTCGCCTAATCTCCTTTACTTATGTTTTCATTCACGATGTCTAATCCTCTTTATATATATATATATATATATATATTTATATGTTATATGATTTATATATTATGCATATATTTGTGTGTGTGTGCATAAAAATATGATGAACTGGAACAACTGTTATGAATGGGCATGTTTCAAACCCTAACTCTGCACGCACTAGTGCTACAGTATCAGTTATTTATTGTTGAAAGCTTTGATCTCACATTCGGAAAGTCATGGGATTGAACTCTGTATTGTATCTCTTTATTATATTCTAATATTTACTTATTGTAAAGCAAAATGAGGCGACTTTGTTTTTTTAAAACATGTACTAGTTATGACAGACATCTCTTAACATTAAAAAAAGTTTTAACATAGTTTTATTCAGTTGCGATAAACAACAGGCGACATAAAAACTCAAAGCAGTCAACAAGATCATACACATTTATGACTTTTTATTTAAAATAAATAAGAAATTAACATTTATACAAAGTGCAATGAAAAAGATCCCATCGCAATGATTCTGTATAACGTTTCAGCTGTGATACAATGTTTTATATCGGCACACACGAATAAATCTGATTAAAATCCAGAAAATACTCGACATAATAATCAAACACGCAGGCACAATACTAGCAGTTCCTATAGCTTTCAATATTGTTGTGCTGAACGTTATAGAGCCTTATACAGTGCATAATTTTGATAAACATTTCTGCTTTAAGCGCAGCTGAGAAGATTGCATGGAACTTTCCCAGTTTATCTTCAGTCATCATTAAATGTAACGATCTGGTGCCCTCGCGATAACAAATTGGCTCAACCAACCAATAGCCCCGTAGTTAATTATATTTAACTTTGAAAGTGGAGATGATTGAAAAGCATGGAACAAAAGAGGTACAATAAAGCACCGAAAAAAAAATATCAACCCTGTGTTGAAATAAAACCGAGGAGTTCCAGAATGAAAGTTGTACACATAGATTCACAGATCGCTGTCTATGATGTATGATGAGTTTACCTTAGCTGTTCTAGTTGACTAGTCTGACAGTAACCGTCCCCCAGATGGCCTTGCTGGATCCCGTTAGGATTCTGATGTTGTAAAGTACCACTCAATGCAGTCTCTCCTTCTCTGTCTGACTATCTGTCTGTCTCTCTTTCTGCCTTTCTCTATCTCTATATCTTTCTTGCTTTTTAACACTCTTCCTGTTCTCTCTCTCTCTCTCCCTCTCTCTTTCTTACTCTGCCTCTCTCTATCTCTCTATGTCTCTGTCTCTGTCTCTGTCTCTCTCTCACTCTCTTTCTGTATGACTCTCATAACAACTTGCTACTGCTATCCACCAAACTGAATGAAACCTTGCTCTCTCTCTCTCTCTCTCTCTCTCTCTCTCTCTCTCTCTATAAATTTTTTGGGCCGATCAGATTCATTCTGTAATTATAAGGCAAAACCACACACAAAACAAGAGCCATGATTTTATCGCAGGCAGATCCACTCCATAGATCTAGATGACAGGTTTGTTTCAAAGCTTGAGGAGCCATTCTCAAATAGTGAATTCAACTCCTGGAAATCGACCGACCTACTCCAGTAACGATTGTCAATCTTCTATGTGTCAGTGCCAGAGCTTGTCGCAGACTCCACGAGCGGCCTCACGTACCCTACCGGAGAATTGATGTTTCCAGCGTTGTTAAACGTAACCGGGCCTGAAATGTAGTACACGTTTTCCAGTTTCTGGGAGTTTAGAGCAGACGTCCTCTGTTGGATTGCGACATGTGACCTAGAGGCGAAATATGAATGCAGAGACGCCTCGTTCACAGATGCTGAAGGTTTTTCTTTATTCTGAGGCCAAGGTTGCGGCAACTGGTTGGGAATCGTTCCTTGAGCCGTGTGAGATGATCCTGAATTTGTACCAACTTCCATCTGGTTGCCGAAGTTTTGCGGAATTTGGATCTTTTCCTGGAATCGCGTGAAACATTGGTATTGTGCAGCTAGCGTGAAGACTTTCCACCAGAGCAAAGGGTTCAAGTCTGAAACGTTTACAACGGTTTCAAATTTGTGTCTTAGGGTATATTTGATCATTTTCGATCTTTCCAAATCTCTGAGTGTATTCGTGAGATCGCTCCAGCTGTTTTGGTTTGCTATTCCAGCGAGACAAACTTTCCCGGAGGTCATCAGACGGGAGGAATCAACTAGCACCTCTAGGATTGTGATGAGATTTACTAAGTCTAAGTTGTGCAGTTTAGAATCTAGTTTCGGTGTAGACTGGCTCTCTGATGTGTGAGGTGTGGATCTCACACTCCGTGCAGTACCTTGCTCTGGTATTAGGGTCGTAGGGCTCGACAGTAAGTCAGGCGACGTCCTTCTTGGTTTACGTGACGGTCTGACTGAGAACGGTATCTGAGGTTGACTTTCCGAATTTCCAGGGACAGTTACTTCTTGTTCTCGAGGCGTATATTCTGTTTTAAGCATCATAGATTGTTCTGGTATTGATGTCTTTAAGCTCGCGAATGAATCTGAACCGAGGTTTGGCATCGTAGTAAACAATTTTGACGAAGAATAAGCCTCTGTTGGTGAAGAGCTTGATCTTTTTACAGTTTGCCCAATTATCTGTAATATGGCAGTTGTGGGCTTATCTGAGGGTGTCCTTCTCGTGTCTTGTGACACATTGGGCCCTGAAACCAGAGCTGTGTGACTTATAGATGGATCCGAGTTGGTTGTGTCAGCCGAATCATATGTGGAGACTTCCTGTGCGGAAACAGAATGTTCATTTATCGTCAGTGAAACAGTTGTGTCGAGAGGAAAACTTGTGATTCTAGTTGGTGACCTGGACACAAATGATCGGTTAGCAGATTTTTCAGATGAAAGTTCCACCGGGACTGATGACGGTTCCCTTCCACGATATCGCCGTGTCGTTGGTGATGTTATTTGTCCAGAAGTTACAGTTTCAGATGATTGTTTCCCCGGAACTGAAGGTGGTTCCCTTCCATGATATCCCCGTGTTATTGATACTGTTGTAGGTTCAGAACTTACAGTTTCAGATGACAGTTCCTCCGGAACTGAAGATGGTTTCTTTCCATGATATTCCCGTGTTATTGATAATGTAGTAGGTTCGGAAGTTACAGCTTCAGATTGCAGTTCCACCGGAACTGAAGATGGTTCCCTTCCATGATATCCCCGTATTATTGGTACTGTTGTTGGTTCAGAGGTTACAGTTTCAGACGGAAGGTTCACCGGAACTGAAGATGGTTCTCTTCCATGATATCTCCGTGTTATTGGTACTGTTGTTGGTTCAGAGGTTACAGTTTCAGACGGAAGGTTCACCGGAACTGAGGATGGTTCTCTCCCATGATATCTCCGTGTTATTGGTACTGTTGTTGGTTCAGAGGTTACAGTTTCAGATGATGGTTTCGCCGGAACCGAAGATGGTTCCCCTCCAGGATATCTCCGTGTTATTGATGCTGTTGTTGGTTCAGAGGTTACAGTTTCAGATGATGGTTTCCCAATAACCGAAGATGGTTCCCCTCCAGGATATCTCCGTGTTATTGATGCTGTTGTTGGTTCAGAAGTTACAGTTTCAGATGATGGTTTCCTCGGAACCGAAGATGGTTTCGTTTCATGATATCCCCGTGTTATTGATGCTGTTGTTGGTTCAGAAGTTACAGTTTCAGATGAAAAATTCACCGGAACTGAAGATGGTTCCCTTCCATGATATCCCCGTGTTATTGATGCTGTTGTTGGTTCAGAAGTTACAGTTTCAGATGATGGTTTCCCCGGAATTGAAGATGGTCCCCTTCCATGATATTTCCGTGTTATTGATGCTGTTGTTGGTTCAGAAGTTACAGTTTCAGATGATGGTTTCCCCGGAATTGAAGATGGTCCCCTTCCATGATATTTCCGTGTTATTGATGCTGCTGTTTGTTCAGAAGTTACAGTTTGAGATGTAAGTTCCACCGGAACTGAAGATGGTTTCCATCCATGATATCCCCGTGTTATTGATACTGTTGTAGGTTCAGAACTTACAGTTTCAGATGACAGTTCCTCCGGAACTGAAGATGGTTTCTTTCCATGATATTCCCGTGTTATTGATAATGTAGTAGGTTCGGAAGTTACAGCTTCAGATTGCAGTTCCACCGGAACTGAAGATGGTTCCCTTCCATGATATCCCCGTATTATTGGTACTGTTGTTGGTTCAGAGGTTACAGTTTCAGACGGAAGGTTCACCGGAACTGAAGATGGTTCTCTTCCATGATATCTCCGTGTTATTGGTACTGTTGTTGGTTCAGAGGTTACAGTTTCAGATGATGGTTTCGTTGGAACCAAAGATGGTTTCCTTTCATGATATCCCCGTGTTATTGATGCTGTTGTTGGTTCAGAAGTTACAGTTTCAGATGAAAAATTCACCGGAACTGAAGATGGTTCCCCTCCAGGATATCCCCGTGTTATTGGTACTGTTGTAGGTTCAGAAGTAACAGTTTCAGATGATGGTTTCCTCGAAACCGAAGATGGTTCCCTTTCATGATATCTATGTGTTATTGATGCTGTTGTCGGTTCAGAAGTTACAGTTTCCGATGATGGTTTTCCCGGAACCGAAGATGGTTCCCTTCCATGATATCCCCGTGTTATTGATGCTGTTGTTGGATCAGAAGTTACAGTTTCAGATGATGGTTTCCTCGGAATTGAAGATAGTTCTCTTCCATGATATCCCCGTGTTATTGATGCTGTTGTTTGTTCAGAAGTTACAGTTTGAGATGTAAGTTCCACCGGAACTGAAGATGGTTTCCATCCATGATATCCCCGTGTTATTGATGCTGTTGTCGGTTCAGAAGTTACAGTTTCAGATGATGGTTTCCCCGGAATTGAAGATAGTTCCCTTCTATGATATCTCCGTCTTATTGATGCTGTTGTTGCTCCAGAAGTGACCGTTGATGCCAAGCTTACTTTCTTCTCCTCTACCTGTTTAGAAATGTTTCCATCCTCGTCAACCTCTGATGTCGACGGTGGCAGTGTGGACGATGGTGATGCAGCTTGATTGTCATCTGCAGAAACTGGTAAGAATGTTTTCATGGTCGCCGTTGTTGAAAGAGTTTCAAGTTTTGTTAGCACGGTGGTAGGTATCGAGGTGGACGTATGAGAAGTTAGAACCTCAAGCAATCCGTTCAATGAAGACACAGAATTCTTCAGGTTAAAATGGTGTCCATCGTCTCTTTGTGTGGGAGCAGCGCTCTCGTCTAACTCGTGTAAGGTTGTTCCGTTTTCTTGGAACACTAGATCTGATGATGTTGTCGAGTGTAGTAATTCATTTGTCACTCTATCCGGGTGTTTGTCTGAGCTACTTGATTGAGTCCGTTGGAATGATTTAGAGGTCAAGGCCACATTGTCTACCCCCAGAGCAGCTGGCGATGTCGACGTAACGATGGTTGAGGGTAGACTTGTAGATAGAACTTCATCTTCAGTGTGGACAGTGGATGTTGGTGTGGCGCCAGTTAGGCCTGACACCATTGCTGTTCCTTTGTCTTTTAAAATAGTAGAAGAAGAAAATAAATATGGCCTCTGCGTTGATACTCCTCTATGTGTTGAATCGGATGTGAATATTCGACCAGAGTTTGAGTTAGATGTCAAGGCAGTAACAACTTCTGCAGGTTGTTGTGTGGAGTTTGATGTAAACAAAAATTCACTTGTTTGACTTGCGACTGTCTCATCCAAATCGATCTTTATTGTCGTTACCTCTTCTACAGGATGTAGTGTGGAGTTTTTTGTGAAAGGAGATTCATTTGTTTGGCCTGTGACTGTCTCATCAGACTCCATTTTCGTTGTGATGGTTTTTGCTCCTTCTGATGATTGTTGTGAGGCAGTTGGTGTCAACACTATAAATCCATTTATTATGTGGCTTGTGGCTGTCTCGTCAAAATCCAGCTTCGTTTTCAAACCTTCTGATGGTTCTTGTGTTGAGGTTGGTGTTAACACTGTGGATCCATTTGTTGGCTGGCTTGTGGCTGTCTCATCAGAATTCAGCTTCGTTTTTAAGGTTGTTACACCTTCTGATGGTTGTTGTGTAGAGATTGGTGTCAGCACTATAGATTCATTTCTTCTGTGACTTGTGGTTGTCTCGTCAGAATCAAACTTCATTCTTGAAGTTGTTAAATCTCTTCTTGGTTGTTGCGTTGAAGCTGGTGTCAACACTGTAGATACATTTGTTTGCTGGCTTGTGGCTGTCTGGTCAGAATCCAGCTTGGTTGTTACGGTTGTTACACCTTTTGATGGTTGTTGTGTGGAGGTTAGTATCAAAACTGTGGAACCATTTGATGTGTAGCTTGCGGCTGTCTTGTCAGAATCCGGCTTTGTTATTGAAGTTGTTACATCTCCTGAAGGTTGTTGTGTTGAGGTTGGTGTCAACACTGTAGATACATTTGTTTGCTGGCTTGTGGCTGTCCCGTCAGAATCCAGCTTGGTTGTTACGGCTGTTACACCTTTTGATGGTTGTTGTGTGGAGGTTAGTATCAAAACTGTGGAACCATTTGTTGTGTAGCTTGTGGCTGTCTTGTCAGAATCCGGCTTTGTTATTGAAGTTGTTACATCTCCTGAAGGTTGTTGTGTTGAGGTTGGTGTCAACACTGTAGATACATTTGTTTGCTGGCTTGTGGCTGTCCCGTCAGAATCCAGCTTGGTTGTTACGGTTGTTACACCTTTTGATGGATGTTGTGTGGAGGTTAGTGTAAAATCTGTGGAACCATTTGTTGTGTAGCTTGTGGCTGTCTTGTCAGAATCCGGCTTTGTTATTAAAGTTGTTACATCTCCTGAAGGTTGTTGTGTTGAGGTTGGTGGCAACACTGCAGATCCATTTGTTCTGTGGCTTGTGGCTGTCTCGTCAGAATCCGGCTTTGTTGGTAAGGTGGATACACCTTCTGTTGATTGATGTGTGAATGTTGGTGTCAACACTGTAGATACATTTGTTTGCTGGCTTGAAGCCGTCTCGACAGAATCCAACTTCGTTGTTAAAGTTGTTACACTTTCTGATGGTGTCAACACTGTAGCTCCATTTGTTCTGTGATTTGTGACTGTCTCGTCAGAATTCAGCTTTGTTGTTACATCTCCTGAAGGTTGTTGTGTTGAGGTTGGTGTCAACACTGTAGATACATTTGTTTGCTGGCGTATGGCTGTCTCGTCAGAATCCAGCTTCGTTGTTAAAGTTGTTTCATCTTCTGAAGGTTGTTGTGTTGAGGTTGGTGTCAACACTGTAGATCCATTTGTTGTATGGCTTGTGGCTGTCTCGTCAGAATCTAACTTCGCTGTTAAGGTTGTTACTCTTTCTGTTGAATGATGTGTGAATGTTGGTGTCAACACTGTAGATGCATTTGTTTGCTGGCGTATGGCTGTCTCGTCAGAATCCAGCTTCGTTGTTAAAGTTGTTACATCTCCTGAAGGTTGTTGTGTTGAGGTTGGTGTCAACACTGTAGATACATTTGTTTGCTGGCGTATGGCTGTCTCGTCAGAATCCAGCTTCGTTGTTAAAGTTGTTTCATCTTCTGAAGGTTGTTGTGTTGAGGTTGGTGTCAACACTGTAGATCCATTTGTTGTATGGCTTGTGGCTGTCTCGTCAGAATCTAACTTCGTTGTTAAGGTTGTTACACTTTCTGTTGAATGGTGTGTGAATGTTGGTGTCAACACTGTAGATGCATTTGTTTGCTGGCTTGTAGCTGTCTCACCAGAACTCAGCTTCACTGTTAAAGTTTTTGCATCTGCTGATGATGTCAACAATGTGGATCCCTTTGTTTTTTGGCTTGTAGCTGTTTCGTCAGAATCCGGCCTCGTTGTTAAGGTTGTTACACCTTCTGATGGTTGTTGTGTGAATGTTGGTGTTAACTCTGTAGATACATTTGTTTGCTGGCTCGTGGCTGTCTCGTCAGAATCCAGCTTCGTCGTTAAGGTTGTTTTACCATCTGATGGTTGTTGTGTGAAGGTTGTTGTCAATACTGTAGATCTATTTGTTTGAAGGCTTGTGGCTGATTCATCAGAATCCAGCTTAGTTGTTGAGGTTGTTACACCCTCTGGTGGCTGTTGTGTGGAAGTTAGTGTTAAAATTGTCGAAATATTTGTTGTGTGACTCGTGTCTGTCTCGTCAGAATCATGATTCATTATTAAGGGAGTCATTTCTTTAACTGGTGGATTTGTGGAGGTTGATATCAATAATGGAGGTCCATTCGACTGTCTTGTGACTCTCTCGTCAGAAATAAGCTTCGACCTTATGTGCGAGAGATCTATTTCTGTTCTAGCTAATGCAGATTGCTCCATGCCGCTACTTCTAGCAACGTGGGTGTTCAGAGTCGTTGTTAGTGACTGCACATCTCTGGTAGGTAACTTTATGTTTGATGCTGCAGAAGATGTAGGTGGGACCGTGTGACTTAACTCAAGACTTTCATACAGAGTGGAATAGCGTTGTCCACTGAGTCCTGGTTTTGTTATCCTGTATGGCTCACCTTTCCTTGTGGTCTCCAGCCTGCTGTTGCTGAAAGCCGGATAGTCCGGTTCAGTAGATGAAGAACTTGACTCAGCTGCTGAAGCGGAAACGAGACCAGATCTTTCGCTGGCCACAAACATATTTCCACCCTGGCCTATCGAAGTCAGTTTAGTTTGTGACGTTCTGCGCTCATCCAGCAGCCGAGAACCTGGCGTCGTACGCCATAAACCATGTATGGTATCTTGTATGTACTCGGAACCACTGTCCCCTCTTTGTTCCTTGCTTGCAGTAGCAATTGACGGCGAAGATGGCTTGTATTTCATGGAACCGCCTTTGTTTATTGAATTTGTTGGAGATACTAGGATATCGACTCCTGTTTTAGCATCTGCTGTTAGTTGATTATTTCCATTTTGATTCTCGACCTGCGGGTGTAAGTTTAGTTTTGTTGGCCATGGCTGTGGCTGGGAACTGCTGAATAACTTTTTTTGTGGCGTGGACTTTTCAGAAATACTTAATGAAGGCATCGTATAACTGAAACCTCCTCTTCCATTTAATTCAGATGTTACGAAAGGGAGACCTGGGGGTGAAGACATTTGAATTCTAGCTTCGTCTCCCTGTCCATCATTCGTTGAGACTGGTGCGTTCCCTCCAGAACCTGTTCTATCATGATTCATGCTAACTGTAACATGTCCTCTCGTGGCCATTACAGGAGGTGCAGTTGGGTCTGCCGAGGGTGTAATGGTGTTTGTCCACCGTGCTATTGTATTAGTCATCCCTTGCTGTAAAGAGACACTGGTTTCCGAGTTCCAACTGTTGACCGCCGTGACATCTGTTGGTGGTTCAAGCAGACGAGATGTCCTGGCAAGATTCCTGCTTCTGATGGTTGCCTGGTTAGGTTGTGGCTGTTTGGTGGCTGCTGTGAACACTGGATCAGGCTGAGTTGACAATGGAAATGAGCTTGAGTTATCTTGGCTCGGTTGCCTGACCGATGTTTTGGAGTGTGGCTGTTTGGTGGCTGCTGTGGACACTGACTCAGACTGAGTTGACAATGGAAATGAGCTTGAGTTATCTTGGCTCGGTTGCCTGACCGATGTTTTGGAGTGTGGCTGTTTAGTGTGTAGAGTATCTAAATGATCCAGCTCGGTTGCAGAACTCTCTTTTTTTCTTTGGGTACCTTTTGTAGTAGTTTCTACACCATCTGTAAGCAGAGATGGCTTTGTTGTTTGTACAGTTCCAAGTTCAGCTCTCGTAAATGGGATTCGTGGAAAAATATTTTTTCTCGAGTTATGCGTATCAGGTTTCTTTGTCACGCCTTGGTCATAAACTCTTTCTACAACCCATTTTGTATGTCTCCCACTTCCCTGATGCTTTCCCGTTTTCATCCTGTGAGCTTCGGACGATGATGGTTTGGAAATCGGTCCCAATATGTTGCCTTTTGAGGAAACCTTGGATTTCTGTCGATGTGGATAGCCCGTAAGAGAAATGCCTTGGGTCGTTTGTTGGTCAGCGAAAACAAAACCCTTGGTTTGTGCATCTGATTCATCTTCTTGTGAAGGCCTAAGATTTTTGCTAGTTGATCCTTTTTCATCTGTATCTAAAAGGTTTGAATTATCCTCTGACTTGGGGGTTTCTGGATTTAAATTTTTCTCTTTTGGTTTTATAAATAACTTTGGCTGCGAGGATGAAACTGGGCTCTGGGGGTCAGAAAATTCAGGACTTTGTGCAGTTATCGAAACCAAGTTCTCTTCCGTTCTTGCTGGCACGCTTCTTACACCTTCCTGATTTGTTGTGAATACGAATTTATCACCTGTCGCTGATATAGTGACTTTGTCGGTTTCTGTGTTTGACTCTTTACGTGAAATCTGGTTACTTGATGCGCTCATCTTAGGCATGATAATACCCATCTGGGATAAAGACACGGTTGGTCCATTTTCGGGTGTAGATGTACCAAACCGAGGATTGTGGTGGAAATTATCACCTCCAGAGAAAGAAGAACCCAACTTACGCATTGTGATGGCACCCTCACTACTCATCGGAGAAGTTGGAGTATTCAATTGAGGCATGCGAAAGTTTGTCTCACTTTCAGAGATTGAAGCACTATTCTCAGGCTGGGGAGATGCTGGCTTATTTTCAGAGGTGAAAGTACCTATCTGCGGCAAAATAACGCCCGATTCTGTACTAGAGGGTATCTGAGACATGTTCATAGTCGTATCACTTCCAGAGACTGAAGCTTCAACTTGAGGCATGTTTACGGTTGTGTCACTTCCAGAGATTGAAGCTTCAACTTGAGACATGTTTACGGTTGTGTCACTTCCAGAGATTGAAGCTTCCATCTGAGGCATGTTCACGGTTGTGTCACTTCCAGAGATTGAAGCTTCCATCTTAGACAGGTTCACGGTTGTGTCACTTCCAGAGATTGAAGTTTCCATCTGATGCAAGTTAACAATCGTGTCACTTCCAGAGATTGAAGTTTCCACCTGAGGGAAGTTAACAGCTGTGTCACTTCCAGAGATTAAAGTTTCTACCTGAGGCATGTTCACGGTTGTATCACTTCCAGAGATTGAAGTTTCCATTTGAGGCGTGTTAACGGTTGTGTTACTTCCAGGGATTGAAGATTTCATCTGAGGTGTGTTAGTGGTTTTGTCACTTCCAAAGGTGAAAGTTTCCATTTGAGGCATAGTAAAGGTTTTGCCATCCCCAGTTGTGAAGGTAACGTTTGTGTCACTTTCAGAGGTATCCATCTGAGGTACACCAATGGTGGGCTCATTTCCAGAGGTTGAAGTATCCATCTGAGGTACACCAATGGTGGGCTCATTTCCAGAGGTTGAAGTATCCATCTGAGGTACACCAATGGTGGGCTCATTTCCAGAGATTGAGGTATCCATCTGAGGTACACCAATGGTGGGCTCATTTCCAGAGGTTGAAGTATCCAGCTGAGGTACACCAATGGTGGGCTCATTTCCAGAGATAGAGGTATCCATCTGAGGTACACCAATAGTGGGCTCATTTCCAGAGATTGAGGTATCCATCTGAGGTACACCAATGGTGGGCTCATTTCCAGAGATTGAGGTATCCATCTGAGGTACACCAATGGTGGGCTCATTTCCAGAGGTTGAAATATCCATCTGAGGTACACCAATGGTGGGCTCATTTCCAGAGATTGAGGTATCCATCTGAGGTACACCAATGGTGGGCTCATTTCCAGAGGTTGAAGTATTCATCTGAGGTACACCAATGGTGGGCTCATTTCCAGAGGTTGAAGTATCCATCTGAGGTACACCAATGGTGGGCTCATTTCCAGAGATTGAAGTATCCATCTGAGGTACACCAATGGTGGGCTCATTTCCAGAGATTGAGGTATCCATCTGAGGTACACCAATGGTGAGCTCATTTCCAGAGGTTGAAGTATCCATCTGAGGTACACCAATGGTGGGCTTATTTCCAGAGGTTGAAGTATCCATCTGAGGTACACCAATAGTGGGCTCATTTCCAGAGATTGAGGTATCCATCTGAGAAGCACCAATGGTGGGCTCATTTGAAGTTTCCACCTGAGGCATTACAATAGTTGTGTCACTACCAGAAGTTAAAGTATTCATTTGAGGTTTGTTTATGGTTGTGTCACTACCAGAGATTGAAGTATCCATCCGAGGTATATTTATGGTGGTCTCTCTTCTTGTGGTGGAAGTACCAATTTGAGGGATACTAATGATGGGCTCACTTCCAACGATGGAGGTACCCATTTGAGGTATGCTTATTGTGGGCTCACTTTCAGAGGTGGAAGTACCCATTTGTGGCATGTAACTGGTTCTTTCACTATCATTTGGTTTCGGGTCGACCCTAGCAGATATTTTGATATTTTCCTTGACAGTTATTTGGGTACTGGGTACATATATCTCCTCGTGTGCTTCGGATAAATCTGGTTTTATCGCTGTTTGTGTTGGAGTCACTGAGCTACTAGTTGAGTCTGTTGACGTAGATTTGAAAAGGTTTTTTAAACTATTTGCTAGAGACGTTATGACATACAAGAAACTTTTATAAATTGGCGGCTTTGTCACAAAATTATTATTGCGAGCGTTCATCATATTAGAGCGGTGATGATGTCCAGAGTTGCCTGTTTTGTTTGGTGACTTAGTTATTCCATGACGTACCGTAGTGTTTGATGGTATAATTATTCCATGCTCTACCACAGTATTTGGTGGTATAGTTATTTCATGATCTACCACAGTGTTTTTTGATGGTTCAGTTGTTCCATGATCTACCACAGTGGTTGGTGGTATAGTTATTACATGACGTACCATAGTGTTTAGTGGTATAGTTATTCCACGATCTACCACAGTGTTTAGTGGTTCCGTTTTGCCATGATCTACCACAGTGTTTAGTGGTTCCGTTTTGCCATGATCTACCACAGTGTTTAGTGGTTCCGTTTTTCCATGATCTACCACAGTGTTTAGTGGTTCGGGTTTTCCATGATCTACCACAGTGTTTTGTGGTGGTTCCGTTTTTCCATGGTCTAACTCAGTGTTTAGTGGTTCGGGTTTTCCATGATCTACCACAGTGTTTTGTGGTGGTTCCGTTTTTCCATGGTCTAACTCAGTGTTTAGTGGTTCGGGTTTTCCATGATCTACCACAGTGTTTTGTGGTGGTTCCGTTTTTCCATGGTCTAACTCAGTGTTTAGTGGTTCGGGTTTTCCATGATCTACCACAGTGTTTGTTTGTTCAGTTTTTATATGATCTACCACATTGTTCAGTGGTTCAGTTATTCCATGATCTACCATAGTGTTTGGTGGTCTAGTTATTTTATAATCTATTACAGTGTTTTGTGGTGGTTCAGTTATTCCATGATCTACTACAATGCCTGGTGATTCAGTTACTCCATGATCTACCACAGTGTTTGTTTGTTCAGTTATTACATGATCTACCACAGTGTTTGTTTGTTCAGTTATTACATGATCTACCACAGTGTTTGGTAGTTCAGTTATTCCATGATCTACCACAGTGTTTGTTTGTTCAGTTATTACATGGTCTACCACAGCGTTTGTTTGTTCAGTTATTCCATGATCTACCACAGTGTTTGTTTGTTCAGTTATTCCATGATCTACCACAGTGTTTGTTTGTTCAGTTATTCCATGATCTACCACAGTGTTTGTTTGTTCAGTTATTCCATGATCTACCACAGTGTTTGTTTGTTCAGTTATTCCATGATCTACCACAGTGTTTGTTTGTTCAGTTATTCCATGATCTACCACAGTGTTTGTTTGTTCAGTTATTACATGGTCTACCACAATGTTTGGTGGTTCAGATATTCCATGATCTATCACATTGGTTTTTGGTGATTCAGTTATTCCATGATCTACCACAGTGTTTGTTTGTTCAGTTATTACATGATCTACCACAGTGTTTGGTGATTCAGTTATTCCATGATCTACCACAGTGTTTGGTGATTCAGTTATTCCATGATCTACCACAGTGTTTGTTTGTTCAGTTATTCCATGACCTACCAAATTGGTTTTTGGTGATTCAGTTGTTCCATGATCTACCATAGAGTTTGGTGGTTCCGTTATTCCGCGATCTACCACAGTGGTCGGTGGTTCAGTTTTTCCATGAACCCCCAAGATTCCTGCCCCCTGAGGTAATGAAATTGTTGACGTGCTACTTGTTTTTTTCGCCATTTGTGTTTTTGAGATTGTAAGATCTGGTGAGGATCTCTTCTCCTCAAACTGACTCGGATGATGAACCGTTCTGTCCTCTTTCTTTATACCCGGCACAGAGAGGGTCCCGGGAAAAGCCGGGTTCGAACTAAGGCTGTCTAGACTTTTATCCGGACTCCGGAACTCATGCTCATGGCTCGATTCCTCTCTGTCGTCAGCGTCTTTTCCAGCTTTATTGAGGTCTTTGAGGATGTCACTAATCATACTGGGGTCGGCCAGCTCTATGTCGGAGATATTTATGTCCAGCAACTCTCTGAGCTTCTCATTAATGTCATCTTCATTATATTCTACCAGGCTCGCGAGCTCGGGTAAACTCGCATCGTCGAGAAGCTGAGAGATATTGCTGGGATCGATTTGGTCAAAGTCGATTTTAGAACCGAGGGATTTGATTAATTCGTCCACGCTGTTTTCAAAATTCTCTTCTGTGGAAAAAATATTTTAAAAGTTGCAAGACACTCTCTCGTGCAAAATGGAAATTGTTATCTTCTATGCCCATCTTTGCTGTTTCTAAGGCGACGATTCAAAAAGGCCCATAATGATTTTAAGTCTTAAGACATTTCCAGGTTGACATTACTGCAAAGTATACAAATTAGTCAACCGAAAAACATTCTCATCGGAGAGTCTCTGGAGAATCTAGTCTCTCTCTCTCTCTACTTTTGTTTCGAAATTATTTGATATTGCCTATTCGCGTTTTATAGACAACTGAGGTACAGAGCAAGTTCCAAATTCTCTCTCCCCCCCCCCCCCCAGCCTCATACACCATTAATGACAGCCAATGCTGAAAAAAATAAAACTGTAGAAAAAATTGCTTTTCAGAATTATCATTCTAGAAATGTGAGGTATCAATTATTCCACGTTTGCATTCTAGATGAATGATTTTGTAAACGTACAGTGAATTTTGCGCCAAAAGATAATCATTATTCACCTTACGTCTGAGAACAATAAAAACGACCTCTAGCATAGGACGCTAAATTACCCTCTGTTTGATTGGTCAGTTCGCTGCTGACCAGTGCCATGGTGAACGTGAACACGATGGTCGAGAACAGCAAGCCAAACCCTGCCATCTTGACCGTCTCCGCGAGTGGTCCTTCCCTGGGGCTGTACCGTCTGGTCACAAGGGCAGGCAGTCACAGTACACAGAGACCATGTATGATAGCGTCTGTGTTAGGTGATTTGTGGCACAAGTGACGAGATTTGTTTCTCTACTAAGGAGATAATTGTATTATAAATCTAAAGATGTCTTATGATGCTAAGACATGGTGGGATAAAACGAACAAAGACATAGAATTGGCAGTGAAACGAATCAAATTTGTCGATAGTATACCCTAAGATAAATTTAAATGTAATTTCTGAACTGCTAGATATACATGTAACACTAGTACCTCCACTACTATAGTACTGTAATGACTACTACCGCTGCTGCTGCTGCTGCCACTTCTACTACTACTACTTCTTCTTCTTCTTCTACTACTACTACTACTACTACTACTACTACTACTACTACTACTACTACTACTACTACTACTACTACTACTACTACTACTACTACTACTACTACTACTACTACTACTACTACTACTACTACTACTACTACTACTACTACTACTACTACTGTTGCTGCTGCTGCTGCTGCTGCTACTTTGCCTTTGAATAATAATAATAATAATAATAATAATAATAATAATAATAATAATAATAATAATAATAATAATAATAATAATAAACTTATTGTTGCTACTACTACTACTACTACTACTACTACTACTACTACTACTACTACTACTACTACTACTACTACTACTACTACTACTACTACTACTACTACTACTACTACTACTACTACTACTACTACTACTACTACTACTACTAGTACTGCTACTACTACTACTACTACTACTACTACTACTACTACTACTACTACTACTACTACTACTACTACTACTACTACTACTTATATTATTATTATTATTATTATTATTATTATTATTATTATTATTATTATTATTATTATTATTATTATTATTATTATTATTATTATTATTATCATTATCATCATCATCATCATCATCATCATCGTCTTTTTTATTATTATTTTTATTGTAATCATCAACATCATAATATTTTTAACCTGCACACTTGCGTTCTGTTATGCCTTTCATAGAGATCTAACTCTACTGACCTCCGATTTGCATTTCTTTTATAGAGAGAAAACCGCACAAGGGAAGATCACTCACAATATCAAACAGCAAACCGGTATTTAAAAAAAAAATAAAAGGAACTTTTGTAAATTTCCTCTCAGAAATTTTCTGTCATAATTCTCCCTTATTAAATAGAAAAACGAAAGAATCAAATTTTTTCAGCGTTCAAAACCAACGCATAATTTAAGGCACCAATTATAAAAAAAAAAAACAATCCATAAACATTATAATTGATTAATAATTGATTACAACAAATTATGATGCTAATTGTGAGAAAATTACCAGCTCGTTGTCTGTAGATCAATATCTCCGTCTGAAGCCTCTTGACGCTGCTCCATCACACAAATGGGAGAGCAAGAGCCATGTTGGTAACTTTTATTGCCCTAAACGTATAAACAAAAAATATGGAATAGGAAAATCTGTTGCAGCAGGAAGTGTCCAACGACTGGCCGCTAGCTCAGTAGCTCTCCAGCCGGTACAAAGATAGGTTTATCCTCTAAGGCGGGAGATGGCTGGGATCGCGTCAGAAACTGATCCACTCCTCGGCTCTTAAACAATTAACTCTATGTAAGATTGTCACTTCAGGATTTCAGTGAACTCAAGCGGCCACCAGAATAATATTCCAAGTTATATCGAACAGTGGAGCAACTGGCTGCCTCCCTCAGATTAGAGCTGGCAATAAAACAGAGACGCGCTGTTTGTGGAGAGACGAGCTCCCCAGGAATTCGATCAGCGGCTCCAATGGAGGGCAGACACCTATAACACAGGGGCAAGTATAAGGGTGTTTTTGTTAGTTCTTAATTGTGCATTGTTTATTTACTCTAGGAATTTCCCAGTCCTTTCAGAGCCGTGCTTAATGTTTGGGTTTGCAGTGGTTAAAGCACTTGATGAAATCATGCTAGAGACTGAAGCCACGTAGTTTGATAGATGTTGACGTCTGGGCTCTTCCATACACTGGTTGAGTTTGTAAAGACAACACAAGGCTCGTTTGATCCGCGGATTGACAGATAGGATGGGATGGGCTTTTTCCTGTACAGTTGTGTTGATAGAGTCGGCATGGTCTAGGTCAGTGACACCTTGTGTGACATGATTGCATTATTAAGCATTGCATGTTCGCCGACAAAGGGAGAAACTGGTGGGTTAAAGCGCCCTTGCCAATCTTGGTGGTTCTAGCAGGATATCATTGCGACAGGAAACGAGTGGCAAGGAGCAGGTCCAATTTGAAAGGCATCGCATTGTAATTGATTGACCATAATTTATTCAATTCTTTTGTTCAGGAGATTTTCTTGGGAAAACTTTAATCGAACGTCATTTTGATTCTGCTAAAAGAAACGCATTAAAAAAAAAAAAAAAGAAGAAGAAGCCTAACCTTTGCCTCAAAAGTTGAAACATTGGTTTTTTATTGACATCAACATTCAGAGCTGTATTTCAACCACCAGCAAATGCTTAGAGCCACTGCAAACCTAATTGTTATCGCAGAACTAAATAAACTGACGTTACAAACAAATATATCTTCTTTAACTCCCGAAGGAGCAGTATAATAATCAATCGCCTACCAGCGTAAATCACCATTATCAATACCGACAAATTTAGTAATACATGTAATTTATTACTTATTTCACCTGATCTCGTGTAGGAGGGATCATAGAAGAATGACTCTCCCCCCCCCCCCTTTCATGCACACAAACACACACCACCAGTGCGACACACGACTCCCGTGTGACGGCCATGTTGACAGGCAGGCTGCAAGCTATCGGAGGTTTGAATCTCTCAAGTCTCCACCTGTCAGTGGTAAGCTTGGGGAGGCAGCAGGGAACACATTGGTCTGATCTCATTTATCTGTGATCAATTCTCTTACAGTTTATATTTGGAACTCGCAGCCTCCGCATCCCCCCCTCCCTCCTCTTAATTGACGATAATTGTGAGAGAAAACTTTACAAAACTCATCATGAACATGTATTTCCTAGTTCTACTCAATGTCTCGAGCCTGCACAGCGCTAGCATCTTTCTGGTTATAGAGCGTGCTCTGCACCATACCACCACTGCCTGTGTTTTCTGTCGCGATCTAACCCTCCATCTGTCTGCCTGCCTCCCTCCCGTCGTGAGTCTGTCTTGCACTGGAAAATGAAAAATGACCTCAGACTCAATCCACTTAATCTGAATTTAATAAACAGAACCAGGTCTGGCGCACTCGCTCTTTCAGTCCTTTTCTTCTTTTCCCCTCGTCTTTCTGTTTCTTCTGCCTCTCCTCGTTTTCCTCATTATCCTTCTCCTCTTCCTGTTTCTTCTACCTCTCCTCATTTTCCTCACTATCCTCGGTTCCTTCTCCTCCTCTCCTGTTTCTTCTACCTCTCCTCATTTTCTTCATTATCCTTCTCCTCCTCTTCCTGTTTCTTCTACCTCTCCTCGTTTTCCTCATTATCCTTCTCCTCCTCTTCCTGTTTTTTCTACCTCTCCTCGTTTTCCTCATTATCCTTCTCCTCCTTTTCCTGTTTCTTCTACCTCTCCTCGTTTTCCTCATTATCCTTCTCCTCCTTTTCCTGTTTCTTCTACCTCTCCTCGTTTTCCTCATTATCCTTCTCCTCCTTTTCCTGTTTCTTCTACCTCTCCTCGTTTTCCTCATTATCCTTCTCCTCCTTTTCCTGTTTCTTCTACCTCTCCTCGTTTTCCTCATTTTCCTCAATATCCTTCTCCTCCTCTCCTGTTTCTTCTACCTCTCCTCGTTTTCCTCATTATCCTCATTATCCTTCTCCTCCTTTTCCTGTTTCTTCTACCTCTCCTCGTTTTCCTCATTATCCTCCTCCTCCTTTTCCTGTTTCTTCTACCTCTCATCGTTTTCCTCATTATCCTCCTCCTCCTTTTCCTGTTTCTTCTACCTCTCCTCGTTT
>JAWDGP010005144.1:145000-155000 GCA_033675545.1 Elysia crispata | reverse complement strand
AAGCATGAAACATAACGTGATAATTTGGCTAAGGCAAAGAATAAAAATACTTAAATAAAATCAATTATCCAGAAGGCTGCTCGAAATAAGTCCACACAGGAAAATCAAAGGCTTCAAAAGTTCAAGCCTTAAGTTCTACTCATAAAATATGTACCTATCTATGGGATTGAGAGAACATTGCGTTAAATAACATTTCTTTGAAATGGTAGGTAAGTATTGAAACAATTTTCACAAACATTTAAGAATGCATTTTTTTTTGTTAAAAATCATGCCATAAGTAGAGTCTCGTTTAAGGGCGATTTGATGCCAACATTTTAGTTTTAACATGATACGCTTGTTTTTTAATAAGAATAGAAAAAAAAAGATTTTTACAAAATTGAAATTGAAGTTTGTTTCAAATAATGGATTTTCTGTAAGCATATGATTTCACAAATCTAGGACATGTATTTGTTAAAAAATCGATGATGATGATGATGATAATGATGATGATGATGATGATGATGATGATGATGATGATGATGATGATGATGATGATGATGATGATGATGATAATAATAATAATAATAATAATATTAATAATAATAATAATAATAAGAATAATTTTGCCAACTGTAGTCAACTTTGCATCATTTTTAAATTTTCTAAGATTCACCACAATTTGCCATGAAAACGATAATTAAATCTTAAATTTGTTATCATGAAGAAGTGCAAACTGGAATAAAATCACAAGGCAGAAGAAAATGATATTTCAAAGACTCTGTGAAAAATATAAAAAAAATGTCGGAATGTAATAGTTCTGATTCGGCTGATCACGAAGGCAAGTCATATATCATGATCGAACAAAGACAAATATAAAGTTTCATACCTTGTTTACTCCCTTTCATTCAACATATTCAGGATAAACAAAGAGCGTTTCTCACCAATCAAATGCTTACTTCCATAGAAAGATTTTAATATATTTCTCAATTCCACTCATTCACATTGCTCTATTTTTTTAAAGCAAGAACTAAGTGAATTTAACAGCCCAGTTATACATGGATGGTTTATTGATCAATCTGGTAGATAAACAGTCATACATGGATGATTTCATTGAACAATATTGCAAATAAACAGCTATACATGGATGGTTTTATTGTACAATCTGGTAGATAAACAGTCATCCATGGCAGGTTTCTTTAACAATCTGTCAGAATAACAGTCATACATGGATGTTTTCATTGAACACTGTTGTAGATAAACAGCTATAGATGGATGGTTTCACTGAGCAATCTGGCAGATAAACAGTCATAAATAGATGTTTTTTTTTAAACAGTCTGGCAGATAAACAGTCATACGTGGTTGGTTTCACTGAAAAATCTGGTAGATAAACAGTCATAGATGGATGGTTTTATTGAACAATCTGGTAGATAAACAGTCATACATGATTCTTTCATTGAACAATTTGGCAGATAAACAGTCATACATGGATGATTTCAACGAACAAGCTGGCAAATAAACAATTATACATGGATGGTTTCAACGAACAAGCTGGCAAATAAACAGTCATAATGGATGGTTTCAACAAACAAGCTGGTAGATAAACAGCTATTCTTCGATGGTTTCATTGAACAATCTGGTAGATAAACAGCCATACATGGATAGTTTTTTTTGAACAATCTGGTAGATAAACAGCCATACATGGATAGTTTTTTTGAACAATCTGGCAGATACACAGTCATACATGGATGTTTTTTTTTTAACAATCTGACAGATAAACAGTCATACGTGGTTGGTTTCACTGAAAAATCTGGTAGATAAACAGTTACACATGGACGGTTTTATTGAACAATCTGGCAGATAAACAGTCTTACATGGATGGTTTCAACGAACAAACTGGTAGATAAACAGCTGTACATGGATGGTTTCATTGAACAGTCTGTTAGATAAATTATCACATGAACAATTTAAATGACCAATTTGGTCCTCTATATATCTTTGGGATTCCAACAATGCCCGTCACCGTACCATTTCTTGGCGTCCGGCAATATCCTTGTCTTGCCTTCATTCTTGTGGAGATACTCACACATCTGACAGAACCTGTCCTCATACGTGATGCCCCTGTACCTGTCCTTGACCTCCAGGTATTGGCTGTAGGCCAGGTCATCTTGCGCCAAGGATTTCAGAAACAGCGCCAGCTCTTTCGGATTTTTGAAATCTGCCGCGTTGACGAACGCCTTCTCCGGGAACTCCTTGTTGTAGTCGACCCCGCCGCGAACTACCGGCAAGATGTGAGAACCGTCGATGTACAGCTTGAAGAATTTCTCTGTGATATAGTCCGTGCAGAAACTGTTCTCAAACGACAAGTAGAACCTGTAGGTGTTCACGAAGTTCGGAACGCAAATCTCGTCAAAAACTTCGCAAGGCTGCCCGCACTTGCCGTAGATGTCGATATCAATGTATTTCTGGTCGTGAAATATTTCAGGAGAGATGTGAGACGGGAAGGGAGGTAGGGGTGGGCAGAGGAGACAGGTATCATTATTAACGATACAAAAACGAATGAATTATATATATATATATATATATATATATATATATATATATATATATATTAGTATGCAGAGAATTTAAGGTAAGATCTTCTATATCTATGAAATGCTCCCACTGTTGAGCACCCTTATCAATTATTCCAACTTATCTTCAAACTATATATATATATATATATATATAATTTTTTTTATATATATATATATATCCACACATGTATCATATACCATTGGACAACAAAAGCTCGAGTATTATTAAGTACAGGCAAAACTTTTAGGAAAAGACAAAATTTCAGACCAGGGATTTGCTTACAATTTTTTTTTACTTAAAAAATCATTTTCAGCAGCGATTGTACTGTTGTAGTCTCAAGTACCTCAAACGACTTGAGTGCAAAGTTTCAATAAGTTGAACAATGCCTGTAATTTCCAAGAGAAATTCGCATAACTTGTGATCTAGACCTACGAGTCATGTCTAAGACCTGTCTATGGTATGTTAATATTGTTATGCTAAAAGACACTGGGGTGGTTTGAAACAAAGTATTATGTACATTAATAATAATAGGTTTTACATGACCTGCCATGGTTTTATAATAAAAAATGTATTTTTCTTTCCAATCACTACAATCTCAAGCACTCCCTGCCCCATAAACCTCTAAAGATGAACAAACAATAAATAAAAGCGACAATGAACGAAAGAAAGTATTTGAAATCGAGAAAACTACACCATGTTTTCCTATCTGCATCTCTTACACATATTCGTTTTTACACCATGTTGTCCTACCAGTATCTCTTTCACAAATTCGTTTTTACACCATGTTTTCCTATGTGCATCTCTTTCACAAATTCGTTTTTACACAATGTTGTCCTACCTGCATCTCTTTCACATATTCGTTTCTACACCATGTTGTCCTACCTGCATCTTTTTCACATATTCGTTTCTACACCATGTTGTCCTATGTGCATCTCTTTCACATATTCGTTTCTACACCATGTTGTCCTATGTGCATCTCTTACACATATTCGTTTTTACACCATTTTGTCCTCCCTGCATCTCTTTCACATATTCGTTTTTACACTATGTTGTCCTACCTGTATCTCTTTCACATATTCGTTTTTACACTATGTTGTCCTACCTGTATCTCTTTCACATATTCGTTTCTACACCATGTTGTCCTATGTGCATCTTTTTCACATATTCGTTTCTACACCATGTTGTCCTACCTGCATCTCTGTCATATTCGTTTCTACACCATGTTTTCCTACCTGTATCTCTTTCACATATTCGTTTCTACACCATGTTGTCCTATGTGCATCTTTTTCACATATTCGTTTCTACACCATGTTGTCCTACCTGCATCTCTTTCATATTCGTTTCTACACCATATTTTCCTACCTGTATCTCTTTCACATATTCGTTTCTACACCATGTTGTCCTATGTGCATCTTTTTCACATATTCGTTTCTACACCATGTTGTCCTACCTGCATCTCTTTCATATTCGTTTCTACACCATGTTGTCCTACCTGCATCTCTTTCACATATTCGTTTCTACACCATGTTTTCCTACCTGTATCTCTTTCACATATTCGTTTCTACACCATGTTGTCCTACCTGTATCTCTTTCACATATTCGTTTTTACACCATAGTGTCCTACCTGTATCTCTTTCACATATTCGTTTCTACACCATGTTGTCCTATGTGCATCCTTTTCACATATTCGTTTTTACACTATGTTGTCTGATCTACATTTCTTCCACATATTCGTTTTTACACTATGTTGTCCTATCTACATTTCTTTCACATATTCGTTTCTACACCATGTTGTCCTACCTGTATCTCTTTCACATATTCGTTTTTACACAATGTTGTCCTACCTGTATCTCTTTCACATATTCGTTTCTACACCATGTTGTCCTACCTGTATCTATTTCACATATTCGTTTCTACACCATGTTGTCCTATGTGCATCCTTTTCACATATTCGTTTCTACACCATATTGTCCTACCTGGATCTCTTTCACATATTCGTTTCTACACCATGTTGTCCTAGCTGCATCTCTTTCACATATTCGTTTCTACACCTTGTCCTACCTGCATCTCTTTCACATATTCGTTTCTACACCATGTTGTCCTACCTGCATCTCTTTCACATATTCGTTTCTACACCATGTTGTCCTACCTGCATCTCTTTCACATATTCGTTTCTACACCATGTTGTCCTACCTGCATCTCTTTCACATATTCGTTTCTACACCATGTTTTCCTACCTGTATCTCTTTCACATATTCGTTTTTACACAATGTTGTCCTACCTGTATCTCTTTCACATATTCGTTTCTACACCATGTTGTCCTACCTGTATCTATTTCACATATTCGTTTCTACACCATGTTGTCCTACCTGCATCTCTTTCACATATTCGTTTCTACACCTTGTCCTAACTGCATCTCTTTCATATTCGTTTCTACACCTTGTCCTAGCTGCATCTCTTTCACATATTCGTTTCTTCAAAATGTTGTCCTACCTGCATCTCTTTCATATTCGTTTCTACACCATGTTGTCCTACCTGCATCTCTTTCACATATTCGTTTCTACACCATGTTGTCCTACCTGCATCTCTTTCACATATTCGTTTCTACACCATGTTGTCCTACCTGCATCTCTTTCACATATTCGTTTCTACACCATGTTGTCCTACCTGCATCTCTTTCACATATTCGTTTCTACACCATGTTGTCCTACCTGCATCTCTTTCACATATTCGTTTCTACACCATGTTGTCCTACCTGCATCTCTTTCACATATTCGTTTCTACACCATGTTGTCCTACCTGCATCTCTTTCACATATTCGTTTCTACACCATGTTGTCCTACCTGCATCTCTTTCACATATTCGTTTCTACACCATGTTGTCCTACCTGCATCTCTTTCACATATTCGTTTCTACACCATGTTGTCCTACCTGCATCTCTTTCACATATTCGTTTCTACACCATGTTGTCCTACCTGCATCTCTTTCACATATTCGTTTCTACACCATGTTGTCCTATGTGCATCTCTTTCACATATTCGTTTCTACACCATGTTGTCCTACCTGCATCTCTTTCACATATTCGTTTCTACACCATGTTGTCCTATGTGCATCTCTTTCACATATTCGTTTCTACACCATGTTGTCCTACCTGCATCTCTTTCACATATTCGTTTCTACACCATGTTGTCCTACCTGCATCTCTTTCACATATTCGTTTCTACACCATGTTGTCCTACCTGCATCTCTTTCACATATTCGTTTCTACACCATGTTGTCCTACCTGCATCTCTTTCACATATTCGTTTCTACACCATGTTGTCCTACCTGCATCTCTTTCACATATTCGTTTCTACACCATGTTGTCCTACCTGCATCTCTTTCACATATTCGTTTCTACACCATGTTGTCCTACCTGCATCTCTTTCACATATTCGTTTCTACACCATGTTGTCCTACCTGCATCTCTTTCACATATTCGTTTCTACACCATGTTGTCCTACCTGCATCTCTTTCACATATTCGTTTCTACACCATGTTGTCCTACCTGCATCTCTTTCACATATTCGTTTCTACACCATGTTGTCCTACCTGCATCTCTTTCACATATTCGTTTCTACACCATGTTGTCCTACCTGCATCTCTTTCACATATTCGTTTCTACACCATGTTGTCCTACCTGTATCTCTTTCACATATTCGTTTCTACACCATGTTGTCCTACCTGTATCTATTTCACATATTCGTTTCTACACCATGTTGTCCTATGTGCATCCTTTTCACATATTCGTTTTTACACTATGTTGTCTGATCTACATTTCTTCCACATATTCGTTTTTACACTATGTTGTCCTATCTACATTTCTTTCACATATTCGTTTTTACACCATGTTTTTCTTCCTACATCTCATTCACATATTCGTTTCTACACCATGTTGTCCTACCTGTATCTCGTTCACATATTCGTTTCTACACCAATTTGTCCTACCTGCATCTCTTTCACATATTCGTTTCTACACCATGTTGTCCTACCTGCATCTCTTTCACATATTCGTTTCTACACCATGTTGTCCTACCTGCATCTCTTTCACATATTCGTTTCTACACCTTGTTCTACCTGCATCTCTTTCACAAAGTCGTTTCTACACCATGTTGTCCTACCTGCATCTCTGTCACATATTCGTTTCTACACCTTGTCCTACGTGCATCTCTTTTACATATTCGTTTCTACACCTTGTCCTATCTCCATCTCTTTCACATATTCGTTTCTACACCATGTTGTCCTACCTGCATCTCTTTCACATATTCGTTTCTACACCATGTTGTCCTACCTGCATCTCTTACACATATTCGTTTCTACACCATGTTGTCCTATGTGCATCTCTTTGACATATTCGTTTCTTCACCATGTTGTCCTACCTGCATCTCTTTCACATATTCGTTTCTACACCATGTTGTCCTATGTGCATCTCTTTCACATATTCGTTTCTACACCATGTTGTCCTACCTGCATCTCTTTCACATATTCGTTTCTACACCATGTTGTCCTATGTGCATCTCTTTCACATATTCGTTTCAACACCATGTTGTCCTAATTGCATCTTTTTCACATATTCGTTTCTACACCATGTTGTCCTATGTGCATCTCTTTCACATATTCGTTTCTACACCATGTTGTCCTACCTGCATCTCTTTCACATATTCGTTTCTACACCATGTTGTCCTAAGTGCATCTCTTTCACATATTCGTTTCTACACCATGTTGTCCTATGTGCATCTCTTTCACATATTCGTTTCTACACCATGTTGTCCTACCTGCATCTCTTTCACATATTCGTTTCTACACCATGTTGTCCTATGTGCATCTCTTTCACATATTCGTTTCTACACCATGTTGTCCTATGTGCATCTCTTTCATATATTCGTTTCTACACCATGTTGTCCTACCTGCATCTCTTTCACATATTCGTTTCTACACCTTGTTGTCCTATCTGCATCTATTTCACATATTCGTTTCTAAACCATGTTGTCCTATGTGCATCTCTTTCACATATTCGTTTCTACACCATGTTGTCCTACCTGCATCTCTTTCACATATTCGTTTCTACACCATGTTGTCCTACCTGCATCTCTTTCACATATTCGTTTCTACACCATGTTGTCCTATGTGCATCTCTTTCACATATTCGTTTCTTCACCATGTTGTCCTACCTGCATCTCTTTCACATATTCGTTTTAACACCATGTTGTCCTACCTGCATCTCTTTCACATATTCATTTCTACACCATGTTGTCCTATGTGCATCTCTTTCACATATTCGTTTCTACACCATGTTGTCCTACCTGCATCTCTTTCACATATTCGTTTCTACACCATGTTGTCCTATGTGCATCTCTTTCACATATTCGTTTCTACACCATGTTGTCCTACCTGCATCTCTTTCACATATTCGTTTCTACACCATGTTGTCCTATGTGCATCTCTTTCACATATTCGTTTCTACACCATGTTGTCCTACCTGCATCTCTTTCACATATTCGTTTCTACACCATGTTGTCCTATGTGCATCTCTTTCACATATTCGTTTCTACACCATGTTGTCCTACCTGCATCTCTTTCACATATTCGTTTCTACACCATGTTGTCCTACCTGCATCTCTTTCACATATTCGTTTCTACACCATGTTGTCCTTCCTGCATCTCTTTCACATATTCGTTTCTACACCTTGTTGTCCTATGTGCATCTCTTTCACATATTCGTTTCTACACCATGTTGTCCTATATGCGTCTCTTTCACAAATTTGTTTTTATACCATGTTGTCCGATCTGTATCTTTTTCACATATTCGTTTCTACACCATGTTGTCCTACCTGCATCTCTTTCACATATTCGTTTCTACACCATGTTGTCCTACCTGGATCTCTTTCACATATTCGTTTCTACCCCATGTTGTCCTATGTGCATCTCTTTCTCATATTCGTTTCTACACCATGTTGTCCTACCTGCATCTCTTTCACATATTCGTTTCTACACCATGTTGTCCTATGTGCATCTCTTTCACATATTCGTTTCTACACCATGTTGTGCTACCTGCATCTCTTTCACATATTCGTTTCTACACCATGTTGTCGTATGTGCATCTCTTTCACATATTCGTTTCTACACCATGTTGTCCTACCTGCATCTCTTTCACATATTCGTTTCTACACCATGTTGTCCTACCTGCATCTCTTTCATATATTCGTTTCTACACCATGTTGTCGTATGTGCATCTCTTTCACATATTCGTTTCTACACCATGTTGTCCTACCTGCATCTCTTTCACATATTCGTTTCTACACCATGTTGTCGTATGTGCATCTCTTTCACATATTCGTTTCTACACCATGTTGTCCTACCTGCATCTCTTTCACATATTCGTTTCTACACCATGTTGTCCTACCTGCATCTCTTTCACATATTCGTTTCTACACCATGTTGTCGTATGTGCATCTCTTTCACATATTCGTTTCTACACCATGTTGTCGTATGTGCATCTCTTTCACATATTCGTTTCTACACCATGTTGTCCTACCTGCATCTCTTTCACATATTCGTTTCTACACCATGTTGTCCTACCTGCATCTCTTTCATATATTCGTTTCTACACCATGATGTCCTATGTGCATCTCTTTCACATATTCGTTTCTACACCATGTTGTCCTATGTGCATCTCTTTCACATATTCGTTTCTACACCATGTTGTCCTACCTGTATCTCTTTCACATATTCGTTTCTACACCATGTTGTCCTACCTGCATCTCTTTCACATATTCGTTTCTACACCATGTTGTCCTACCTGCATCTCTTTCACATATTCGTTTCTACACCATGTTTTCCTATGTGCATCTCTTTCACATATTCGTTTCTACACCATGTTGTCCTACCTGCATCTCTTTCACATATTCGTTTCTACACCATGTTGTCCTACCTGCATCTCTTTCACATATTCGTTTCTACACCATGTTGTCCTACCTGCATCTTTTTCACATATTCGTTTCTACACCATGTTGCCCTATGTACATCTCTTTCACATATTCGTTTCTTCACTATGTTGTCCTACCTGCATCTCTTTCACATATTCGTTTCTACACCATGTTGTCCTACCTGCATCTTTTTCACATATTCGTTTCTACACCATGTTGCCCTATGTACATCTCTTCCACATATTCGTTTCTACACCATGTTGCCCTATGTGCATCTCTTTCACATATTCGTTTCTACACCATGTTGTCCTACCTGCATCTCTTTCACATATTCGTTTCTACACCATGTTGTCCTACCTGCATCTTTTTCACATATTCGTTTCTACACCATGTTGCCCTATGTACATCTCTTCCACATATTCGTTTCTTCACTATGTTGTCCTACCTGCATCTCTTTCACATATTCGTTTCTACACCATGTT
>JAWDGP010005144.1:100000-135000 GCA_033675545.1 Elysia crispata | reverse complement strand
CCTCCTCCTCCTCCTCCTCCTCCTCCTCCTCTCTCTCTCTCTCTCTCTCTCTCTCTCTCTCTCTCTCTCTCCCTCCCTCCCTCTCTCTCTCTCTCTCTCTCTCTCTCTCTCTCTCTCTCTCTCTCTCTCTCACTTTAATATCCTCATGCCATAGTCTAGCCACAATATCCCCTATGAGTATGAGATTCGATGCATATATTTCTGTCTATATGCCTGTCGCTCCCCCTCCCTCCCTCTCCCTCTCTCTCTCTCTCTCTCTCTCTCTCTCTCTCTCTCTCTCTCTCTCTCTCTCTCTCTCTCTCTCCTTACTTTAATATCCTCATGTAGCATTATTCTTTTGCAAAAGCCTCAAGGTGCCGGTACTGACGAAATATTAAAGAAGTGGACGATATCGCCTGTAAATTGAAATTCATGGCATTTTATAAATTTAGTTATTCAAAATCACCTTCACTTGAGGCAGAAACACGCAGGGAATGGGGGGAGAGAGTGAGGGGGGAGAAAGAGAGAGAGAGAAAGTGAATGAGAGAGAGGGAGAGAGAGAGAGAAAGAGAGAGAGAATGAGAGAGAGAGAGAGAGAGAGAGAGAGAGAGAGAGAGAGAGAGAGAGAGAGAGAGAGAGAGAGAGAGAGAGATTGCTGACGACAGGCAAGAAATCATAGCCGGCATGCAATTATACCTTAATATTAGTTATCACACTGTAGTCATGGAGCCCAACAGACGCCTTTCATGTATTACACTGGTTTTAATTTTTAATACAAATTTTACCTGCTCATGCCTTTAAAGTGTCTAGATTTAACATACATATTAATTGCTCAAAGGTCAGATATAAAATTTATTTTTTTCCGTCACTGAAAGGTACTTTCTACATAAGATCCTAACTAAATGTATTAAGCCCAGGAACAGGCTGATGACGTGTTTGCCAGTCGTTCATGGAAGGTAATTCTAGCTGAAATTTATCAATGATATCTATAGTCTAACGTCGTGTGTGGGTCTGTAAATAGTATTATCTACAAGGAAATAAGAACACAACTTTCTAACTTTGGGATAAAAAGAAACAACAAAACTGTAAATTGAACTTGTAGGCGTTTCGCCTTTAATGTGGATTCATCAGATTGTGTGTGTGTGTGTGTCTCTCTCTCTCTCTCTCTCTCTCTCTCTCTCTCTCTCTCTCTCTATCTATCTATCTATCTATCTAATTTACTTTCTCTACCCTAATGGGTATATCTCTGTATGTCTATCATTATTTCTCTATCTTATGGACTACATATATTTCGGTCGGTCGGTCTGTCTTTCTGTCTGTCTGTCTGTCTGTCTCTCTCTCTCTATCTCTCCCTCCCCCCCCTCCCCCCTCTCTGTCTCTCTCCCTCTATAAAATAGCTGTTGATATGAAAAATGAAATGCTCTTAGTGTAGACCTAGCAAGTAACCAGCTGAGACGCGAGAGTCGTGAGACAGCGACACTTGAGGCGGTGATGAAACACATGTAGGCCGTTCTGTAATACCAGCCCCAGTTAACCAGTGAGACAGTGAACTTGAGGCGGTGATGCAACACATGTAGGCCGTTCTGTAATACCAGCCCCAGTTAACCAGTGAGACAGTGACACTTGAGGCGGTGATGAAACACATGTAGGCCGTTCTGTAATACCAGCCCCAGTTGACTAGTGAGACAGTGAACTTGAGGCGGTGATGAAACACATGTAGGCCGTTCTGTAATACCAGCCCCAGTTGACTAGTGAGACAGTGAACTTGAGGCGGTGATGAAACACATGTAGGCCTTTCTGTAATACCAGCCCCAGTTGACCAGTGAGACAGTGACACTTGAGGCGGTGATGAAACACATGTAGGCCTTTCTGTAATACCAGCCCCAGTTGACTAGTGAGACAGTGACAATTGAGGCGGTGATGAAACACATGTAGGCCTTTCTGTAATACCAGCCCCAGTTGACCAGTGAGACAGTGACACTTGAGGCGGTGATGAAACACATGTAGGCCTTTCTGTAATACCAGCCCCAGTTGACCAGTGAGACAGTGACAATTGAGGCGGTGATGAAACACACGTAGGCCTTTCTGTAATACCAGCCCCAGTTGACTAGTGAGAGGTGCAGGCTACGAGTACTTTACGATGTGTAGCTCAACACACTCCGAAATAACTCGTTAAGGCACGCACAAGCTAAGGACATGGCAGCCAGGAGACATCGGACATCATCACTGTTGCTACCACAGCAACAACAACTACCACCACCACCATTCCTGCCACCACCACGACTACAGCTACTGCTACTACTACAATCATTATCACCATTGCTACTACTACTACTACTACTACTACTACTACTGCTACTGCTACTGCTACTGCTACTGCTACTACTACTACTACTACTACTACTACTACTACTACTACTACTACTACTACTACTACTACTACTACTACTACTACTACTACTACTACTACTACTACTACTACTACTACTACTACTACTACTACTACTTCTACTACTACTACTTCTTCAATTATTACTACAGTACACATACACACACACACACACACATATATATATATATATATATATATATATATATATATATATATATATATAGTGACCGTGACTTGTGGCCTCGCACCAGCCATTTCACGGGTAGAGAGATTGTCACATGATCGGTCAAACGGCTGGCTAGATGATTACCTAACAGGGCTATAACACGATAGGAAATATGGTACTGACCAGGACAGTTGACCGTCTAGATTGTTGGTCCAGCCGAAACACTAGGCTTGACCCTAATTTTTTTTTCTCTCCACCTGTAGCCTATTTGTTATCAGCTCATGATCGCACAACACTTGGTGGAATCCATAGAAGGCGCTGGATAAGAGAACACTACTCTGATATATCGCCTTGCCATTAGTTAGAGAGAAACAAGAGAGTTAGGGGGGGGGAGGGAGAGACATAGGGAGACAGAGAGAGAGAGAGAGAGAGAGAGAGAGAGAGAGACAAAGAGATAGATAGATAGAAAGAAAAAAATAAGACGAAAGATGGAAATATCAAAATAAAAAAAAAGACCAGGCAGAGGCACAGCGAGAAAGAGAGAGAGAGAGGGGGATATATATATATATATATATATATATATATATAGATAGATAGATAGATAGATAGAAAGAAAGAAAGAGAGAGACACACACACAGACACAGAGACAAAGAGATTGAGAGAGAGTGAGACACGGAAAGAGATACATGTATGCGCATATATTCTTCCACAATATGTGAACTCCGCCTCTTCATCCCTCGATATGACACTGAGCGATTATTTTTAATTCAGCTCGCCACCCTATACCTGGGGTTGGTACTAATGGTATCCGACTCACACTGTCATCTATTTTTGAGGAAAACTAGACACACTTTATTTTTGGCCTTGAGAATTTTTTTTTTCTGTGTGTGTCCCTCCCCACACCCCTCCGCCAATTTTCTTTTATTTTAAAAATTAATCTCATGACTACTTTTTAAAATTTTTTTTTGCTTTCTTTACTCCGCCAGCGACGTTAATTAGGATGGTATCGAGCCAGTATCGATACTTTTGGTATTCGTTCACTCCCAGCGATACCCGATTTGTCAATATTGAAGATTGTATTGTGAAATCTGCATAAAGTCAATACCTCGTGACGATCGAAAAAAAAATCGTTGACTTTAATCTTTGCAAATAATTTATAGCAAGAAATACAAAACAGGACTGCCAAACAGGGCTAACTTGAAACAATAATTTTCCTTAAAGATGATGACTTGAAGTGGATCCCACTGTCCTTTGATTGAGCCTACACGACCACATGCCGTAAGGAAATATCATAATTAATAGACGAACAACTTATTACGACGTTCAGTGACGAGGACAAAACGTTATGAAAAGAAGGAAAACAACACCAATGATTGGAAATACTGAGGGGGAAAACGTTACGATGTATTACAAATCTATAAAAAAAAAAAATCAGATCGGATTTAAAATGTAAATTCATATATATAAATAAATTTGAAAAAATAACAACAAACAAGCAAACGAGACCAAAAAAAAAAAAAAAAAACCAAACAAGGGAAACAAAAGTATCATAGGTCTTCACAGAAACTAGGTAACAACTTTTGAAAGTGTTTCTAACCCTTGAATGTAACCGAGTTGATTTCTTTTCCCAGCGGCCTCTTGCAACAATTTGAGGATTTAGATCTCGAGTCGAGTGCCTGTGAACCAGCACACAGGGCTAGACCTTCACCGAGATTTAGTTCCCATTCGAATTTGGCGTACGTTTTGCTTTCAGGGTTAGACATAACTATAAGTTACTAGGGTAGCAGGGCAGAATGTTGTAAAAAAAAAACAACAAAACACACATTAAGGGAAGCAACAGATTTGTTACATCCCATTAAAAATCTACCTTCGGGATTAACTAATGACGTGAATGAAAAAAAAAAAAATAAACTCAGGCACCTTCGGAATTAACTTATGACGTGAATGAAGAATAACTCAAGCACCTTCGGAATTAACTTATGACGTGAATGAAGAATAACTCAAGCACCTTCGGAATTAACTTATGACGTGAATGAAGAATAACTCAAGCACCTTCGGAATTAACTTCTGACGTCAATGAAAAAAAAAAACTCAAGCACCTTCGGAATTAACTTATGACGTGAATGAAAAACAAAACTCAATCACCTTCGGAATTAACTTATGACGTGAATGAAGAATAACTCAAGCACCTTCGGAATTAACTTATGACGTCAATGAAAAAAAAAAAACTCAAGCACCTTCGGAATTAACTTATGACGTGAATTAAAAACAAAACAAACAAAACAACAACCAAAAAAACAAAAAACCAACCAACCTTCGGAATAAAGTAATGACGTGAATGAAAACAACAAACAAAAAACAAAAGACCAACCAACTTTAGATTCAACTAATGACGTGGATGAAAAAAAAAACAAAAACAAAAAACAACCACTTCCGGAATGAACTAACGACATGAATGAAAATACAACAACCAACCATCTTCAGAATTAAGGAAAAACCTGCATAAAACAACCAACTTTGGATTCAAGAAAAACCAAGCATAAAACAACCACCTTTGTAATTAATAGATGACCACAACAAAACAACGACCTTCGTAAAATTTTTGAAGGATGGTGTACATAAAACAATCACCTTCGGAATTAGGATACTGTATAAATTATGATGTCCACACGAAAGCCACCTTCGTAATTAAGAGATGACCTATAAAAAATATCGTACAGAGAACACTTCTGGGTTACATTACAATCGGGCATCGAATGGTCTAATGCTGAACTCTGACCATCTCTAGCAGAGTGTAGACCTAGGCAACAAAGATGGCTGTCTCCACAAGTGACATATTCTACTTCCCACAGCCTATCTGACCATCTCTAGCGGAGTGTAGACCTAGGCAACAAAGATGGCTGTCTCCACTAGTGACATATTTTACTTCCCACAGCCTATCTGAGGCGTTGCTTTGACTGTAAACATCACCAGAGTTGCCACAGTATGTCGTGTTTATAAAAGTCCCTCACCGGCTTTTTGCTCAAGCACGAAGACTTGATGTGATCGATTCGGTTAAAGTGCGAGGATTACTTAGGATGGGTGGGGTGGGGGGCGAACCATAGTAAAATTGG
This sequence comes from Elysia crispata, assembly GCA_033675545.1. Taxonomy (NCBI): domain Eukaryota; kingdom Metazoa; phylum Mollusca; class Gastropoda; family Plakobranchidae; genus Elysia; species Elysia crispata. The sequence continues at coordinate 129,349 of JAWDGP010005144.1, read as the reverse complement.
ACACTGATAATTAAAAAAAAAAAAGAAAAAAAGCAAAAAACAACGAATGAAACTGATGACCGAAATGAAACTAAAATAAAAAAAGCTTACCATCCACTTTTATGATGCTTGTAGTAGTTCAGTTCAAAAGCTGGGTAGCACAGAAAGTGTTCAGAGATTTAATAATTTACAGTCAATTACAGTTAACTACTCTAACCTTAATTCTGAGGGCGTTTGAAGGGCCTATAACTTACATTAGGATTAGTGTCAGCTCAACATTCTCATATAGGATTATTCGAACAGACTCGCTTTCTCTTTTGTATATATAAAGAATCTCTATAGATATTTCACGATAGATTATTTTAATTGATATTCACTGGCGAGACCAACGTTTCTGTCAAGGCATTTCTAACCAATGACTCGACCACATCCTTCTATAAGAGAAACCCGCATACCCATCTTATCTGTGCCTGGACGCGAATTCAGGCCAAAAATGTTTACGAATTAGCGAGTACGAACAAGCAGTCATATCAGCAACCTCACATTAGATACGTGCAGGCTCAGGGAAACCATCCATTGCACAACATGTTCAGGTATAGAGCTATCTGAGATACTCCATGACATGTCAGGTATAGAGCTATCTGAGAAACTCCATGACATGTCAGGTATAGAGCTATCTGAGATACTCCATGACATGTCAGGTATAGAGCTATCTGAGAAACTCCATGACATGTCAGGTATAGAGCTATCTGAGAAACTCCATGACATGTCAGGTATAGAGCTATCTGAGAAACTCCATGACATGTCAGGTATAGAGCTATCTGAGACACTCCATGACATATCAGGTATAGAGCTATCTGAGACACTCCATGACATGTCAGGTATAGAGCTATCTGAGACACTCCATGACATGTCAGGTATAGAGCTATCTGAGACACTCCATGACATGTCAGGTATAGAGCTATCTGAGATACTCCATGACATGTCAGGTATAGAGCTATCTGAGACACTCCATGACATGTCAGGTATAGAGCTATCTGAGACACTCCATGACATGTCAGGTATAGAGCTATCTGAGATACTCCATGACATGTCAGGTATAGAGCTATCTGAGACACTCCCTGACATGTCAGGTATAGAGCTATCTGAGATACTCCATGACATGTCAGGTATAGAGCTATCTGAGATACTCCATGACATGTCAGGTATAGAGCTGTCTGAGATACTCCATGACATGTCAGGTATAGAGCTATCTGAGATACTCCATGACATGTCAGGTATAGAGCTGTCTGAGATCAAGCTGTGCTCATTGTTTATCGTCTTGCTACTTGCTGGCAGAAACTTCGAGATCACGGATTGTTTTTAAGGAGCTCGTTAAAAGTTTCGATTACTGCTGCAAGGTCAAAAGACTCTTTCTCTCTTTCTCTGTCTCTCTTCTCTATCTCTGCCTCTCTCTCTCTTTTTCTCTCTCTCTCTCTCTATCTATCTCTCTATCTCTCTCCCTGTCTCTCTGTCTCTCCCCCCCTCTCTCTCTGTCTGTCTCGCTGTTTCGCTCTCTCTCTCATTCTCTCTCTCTCTCTCTATCTCTCTCTCTCTTTCTCACGAAAAACACCAACTCTTTTAAAAGTTCTTCAAGAGCAGCAATGATGTGATGCTATCTTGTGGTTTAATTAAATTAATTTGTGGTCTGCACCCAAACAAACAAATAAACACACACAGTATAGACAATGAGGAAAGGATTTTCAGATAACTTGAGATCCGCTCGAAAATTTTTCCAGCTGCTCCAAAGATAACAATTAGCCAGCATGTCACAGCAGCACAGATAATGCCTGACAAGGTTATGCTGGTAGAGCCGGTCTCATAATTTTCCCCGCCTGCCCTTTTTCCATTTTTTAAAAAAAATTTCCTTAATATTTTTATTTTGTTATAATCAAAGAGGCGTTAGCCCAACATATATCTTAAAATTTTTATTTATCTTTATCAATGGCTAAACTTCATCATGGGACCAGCCTCTCTGACGTGCGCAGACTTATGCTCAGATTCATCACAGGGGAAAAATGGGTCGATAAACTTAATACATGTTCAACGACTTAGATACATGCAGTCACAATTACTGGACAAATCGATATATATATATTCCATGTTGATCAATTCGTTTGCCTTTCTTTTTCTTTTTCATTTTTTCAAACTTGTGTTTGTCCCCCCCCACTCTCTATCTCTCTCGTCCCTCTTTCTCTCTCTCTCTCCCTCTCTCTCTCTCTCTCTCTCTCTCTCTCTCTATATATATATATATATATATATATATATATATATGTATATATATATGTGTATCATTTAACCTCTAATTGCTTGTATCCTTCCCTGTTTTTCTCTTCCCGTCGTCCCATTGTCAAGTTGTTTATGAAATTAGTGAACCCCTCGAAGTTCCCCAACTTTATTCCACACGCCTAGCCTTGTCCTGTTTTGATGCCACTTTTACTAGATCTAAACTCTTTGCAGTCATAATAATTATCTTCACTATCCTTCATTGCCGACATATAAACGCATTGATAGCCAACGCCCTTTACGTCATTTTTCAAGGATGTGGGCTGCACAGTAATGATGTCCGAGTACAGAACTGACCTTGTGCTATAAAGAGAGCACTATGAGACACAACGATCGAGGCGAGGGTTGTAAGAATCTCTTCAGTCCATCCCATGGTTCGGCCCGCGATTTCTGTCAACAGAGCTCGCAATGTCAACTGTGCACGGACCCAGCCCAGGTTGGGTTAGTAGAGGAGCTTTTTCTGCTCAGTTGATGTTAACAGTCCTGGCCGAGTCAATAGCCGCTAGCTGGCTCAGTCGCTAGAGCATTGTTTGAGGTCTCGGGTTAGACCCTCAGATAGAACATTAATCTTGGTGGAGAGAGTAGATACCAGCTAACAAACTAGCTGGCTCAGTCGCTAGAGCATTGCTTGAGGTCTCGGGTTAGACCATCAGACAGAACATTAATCTTGGTGGAGAGGGTAGATACCAGCTAACAAACTAGCTGGCTCAGTCGCTAGAGCATTGCTTGAGGTCTCGGGTTAGACCCTCAGACAGAACATTAATCTTGGTGGAGAGGGTAGTACCAGCTAACAAACTAGCTGGCTCAGTCGCTAGAGCATTGCTTGAGGTCTCGGGTTAGACCCTCAGAAAGAACATTAATCTTGGTGGAGAGGGTAGATACCAGCTAACAAACTAGCTGGCTCAGTCGCTAGAGCATTGCTTGAGGTCTCGGGTTAGACCCTCAGACAGAACATTAATCTTGGTGGAGAGGGTAGATACCAGCTAACAAACTAGCTGGCTCAGTCGCTAGAGCATTGCTTGAGGTCTCGGGTTAGACCCTCAGACAGAACATTAATCTTGGTGGAGAGGGTAGTACCAGCTAACAAACTAGCTGGCTCAGTCGCTAGAGCATTGCTTGAGGTCTCGGGTGAGACCCTCAGACAGAACATTAATCTTGGTGGAGAGGGTAGATACCAGCTAACAAACTAGCTGGCTCAGTCGCTAGAGCATTGCTTGAGGTCTCGGGTTAGACCCTCAGAAAGAACATTAATCTTGGTGGAGAGGGTAGATACCAGCTAACAAACTAGCTGGCTCAGTCGCTAGAGCATTGTTTGAGGTCTCGGGTTAGACCCTCAGACAGAAGATTAATCTTGGTGGAGAGGGTAGATACCAGCTAACAAACTAGCTGGCTCAGTCGCTAGAGCATTGCTTGAGGTCTCGGGTTAGACCCTCAGACAGAACATTAATCTTGGTGGAGAGGGTAGTACCAGCTAACAAACTAGCTGGCTCAGTCGCTAGAGCATTGCTTGAGGTCTCGGGTTAGACCCTCAGACAGAACATTAATCTTGGTGGAGAGGGTAGATACCAGCTAACAAACTAGCTGGCTCAGTCGCTAGAGCATTGTTTGAGGTCTCGGGTTAGACCCTCAGATAGAACATTAATCTTGGTGGAGAGGGTAGATACCAGCTAACAAACTAGCTGGCTCAGTCGCTAGAGCATTGTTTGAGGTCTCGGGTTAGACCCTCAGATAGAACATTAATCTTGGTGGAGAGGGTAGATACCAGCTAACAAACTAGCTGGCTCAGTCGCTAGAGCATTGTTTGAGGTCTCGGGTTAGACCCTCAGAAAGAACATTAATCTTGGTGGAGAGGGTAGATACCAGCTAACAAACTAGCTGGCTCAGTCGCTAGAGCATTGTTTGAGGTCTCGGGTTAGACCCTCAGAAAGAACATTAATCTTGGTGGAGAGGGTAGATACCAGCTAACAAACTAGCTGGCTCAGTCGCTAGAGCATTGCTTGAGGTCTCGGGTTAGACCCTCAGAAAGAACATTAATCTTGGTGGAGAGGGTAGATACCAGCTAACAAACTAGCTGGCTCAATCGCTAGAGCATTGTTTGAGGTCTCGGGTTAGACCCTCAGATAGAACATTAATCTTGGTGAAGAGGGTAGATACCAGATAACAAACTAGCTGGCTCAGTCGCTAGAGCATTGTTTGAGGTCTCGGGTTAGACCCTCAGACAGAACATTAATCTTGGTGAAGAGGGTAGATACCAGATAACAAACTAGCTGGCTCAGTCGCTAGAGCATTGTTTGAGGTCTCGGGTTAGACCCTCAGACAGAACATTAATCTTGGTGGAGAGGGTAGATACTAGCTAACACACTAGCTGGCTCAGTCGATAGAGCATTGCTTGAGGTCTCGGGTTAGACCCTCAGACAGAACATTAATCTTGGTGGAGAGGGTAGATACTAGCTAACAAACTAGCTGGCTCAGTCGCTAGAGCATTGCTTGAGGTCTCGGGTTAGACCCTCAGACAGAACATTAATCTTGGTGGAGAGGGTAGATACCAGCTAACAAACTAGCTGGCTCAGTCGCTAGAGCATTGCTTGAGGTCTCGGGTTAGACCCTCAGACAGAACATTAATCTTGGTGGAGAGGGTAGATACCAGCTAACAAACTAGCTGGCTCAGTCGCTAGAGCATTGCTTGAGGTCTCGGGTTAGACCCTCAGACAGAACATTAATCTTGGTGGAGAGGGTAGATACCAGCTAACAAACTAGCTGGCTCAGTCGCTAGAGCATTGTTTGAGGTCTCGGGTTAGACCCACAGACAGAACATTAATCTTGGTGGAGAGAGTAGATACCAGCTAACAAACTAGCTGGCTCAGTCGCTAGAGCATTGTTTGAGGTCTCGGGTTAGACCCTCAGACAGAACATTAATCTTGGTGGAGAGGGTAGATACCAGCTAACAAACTAGCTGGCTCAGTCGCTAGAGCATTGTTTGAGGTCTCGGGTTAGACCCTCAGACAGAACATTAATCTTGGTGGAGAGGGTAGATACCAGCTAACAAACTAGCTGGCTCAGTCGCTAGAGGATTGTTTGAGGTCTCGGGTTAGACCCTCAGACAGAACATTAATCTTGGTGGAGAGGGTAGATACCAGCTAACAAACTAGCTGGCTCAGTCGCTAGAGCATTGTTTGAGGTCTCGGGTTAGACCCTCAGACAGAACATTGATTAATCTTGGTGGAGAGGGTAGATACCAGCTAACAAACTAGCTGGCTCAGTCGCTAGAGCATTGCTTGAGGTCTCGGGTTAGACCCTCAGACAGAACATTAATCTTGGTGGAGAGGGTAGATACCAGCTAACAAACTAGCTGGCTCAGTCGCTAGAGCATTGTTTGAGGTCTTGAGTTAGACCCTCAGACAGAACATTGATTAATCTTGGTGGAGAGGGTAGATACCAGCTAACAAACTAGCTGGCTCAGTCGCTAGAGCATTGCTTGAGGTCTCAGGGTTAGACCCTCAGACAGAACATTGATTAATCTTGGTGGAGAGGGTAGATACCAGCTAACAAACTAGCTGGCTCAGTCGCTAGAGCATTGCTTGAGGTCTCGGGTTAGACCCTCAGACAGAACATTGATTAATCTTGGTGGAGAGGGTAGATACCAGCTAACAAACTAGCTGGCTCAGTCGCTAGAGCATTGTTTGAGGTCTCGGGTTAGACCCTCAGACAGAACATTGATTAATCTTGGTGGAGAGGGTAGATACCAGCTAACAAACTAGCTGGCTCAGTCGCTAGAGCATTGCTTGAGGTCTCGGGTTAGACCCTCAGACAGAACATTAATCTTGGTGGAGAGGGTAGATACCAGCTAACAAACTAGCTGGCTCAGTCGCTAGAGCATTGCTTGAGGTCTCGGGTTCGACCCTCAGACAGAAAATCAATCTTGGTGGAGAGGGTAGATATCAGCTAACAAACTAGCTGGCTCAGTCGCTAGAGCATTGCTTGAGGTCTCGGGTTAGACCTTCAGACAGAACATTGATTAATCTTGGTGGAGAGGGTAGTACCAGCTAACAAACTAGCTGGCTCAGTCGCTAGAGCATTGCTTGAGGTCTCGGGTTAGACCCTGAGACAGAATATTACAGCTAACAAACTAGCTGGCTCAGTCGCTAGAGCATTGCTTGAGGTCTCGGGTTAGACCCTCAGACAGAACATTAATCTTGGTGGAGAGGATAGATACCAGCTAACAAACTAGCTGGCTCAGTCGCTAGAGCATTGCTTGAGGTCTCGGGTTAGACCCTCAGACAGAACATTGATTAATCTTGGTGGAGAGGGTAGATACCAGCTAACAAACTAGCTGGCTCAGTCGCTAGAGCATTGCTTGAGGTCTCGGGTTAGACCCACAGACAGAACATTAATCTTGGTGGAGAGGGTAGATACCAGCTAACAAACTAGCTGGCTCAGTCGCTAGAGCATTGCTTGAGGTCTCGGGTTAGACCCTCAGACAGAACATTAATCTTGGTGGAGAGGGTAGATACCAGCTAACAAACTAGCTGGCTCAGTCGCTAGAGCATTGCTTGAGGTCTCGGGTTAGACCCTCAGAAAGAACATTAATCTTGGTGGAGAGGGTAGATACCAGCTAACAAACTAGCTGGCTCAGTCGCTAGAGCATTGTTTGAGGTCTCGGGTTAGACCCACAGACAGAACATTAATCTTGGTGGAGAGGGTAGATACCAGCTAACAAACTAGCTGGCTCAGTCGCTAGAGCATTGTTTGAGGTCTCGGGTTAGACCCTCAGACAGAACATTAATCTTGGTGGAGAGGGTAGATACCAGCTAACAAACTAGCTGGCTCAGTCGCTAGAGCATTGTTTGAGGTCTCGGGTTAGACCCTCAGACAGAACATTAATCTTGGTGGAGAGGGTAGATACCAGCTAACAAACTAGCTGGCTCAGTCGCTAGAGGATTGTTTGAGGTCTCGGGTTAGACCCTCAGACAGAACATTAATCTTGGTGGAGAGGGTAGATACCAGCTAACAAACTAGCTGGCTCAGTCGCTAGAGCATTGTTTGAGGTCTCGGGTTAGACCCTCAGACAGAACATTGATTAATCTTGGTGGAGAGGGTAGATACCAGCTAACAAACTAGCTGGCTCAGTCGCTAGAGCATTGCTTGAGGTCTCGGGTTAGACCCTCAGACAGAACATTAATCTTGGTGGAGAGGGTAGATACCAGCTAACAAACTAGCTGGCTCAGTCGCTAGAGCATTGTTTGAGGTCTTGAGTTAGACCCTCAGACAGAACATTGATTAATCTTGGTGGAGAGGGTAGATACCAGCTAACAAACTAGCTGGCTCAGTCGCTAGAGCATTGCTTGAGGTCTCGGGTTAGACCCTCAGACAGAACATTGATTAATCTTGGTGGAGAGGGTAGATACCAGCTAACAAACTAGCTGGCTCAGTCGCTAGAGCATTGCTTGAGGTCTCGGGTTAGACCCTCAGACAGAACATTGATTAATCTTGGTGGAGAGGGTAGATACCAGCTAACAAACTAGCTGGCTCAGTCGCTAGAGCATTGTTTGAGGTCTCGGGTTAGACCCTCAGACAGAACATTGATTAATCTTGGTGGAGAGGGTAGATACCAGCTAACAAACTAGCTGGCTCAGTCGCTAGAGCATTGCTTGAGGTCTCGGGTTAGACCCTCAGACACAACATTAATCTTGGTGGAGAGGGTAGATACCAGCTAACAAACTAGCTGGCTCAGTCGCTAGAGCATTGCTTGAGGTCTCGGGTTCGACCCTCAGACAGAAAATCAATCTTGGTGGAGAGGGTAGATATCAGCTAACAAACTAGCTGGCTCAGTCGCTAGAGCATTGCTTGAGGTCTCGGGTTAGACCTTCAGACAGAACATTGATTAATCTTGGTGGAGAGGGTAGTACCAGCTAACAAACTAGCTGGCTCAGTCGCTAGAGCATTGCTTGAGGTCTCGGGTTAGACCCTCAGACAGAACATTAATCTTGGTGGAGAGGATAGATACCAGCTAACAAACTAGCTGGCTCAGTCGCTAGAGCATTGCTTGAGGTCTCGGGTTAGACCCTCAGACAGAACATTAATCTTGGTGGAGAGGGTAGATACCAGCTAACAAACTAGCTGGCTCAGTCGCTAGAGCATTGTTTGAGGTCTCGGGTTAGACCCTCAGACAGAACATTGATTAATCTTGGTGGAGAGGGTAGATACCAGCTAACAAACTAGCTGGCTCAGTCGCTAGAGCATTGCTTGAGGTCTCGGGTTAGACCCTCAGACACAACATTAATCTTGGTGGAGAGGGTAGATACCAGCTAACAAACTAGCTGGCTCAGTCGCTAGAGCATTGCTTGAGGTCTCGGGTTAGACCCTCAGACAGAACATTAATCTTGGTGGAGAGGGTAGATACCAGCTAACAAACTAGCTGGCTCAGTCGCTAGAGCATTGCTTGAGGTCTCGGGTTAGACCCTCAGACAGAACATTAATCTTGGTGGAGAGGGTAGATACCAGCTAACAAACTAGCTGGCTCAGTCGCTAGAGCATTGCTTGAGGTCTCGGGTTAGACCCTGAGACACAACATTAATCTTGGTGGAGAGGGTAGATACCAGCTAACAAACTAGCTGGCTCAGTCGCTAGAGCATTGTTTGAGGTCTCGGGTTAGACCCTCAGACAGAACATTAATCTTGGTGGAGAGGGTAGATACCAGCTAACAAACTAGCTGGCTCAGTCGCTAGAGCATTGTTTGAGGTCTCGGGTTAGACCCTCAGACAGAACATTAATCTTGGTGGAGAGGGTAGATACCAGCTAACAAACTAGCTGGCTCAGTCGCTAGAGCATTGCTTGAGGTCTCGGGTTAGACCCTCAGACAGAACATTAATCTTGGTGGAGAGGGTAGATACCAGCTAACAAACTAGCTGGCTCAGTCGCTAGAGCATTGTTTGAGGTCTCGGGTTAGACCCTCAGACAGAACATTAATCTTGGTGGAGAGGGTAGATACCAGCTAACAAACTAGCTGGCTCAGTCGCTAGAGCATTGCTTGAGGTCTCAGGTTAGACCCTCAGACAGAACATTAATCTTGGTGGAGAGGGTAGATACCAGCTAACAAACTAGCTGGCTCAGTCGCTAGAGCATTGTTTGAGGTCTCGGGTTAGACCCTCAGACAGAACATTAATCTTGGTGGAGAGGGTAGATACCAGCTAACAAACTAGCTGGCTCAGTCGCTAGAGCATTGCTTGAGGTCTCGGGTTAGACCCTCAGACAGAACATTGATTAATCTTGGTGGAGAGGGTAGATACCAGCTAACAAACTAGCTGGCTCAGTCGCTAGAGCATTGCTTGAGGTCTCGGGTTAGACCCTCAGACAGAACATTGATTAATCTTGGTGGAGAGGGTAGATACCAGCTAACAAACTAGCTGGCTCAGTCGCTAGAGCATTGCTTGAGGTCTCGGGTTAGACCCTCAGACAGAACATTAATCTTGGTGGAGAGGGTAGATACCAGCTAACAAACTAGCTGGCTCAGTCGCTAGAGCATTGCTTGAGGTCTCGGGTTAGACCCTCAGACAGAACATTGATTAATCTTGGTGGAGAGGGTAGATACCAGCTAACAAACTAGCTGGCTCAGTCGCTAGAGCATTGTTTGAGGTCTCGGGTTAGACCCTCAGACAGAACATTAATCTTGGTGGAGAGGGTAGATACCAGCTAACAAACTAGCTGGCTCAGTCGCTAGAGCATTGCTTGAGGTCTCGGGTTAGACCCTCAGACAGAACATTAATCTTGGTGGAGAGGGTAGATACCAGCTAACAAACTAGCTGGCTCAGTCGCTAGAGCATTGCTTGAGGTCTCGGGTTAGACCCTCAGACAGAACATTAATCTTGGTGGAGAGGGTAGATACCAGCTAACAAACTAGCTGGCTCAGTCGCTAGAGCATTGCTTGAGGTCTTGAGTTAGACCCTCAGACAGAACATTAATCTTGGTGGAGAGGGTAGATACCAGCTAACAAACTAGCTGGCTCAGTCGCTAGAGCATTGCTTGAGGTCTCGGGTTAGACCCTGAGACACAACATTAATCTTGGTGGAGAGGGTAGATACCAGCTAACAAACTAGCTGGCTCAGTCGCTAGAGCATTGTTTGAGGTCTCGGGTTAGACCCTCAGACAGAACATTAATCTTGGTGGAGAGGGTAGATACCAGCTAACAAACTAGCTGGCTCAGTCGCTAGAGCATTGCTTGAGGTCTCGGGTTAGACCCTCAGACAGAACATTAATCTTGGTGGAGAGGGTAGATACCAGCTAACAAACTAGCTGGCTCAGTCGCTAGAGCATTGTTTGAGGTCTCGGGTTAGACCCTCAGACAGAACATTAATCTTGGTGGAGAGGGTAGATACCAGCTAACAAACTAGCTGGCTCAGTCGCTAGAGCATTGCTTGAGGTCTCGGGTTAGACCCTGAGACACAACATTAATCTTGGTGGAGAGGGTAGATACCAGCTAACAAACTAGCTGGCTCAGTCGCTAGAGCATTGCTTGAGGTCTCGGGTTAGACCCTCAGACACAACATTAATCTTGGTGGAGAGGGTAGATACCAGCTAACAAACTAGCTGGCTCAGTCGCTAGAGCATTGTTTGAGGTCTCGGGTTAGACCCTCAGACAGAACATTAATCTTGGTGGAGAGGGTAGATACCAGCTAACAAACTAGCTGGCTCAGTCGCTAGAGCATTGCTTGAGGTCTCGGGTTAGACCCTCAGACAGAACATTAATCTTGGTGGAGAGGGTAGATACCAGCTAACAAACTAGCTGGCTCAGTCGCTAGAACATTGTTTGAGGTCTCGGGTTCGACCTTCAGACAGAACATTAATCTTGGTGGAGAGGGTAGATACCAGCTAACAAACTAGCTGGCTCAGTCGCTAGAGCATTGTTTGAGGTCTCGGGTTAGACCCTCAGACAGAACATTAATCTTGGTGGAGAGGGTAGATACCAGCTAACAAACTAGCTGGCTCAGTCGCTAGAGCATTGTTTGAGGTCTCGGGTTAGACCCTCAGACAGAACATTAATCTTGGTGGAGAGGGTAGATACCAGCTAACAAACTAGCTGGCTCAGTCGCTAGAGCATTGCTTGAGGTCTTGAGTTAGACCCTCAGACAGAGCATTGATTAATCTTGGTGGAGAGGGTAGATACCAGCTAACAAACTAGCTGGCTCAGTCGCTAGAGCATTGCTTGAGGTCTCGGGTTAGACCCTCAGACAGAACATTGATTAATCTTGGTGGAGAGGGTAGATACCAGCTAACAAACTAGCTGGCTCAGTCGCTAGAGCATTGCTTGAGGTCTCGGGTTAGACCCTCAGACAGAACATTGATTAATCTTGGTGGAGAGGGTAGATACCAGATAACAAACTAGCTGGCTCAGTCGATAGCTTGAAAATATTGGGGTCCCAGGTTCGATCTTAGGAATAAAAATCTGTACACCTTGGTGTTGAAGGCGGGATGCCACAGATCGAGGAAAGACTGTCCTTGGTTTTAATGGTCGGAAAGCTGCGGTTTCTGTCTTGCCGAGCCCGAGACACTCGGAGGTCGGGAAGCTGCGGTTTCTGTCTTGCCCAGCCCGAGACACTGGGAGGTCGGAAAGATAAAGCGAGGCAAGCACTTGAAGCAGCTAGATCTAGGGCGCTGGGCTGATAGGAAGATGTCGCGGCAAACACATCCTGGCGTCGCTGTATGGTGACACCACTATTGGCTTTAATTAAGGTAACTAGTAGCATCTCCTGATCGACAGTTGAAGTTAATTGGCGTGAAAATGGTTCATCGGTCTGACGACCAACCATCGCACTTGGGGCTGGAAACGAACTCTCGTTTTATCACCATCACCATAATAAGATGTCAGGAAGAGTTATGCAACGTGATACAAGTAAACATCACAATTATCTCTGAACTGAGCAAGAATGGCGAAAACTAAACGCACTTACAAAAAGCTCACAGCGCCGCTCTGGTCGAGAAGAGCGGTTTTTTTTCCCCCTCTCGCATCTGCATCATTTTCTATTATCTTCTTTTCCCTGTGACACTCAGACTTGCCTACTTCAAAATTTGAAAATCTGTAATAAACATAATTGTTTTTTTTTTTTCTGTAACAAGAGACAAAACTCTGTAACTCTCCACTAATGGAAAAACAAACAACTCCGATCAAAAATAGAGTCTGAGCCCTTTTCTGCACCTATATGGACTAAATACATGGATAACAAACATCCAGGTAGAATTATGGTAGAATTCTTCTCTCGGCAGCAACTTAAACTTAAGTTAAATTCTTATCTTCCGTGCCTCAGTTGAAAATCTCACTGAGGGGAATTTTGTTCTTAATGTATAAAAAAGTAGATATAATCCACACAAAAAGTTGTACCATCTATCATTTTTCCGTAACTCCGTAACGGACGCAGTTTTTCCGTAACGTTTACGGATTTTTTTTGTAACAGTAGACAGGTCTTGACACCGGTTTGAACCTGTTAAGATTTTTGTGGGCAGCCAGTGTCCCGTGACGAGCCGAGTCACCCTGTGGCCAATGTTTGACTCCGGAGACGCGAGAGTTTTACCGTTTCCTGTTAATTCACCAGCCGTATTCCCCGCACCGGCGAACAATTCTGCCTGATAGAGCGAATGACAGTCTGCACAATCTATAGGAACTGTAGGTGGATAACTGTCAACCGCCCCTACATAGTTCTGATAGAGCGAATGACAGTCTGCACAATCTATAGGAACTGTAGGTGGATAACTGTCAACCGCCCCTACATAGTTCTGATAGAGCGAATGACAGTCTGCACAATCTATAGGAACTGTAGGTGGATAACTGTAAACCGCCCCTACATAGTTCTGATAGAGCGAATGACAGTCTGCACAATCTATAGGAACTGTAGGTGGATAACTGTCAACCGCCCCTACATAGTTCTGATATAGCGAATGACAGTCTGCACAATCTATAGGAACTGTAGGTGGATAACTGTAAACCGCCCTGGCCCTACATAGTTCAGTCATAACTTTACTAACAGAGCGGTTAAATTTTCTTCAAAACTTAGCTGAGATTCTTAACCTGCATGCAAATAATTATACACGTACGCGTGTTCAGATCTTCCATATTTCCTCTCAAGCCTGGCCTGAGTTAAGCCACGGTCCTCTAGGATAACTGTGAGCAGCTTAAAGAACAAAGCTAACTTCAAACTAATCTAGCGCTACGTATCAATCATTACACTGTTCCAGTCAGCCAGCCAGCTGGTTCCGAGGATCACGGGACTCGGCAGTAATCCCAAAAACCTTGTGTTACAGAGAGCTGCGATAAAGTCCCTTGTACACACAAGGTCTGCTGGTTTCGCTGAAGAAATTTCAGGCACGAGGAACACAGTTTTCAGATCAGGCTGAGCATGGTGAAGTACAAAATAAAACCATAAACTAGAAGAGGGTTTAACAGCTCTAGCTGGGGTTCTTGACCTCACGAGCCTCAGCCATGTCATGCTCTCACAACCTTCCACCGCCAATTTAAGCTAGGACCCATTTAGTTACATCGAAACGGAGTAAACTATAAAAAGATCTGAGTTTCTACCGACTTAACCAACGACGCAACCTACAAATTAAGTTGTTAGCAACATTATTATACTGATTTTCTTGAATCTTCTGCGTCAAACGTGAAGAAATATTTTAAATCGGATGAACACAACAATAGTATTATTATTATTATTATTATTATTATTATTATTATTATTATTATTATTATTATTATTATTATTATTATTACTATTATTATTATTACTATTATTACTATTATTATTATTATTATTATTATTATTATTATTACTATTATTATTATTATTATTATTATTATTATTATTATTATTATTATTATTATTATTATTACTATTATTATTATTATTATTATTATTATTATTATTATTATTATTATTATTACTATTATTATTATTATTATTATTATTATTATTATTATTATTATTATTATTATTATTATTATTATTATTATTATTACTATTATTACTATTATTATTATTACTATTATTATTATTATTATTATTATTATTATTATTATTATTATTATTATTATTATTATTATTATTATTATTATTATTATTATTATTATTATTATTATTATTATTATTATTATTATTATTATTATTATTATTATTATTATTATTATTATTATTATTATTATTATTATTATTATTATTATCAAGGGCGGCCCGTGCAAATGGGCAGGATGGGCCGTGCCCCATTTGTTTTTAACACTGAAAAAAGATCATTTTGCACAGAAATACAAAATAACAAAAAAAAAATTAAAAAAAAAACTATATTCAACTACATCTAATATTTAAAAAATTAATAACAGGCAAACAGTCTAGAATTAGAATCTAACCGTCAGAGATTAAAATAGAAACTCAGCTGGCCTCTTTGCGCACGGGAATTGTGACACTGACAGCTCCAGCAGCGGCCCATTGCTTCTGGTACCTGATCTAAGGGCCAAGTCACAGCCGTGACACTGACAGCTCCAGCAGCGGCCCATTGCTTCTGGTACCTGATCTAAGGGCCAAGTCACAGCCGTGACACTGACAGCTCCAGCAGCGGCCCATTGCTTCTGGTACCTGATCTAAGGGCCAAGTCACAGCCGTGACACTGACAGCTTGAGCAGCGGCCCATTGCTTCTGGTACCTGATCTAAGGGCCAAGTCACAGCCGTGACACTGACAGCTCCAGCAGCGGCCCATTGCTTCTGGTACCTATCTAAGGGCCAAGTCACAGCCGTGACACTGACAGCTCCAGCAGCGGCCCATTGCTTCTGGTACCTATCTAAGGGCCAAGTCACAGCTCTCTGTGATCCAGCCGGCCATGGCCAAGTCCTGCTAGGCCTATCATTCACCAAGGTGGGCGAAAGTGATTTTGCCGGATCGGACCGCTCTGTAAAATTTGTACTACGAGAATTGGACTTTGAGCCGCACGCTTTCCTTGTCTTCATATAAACCAAGTCGGGCAATTTGAGATATGACTGACTTGGCTATTTTTTGATATCTTGAGCCACATTCTCTTTCGGCCAGGTTATCACCCCTAACTCCCTACGCTTCATTCTCTCTCTCTCTCTCTCTCTCTCTCTCTCTCTCTCTTTCTCTCTCTCTGCCTCTCTGTCTGTCTGTCTGTCTGTCTCTCTTTCTCTCTGTCTGCCTCTCTGTCTGTCTGTCTGTCTGTCTGTCTCTCTCTCTCTCTCTCTCTCTCTCTCTCTCTCTCTCTCTCTCTCTCTCTCTCTCTCTCTCTCTCTCTCTCTCTTGACTTGTCACATATCGAAGGTCATGGGTCACTCTCTCCTGAAGACTTACTGAAGTAAATAAGTCAAATAATGGATAAATGAATAAACCCATCTGTAGCGGAGTTTCGTATTGCGGCAGCAATAATATTACAGTCAGCTGTGAAGTCCAGTGTTTGAGTCCAAGGCTCAACTCGATCATTCATCTCATTTTGTGATTAGTTTCACGTCGCCTAAGTTGCCTCGTACAGGTAGACCAGTGGAGCGCCTGGGTAGCTGGTGCTGTGGTAGATGGTACTGAAGTAGGCTATAGGCAGTAACGGTACAGCGACACAGCCAGCGCTTGGCTCCCTGATATATATATAATGTATGGTAAACTCAAACCCAAGTCAATCAGATCTGGTCACGGGTGAGTGATTTTACCTGAATAATAGAATAACGCCCTATCGGACACGCTCCAACTTCCAAGGAGGTGAGGAGAAAGTGGAAGAGGCGTGCTTGCATTGTGCCTTTAATTCCATTATTCATGTGTGTATTTGTGCGAGAGTATGTATATGTGTCAGAATCCTGGAAGAATCATGAAAGATTGTAATATCAAATCCAAAATGTCAGAACGTTCAGAATGTTAAATCTAGTGTCAGAACAGCTCGAAAAGGTCTGATGTTGTAGAGAGCACATCCAGGCTCTTTGGCCTTGTCACGGCCTTCTTGCTGTTGAAGAGGGCTGCAGCCTGGGCGTGGGGCGGTCTGTGTTTTGCCTACCATACCATAAAACCAGTGTACGGGTTCTGAGAGTAGAGAATAGGTCTACTGCCCGAGGACTGGTTCGCTCTTTCTTGTATTGATCCCCGCACAATGCCATACCGTGTTTTTATGGAGACCTATTGGAGTGCGAGGGAGAAAGAGGGGGGGGGGGGGGGGGGCAGAAGCACAGACTGAGAGAAGAGAGAGAGAGAGAGTCAGTGGAAGACAGAGAAAGAGATTGAGAAGGAAACCGAAACTTTCTTTTTTTCCTTTTCCTCTATCATCACATCCCATCAGATAAGAAAGGTTGAGATTTTGTAAACTCATTTGATGAAGCAAAACTCATTTCCATGCAATACACAAACGGATATCTAGTTAGTAAAATGGTAAAAATGGGCGAGGCAATCTATTTGTAACTACTTTTAGATCTAGATCTAGTTCCAAAGCGCACGCATATTATATTTGGCAGGGAGCAAAAATCGTTGAACTTATGCCAAAATTTTACTTCTTAGTCTAGCTTTGAGTTCTTCTTCTTCTTCTTCTTAACCTTATCTTTAAAATTCCCATGTATCATTCAATGATTCAGCGTTTCTTAGGTAAATTGTCCTGGGGAGGGCAGGCTAAATGCAGGCTTATAGAGAAGTTTCAGACCTGAATGGATGGGTCAACTATAATGTAGATGCGATGAAATGTGTTAAGGGGCCTGGGGGATTTAAAATGATTATGGTCAAACAGAATATTCAGATTAGGATGGGATAAATCTATAGATCTAATCTGGAGCAGATCGTGCGTCCCTCACTTCTCTGGTTTGTACCATGGTGCGATGGGATGTGTTAAGGGTCCCAGGGGATTTAAAATACAATGTATGCTCAAACAGAAGTTTCAGCCCAGGATGGAAGGGTCTATAGATCTAGTCTAAGGTAGACTATCCCTGACTATGCTGGTCTGTAACATGGATAGGTTCAAACAGAAGTTTCAGCCCAGGATGGAAGGGTCTATAGATCTAGTCTAAGGTAGACTATCCCTGACTATGCTGGTCTGTAACATGGATAGGTTCAAACAGAAGTTTCAGCCCAGGATGGAAGGGTCTATAGATCTAGTCTAAGGTAGACTATCCCTGACTATGCTGGTCTGTAACATGGATAGGTTCAAACAGAAGTTTCAGCCCAGGATGGAAGGGTCTATAGATCTAGTCTAAGGTAGACTATCCCTGACTATGCTGGTCTGTAACATGGATAGGTTCAAACAGAAGTTTCAGCCCAGGATGGAAGGGTCTATAGATCTAGTCTAAGGTAGACTATCCCTGACTATGCTGGTCTGTAACATGGATAGGTTCAAACAGAAGTTTCAGCCCAGGATGGAAGGGTCTATAGATCTAGTCTAAGGTAGACTATCCCTGACTATGCTGGTCTGTAACATGGATAGGCTCAAACAGAAGTGTCAGACCAGGATGGAAGGGTCTACACATCTAATCTATGGCAGAATGCCACTGACTTTGGTGGTGTGTAACACGATACAATGAAATGAGTTTAGGATCCAAGGAAAACAAAAAAAAAAGAAGGCTCAAATAGAATATATTCAGACCAGGATGGAGGAGTCTATTACAAGATCTAGTCTAAGGCAAAATGTCCCTCACTTAGCTGGTGTGTAACATGATACAATGAAATGTGTTAAGGCTCAAAGGGAATTAAAAAAAAAACAAGGCTAAAACGGAATATTCAGACCAGGATGGATGGGCCTTTAGATCTAAAATTTAGATCTAGTCTAGAGCAGTTTGTACGTCCCTGACTTTGCTGGTCTGTTAGGTCATAAGGGTCCTGGTGATTTAGAAACTTAGTCAAGTGATTGCACCAGTCTTTGATGAATATGAGCTTGAATGGGTGTGAGAAGTGTGACAAGATGCCAACATTGTCACCACGAGAGATTTAAAACAATAACAGGTTTCGCTAATCTTGACTCTGTCTGTAACATTTGTATAGATCTAGATCTAGATCTAGATCTAGATCTGATTTGTGAAAGTTTCTAAAAGAAAACGTTACTCTGTATGAATTCCAGCACTCTAATAATTTTGTACATACCTGAAGTGAAATGCGCGGTGGTTTAAAACGCTCCAAATAAGTCCAAATAATAAGAATTAACTCTTTAAAACGCTCCAAATATTAGAATTAGGTTAATTCTTTTAATCTCCAAGAAAAAACGCCGAATGTGAAAGCACAAGCGTGAGCGTGTAGCTAGAATCTAGACCTATGACTTGGCTTGTCGTCTCTAGATATCTAGATCTAGACTAGACTAGGTACTAGGTGTAACTAGATTGATTGCTGTCTCAATCTACACAGGCCCGAGGGGTCCTCAGGTACAACAGGTAGAGAGAGCTGCCTACCAATAACACGCCTCATCTAATCCTAAGTTTCTGAACTGAACCTAAACTAAGGCGAGAGCTGCTGCTGGATGGATACAAGTCTGACTATAGCAGCGCCAGCAGCGCCAGCAGCATCAGCCAGTGGCGGGTTGGTTGGCGGCGACGCGCTCGCTAAGCGCTCTCTACTCATTCGCTACACGGGTGAAAACGCGGAACACCCGCCTCTGGATTGGCCACCATGGCCCGGGTTTACTCAGAGCGACACTTTGATTCCGTCTGCAGTGAACCAGGACTCTGCGCTTTCACCGTCCTTCACTTGTGACGTCAGATAAGTAATGTCACGCTGGTTGTAGGTATACCTACGCCGGGAAGAAATGTAGTTACTTAGAGCTATCTTTAGAGCTTTATCTACCGATTGACAAGCTGACACCAGTCAAAAGACCGGACACAGAGGAACGTGAGAGAGGCAGCGAGGAGAAAAAGAGAGAGAGAGAGAGAGAGAGAGAGAGAGAGAGAGAGACAGACAGACAGACAGACAGACAGACAGACAGACAGACAGACAGAGACAGACAGAGAGAGACAGACAGACAGACAGACAGACAGACAGAGACAGACAGAGAGAGACAGACAGACAGACAGATAGACAGACAGACAGAGAGACAGACAGAGTTAGATAGAAAGATAGCAAAGAAAAAGAGAGATGAAGAGAGAGGTAAAGATAGATACATAGATAGAGAGGAAGGTAGAGAGAGGGGAAGAGAGAGGTAAAGATAGATACATAGATAGAGAGGAAGGTAGAGAGAGGGGAAGAGAGAGAAAGGGAGATAGGTAGATAAAAAGATAGGAAAGAAAAAGAGAAATAAAGAGAGAGGTAGAGAAAGATACAAAGATAGAGAGAAATGTAAAGAGAGGGAAGAGAGAGAGGGTCTAAAAAGAGACAGGCACACAACTTTTTAACTACAGGACTAAAAAAAAGAAACATTTATTTTCTGCACTGAAGAAGCGAAAACAAAATGCGAAACGTTTATATTTTAATTTTATAGTTGTGTTATTTCCCTATATCATACTATTTACAGACACAAACGCGTCCTTTTTGGATCGTTAATAATATTATCCAAGTTGTCCTCCAAGTGTGGTGTTTTTGCTTTTCTATCTGGAAAGAAGATAGAAGAAGAAGAAGAAGAAGAAGAAGAAGAAGAAGAGAGAGAGAGAGAGAGAGAGAGAGAGAGAGAGAGAGAGAGAGAGAGAGAGAGAGAGAGAGAGAGAGAGAGAGAGAGAGAGAGAGCAGTAGCAGGATCGCCACATCCAGTCTGACTGAGTTTAGTCAAAAGGGTGGCATCTGCACCACAGAGTAATTAGTTCTTCTCGTAACCAAATTATAGGGAAAACCAGAACTTGAATTTGAGGATTTATCCTCGACTAGTCATACCCCAGCGGCTCTTCTTGAGTGGACATTATAATCATGTTGACTGATAAATGGAACCAAATAAATTTCGATTCTTTTCGAAATCGCATTGGAATCGAGGAGTTGCCGGTTACGGATTTCGGTACTTATTCAAATAACCAGTTACACACAAGATTTTTTTTCTATTTCGACTCTAGTACCTCTTTAATAAAGCCGAGGTTTCTGCAAAAGCTTAAAAAAAAAAAAAAAAAGAAAAAGAAAAAACAAAAAAAAAAAACAACAAAAAACAAAACAAAACAAAAACAAACAAACAAAAAAAAAAAGACTTTTAGTCAGAAAATTGATACTTAAGACTGGTAAACTATTTCGTTAAAGTTGTCTACTTCTTTCCAAGTTAGTTCTGTAAAAGTTTTGGTACCATCTTCAGTACATCCACTTCAGAATGATCATGGTGATGATGGTGGGCATTGTGGTCATTGTGGTCATGATGGTGGTCATTGTGGTCATGGTGATGATGGTGGTCATTGTCTCGCTGTATGCGTGTGTCTATCTCTCTCGTTGTGTGCGTGTGTGTGTCTTTCTCTCTCTCTCTCTCTCTCTCTCTCTCTCTTTTTCTCTCTCTCTCTCTCTCTGTCTCGCTGTGTGTGTCTCTTTCTCTTTCTTTTCTAGATAACGATAAAATCTAACCAGATACTTAGAAAACCGAATTTTTCCGATTCAAATTTTAGTGCCTTACGGTTGAAATCCAAATACCCATAGTCTCCGAGATTTCCATTCATTGCATACAACTCGATCTCCAAACCGACAAATGTATAATTTAGTTTCTCTAAGCCTCGCGTGTCATCAGAGCATGACCTGGGAACAGGTTCTTTAGAATTATCGAAACGTTTGTTTTTCAGGTCACTGAGGAAGAGGTTCTATTGTTACGGTGTTATGCCTCTACCACTCCATGTTTGGAAACCGTGCTTTCAGGTTTCTGCTCAACCATGTAGGCTAAACTGTCGTGTCCAGGCAATTCTCAACTATGTAGGCTAAACTGTCGTGTCCAGGCAATTCTCAACTATGTAGGCTAAACTGTCGTGTCCAGGCAATTCTCAACTATGTAGGCTAAACTGTCGTGTCCAGGCAATTCTCAACTATGTAGGCTAAACTGTCGTGTCCAGGCAATTCTCAACTATGTAGGCTAAACTGTCGTGTCCAGGCAATTCTCAACTATGTAGGCTAAACTGTCGTGTCCAGGCAATTCTCAACTATGTAGGCTAAACTGTCGTGTCCAGGCAATTCTCAACTATGTAGGCTAAACTGTCGTGTCCAGGCAATTCTCAACTATGTAGGCTAAACTGTCGTGTCCAGGCAATTCTCAACTATGTAGGCTAAACTGTCGTGTCCAGGCAATTCTCAACTATGTAGGCTAAACTGTCGTGTCCAGGCAATTCTCAACTATGTAGGCTAAACTGTCGTGTCCAGGCAATTCTCAACTATGTAGGCTAAACTGTCGTGTCCAGGCAATTCTCAACTATGTAGGCTAAACTGTCGTGTCCAGGCAATTCTCAACTATGTAGGCTAAACTGTCGTGTCCAGGCAATTCTCAACTATGTAGGCTAAACTGTCGTGTCCAGGCAATTCTCAACTATGTAGGCTAAACTGTCGTGTCCAGGCAATTCTCAACTATGTAGGCTAAACTGTCGTGTCCAGGCAATTCTCAACTATGTAGGCTAAACTGTCGTGTCCAGGCAATTCTCAGCAATAATCAACGACCCGAAGCGCTCAAGCTAATCGCAGGTGAGAGAATCGAGAAATCAATACAGTATGGACAATGAGGCCAGTGGTAGAGAGGGAAACGGTTGCATCTATATCTATCTACACGTTATATCTTCTCCGTCGCCTAAGTTACTCTCCCTGAAGTGTATGGAAGTTTTTGGTGTTGCTATGGCGTTTTGTGAACCTTCCTATATTATTATCGTAAATCCTATCAGAATTATAAATTCACGATCATCGTAAACCTCTTAAACAAAAATCATGCTGGTCTTCGTTCACACATCTGTATAGAAAGTGTGCTATTGAAGTTACGATAATGTTGTGTTGGCCAACATAAGTGGACTGTTTTAAATCAACATCGAGATAGATTCAGTGATGAAAAGCAAACCTCCCATTATAACATCACATTAACAAGAACAAGTAAAGAATAGAGGAAACAGTTATTGGATTTATATAATTATAGTCTTTATACACACTTCCAACATAAGTGGACGGTTCCATATCAACATTGAGAAATATTCAGTGGAGAGAAACAAACTTTGTATTATAACAACCCACAATCAAAAACAAGTAAACTGTAGAAGACACAGTTATTGGATTTATATAATTATGGTCTTTATACACACTTCCAAAATAAGTGGACGGTTCCATATCAACATTGAGAAAGATTCAGTGGAGAGAAACAAACTTTGTATTATAACAACCCGCAATCAAGAACAAGTAAACTGTAGAAGACACAGTTATTGGATTTGTATAATTATGGTCTTTACACACACTTCCAAAAAAAGTGGACGGTTCCATATCAACATTGAGAAAGATTCAGTGGAGAGAAACAAACTTTGTATTATAACAACCCACAATCAAGAACAAGTAAACTGTAGAAGACACAGTTATTGGATTTGTATAATTATGGTCTTTACACACACTTCCAAAATAAGTGGACGGTTCCATATCAACATTGAGAAAGATTCAGTGGAGAGAAACAAACCTTCCCTTCTAACAACATTAACATGCACAAACTCGGAATAAATATTTTATTCCGTTAGAAACCACAAACTCAACTTGGATCAAGCTGGAGCATTTATTTATTTATTCATTTATTTTTGATTTCGGTTGAAAACTGACAACAGCAAAAATTCATAATTTCAGCGCGCATCGCTCCCACTCAATGTCAGCTGACGTCACACTCAATGATGGCCACAGTTGTTGTTGATCTCACTAGATCCACACAAACATAAAGGGTGGGGGGGGGGGAGGGAGAGAGAGAGAGAGGGAGAGAGAGAGAGAGAGAGAGAGAGAGAGAGAGAGAGAGAGAGAGAGAGAGAGAGAGAGAGAGAGGGAGGGAGGGAGGGAGGGAGAGGGAGAGAGAGAGAGGGAGGGAGGGAGGGAGAGAGAGAGAGAGAGGGAGAGAGAGAGAGAGAGAGAGAGAGGGAGGGAGGGAGAGGGAGAGAGAGAGAGGGAGGGAGGGAGGGAGAGAGAGAGAGAGAGGGAGAGAGAGAGAGAGAGAGAGGGGGGGAGGGACGGAGAGGGAGAGAGAGAGAGGGAGGGAGGGAGAGAGAGAGAGAGAGAGAGAGAGAGAGAGAGAGAGAGAGAGAGAGAGAGGAAAAAGCGGGGAGGGGGGCGAGCGATTGAAAAAAAAAAGTGAATGAATTGACCAGGGAAGTGATTACTGTATAACTTTATTGCGATAATAACTGTGGAGAGATATTGTCCCATAAAGATTCTACTTTCTGTTTCTCCATCCCAGGTAAACGTGTTAGAGATTATCGCTCTTTGTTTACCAGAGCCACTCAGTTACATTTAAAGTGATTGCGGGAAGTGCGAGGGGTTATATGTATTTATATATATTGTTGTTTTTTTATTCCTTCTTTGATGGTGAAAGTTCAAAGGTCCTTCAAATATTCTTTTATTAATAACTGCGATTGACCTGTAGAGTGCTAAATTTACAATCACAGTAAAGAGTGTGATTAGAACTACTATGTTGATATAACTCCTCTATTTTCGCAAGTATTGTCGTGAGTGAGCGTCCCTGTAAATCTTATTCCTACAATCTAACCGCAAAGTTGGTTTTGATATTTCTATATATCGTCTCTTAGAAATGGCTAGTAGCACACTGGCAACAATTTCATAAATCAATAATTTTAAAGCTTGAGCCTGATGTGCATCATTTCTGTGAAAAAGGAAAAATCCAAACCCAGAACTGATGTAACTTCTCCACATTCAAGCTAAAAGATATGAACACAATCTACTGACCATCGACAATATTCTCCGCACAGGCGGTCAGTCTCTGACTCGTCCGTGCTGTCCACGAAATCAAACAGACCATCACACTTGTGGACACACGCGTCGTAGGTGATGTGGCTGTTGGTGCTGTACAGCGTGGACACCTCTTTGTGGACCAGGTCAGCTGGGACAGAGACGGGGGGAGGGGGAGGGGGAGCAGGTCATCACGGGGTTGGATGGTCCACACAATTTGGACCTGATTTGTTGTTTAGCTCAATATATGCTCTAGTTGCAAGGCATCAAACATGAAGACATAAGGTTTAGATACTGAATCCAGAAAAGATTAATTGTGAAACGTATTTACACTTTTTTTTGTCTCATTCCAAGCAGATGTAAATTGGTACTAGCCTCAACTGGGAATAAAGCTCAAGCAGCATATCTTGTGCCATCTTAGAGCGTCTTGATACGTTCAGGCTCTTCCATGCTACTTCTCCAGTCGCTTGGAGAGATCTTTCTCTCTTTTCACACAAAGTTCCAGACAAGAATACTGATGAGATAAATAGTTAAAAACGGCATTACAGTATAGAGATGTCGGTGGAGAGGTGAAACCTCATGTTTTATGTGGCTCCAGGAAGTGGTTAGCGCGTAGGATTAATGGCGGAGAGATTAAGGCGCACCCTCCATAGACGGCACACGGCACATGGCACATGACTTGTCGACACGTGACATGCCACAGACTAAACCTCTCCTTCCATAGGCCATAGCACGACACTCCAGGTTTTTAGGGTCCCAAAGAAGCGGTCGGTCTCCCACAAGTTCAATAATTTCCCTCTTGTAGTCGGGCATGTTCGCAGCACACGGCACAGAAAACGAGCAATGCAGCAAATCACGGCACGCAATGTTTTGTCACGGCTGTGTCATGCCGTCTATGGAATGCGCTACTCTTTGGCGCCCCTGAGGTGTGCCGTGTGTCGTGTGCTACGTGCCGTGTGCCGTCTATGGAATGCGCTACTCTTTGGCGCGCCTGAGGTGTGCCGTGTGTCGTGTGCTACGTGCCGTGTGCCCTCTATGGAATGCGCTACTCTTTGGCACGCCTGAGGTGTGCCGTGTGTCGTGTGCTACGTGCCGTGTGCCGTCTATGGAATGCGCTACTCTTTGGCACGCCTGAGGTGTGCCGTGTGTCGTGTGCTACGTGCCGTGTGCCGTCTATGGAATGCGCTACTCTTTGGCACGCCTGAGTTGTGCCGTGTGTCGTGTGCTACGTGCCGTGTGCCGTCTATGGAATGCGCTACTCTTTGGCGCGCCTGAGGTGTGCCGTGTGTCGTGTGCTACGTGCCGTGTGCCGTCTATGGAATGGGCTACTCTTTGGCGCGCCTGAGGTGTGCCGTGTGTCGTGTGCTACGTGCCGTGTGCCGTCTATGGAATGCGCTACTCTTTGGCACGCCTGAGGTGTGCCGTGTGTCGTGTGCTACGTGCCGTGTGCCGTCTATGGAATGCGCTACTCTTTGGCACGCCTGATGTGTGCCGTGTGTCGTGTGCTACGTGCCGTGTGCCGTCTATGGAATGTGCTACTCTTTGGCACGCCTGAGGTGTGCCGTGTGTCGTGTGCTACGTGCCGTGTTCCGTCTATGGAATGCACTACTCTTTGGCACGCCTGAGGTGTGCCGTGTGTCGTGTGCTACGTGCCGTGTGCCGTCTGTGGAATGCGCTACTCTTTGGCATGCCTGAGGTGTCCGTGTGTCGTGTGCTACGTGCCGTGTGCCGTCTGTGGAATGCGCTACTCTTTGGCGCGCCTGAGGTGTGCCGTGTGTCGTGTGCTACGTGCCGTGTGCCGTCTATGGAATGCGCTACTCTTTGGCACGCCTGAGGTGTGCCGTGTGTCGTGTGCTACGTGCCGTGTGCCGTCTATGGAATGCGCTACTCTTTGGCACGCCTGAGGTGTGCCGTGTGTCGTGTGCAACGTGCCGTGTGCCGTCTGTGGAATGCGCTACTCTTTGGCACGCCTGAGGTGTGCCGTGTGTCGTGTGCTTCGTGCCGTGTGCTGTCTATGGAGGGTCCGCCTGAGGGTTCTTTATGCCTTACTCAAGAAAGGATCTCACCCTCATTGCCGTCATGTGCTGTGTTTCATGCTTTATTTCTCAACATAGAAGTTAATACAAATTGTTTGGCATCCCTATAGAAATCTATCAAAGCCGTTCATATTACCGGAAAAATTCCCAGCAAGCGTTTTTACAAGAATAAATGTCAATTCCTAAAAATAGGTCGGTAACTGTCGTTTGAGATCGGTCGAGTATATCATTAAACCTTTGATTTACAACATTACCTGCAGAACAATTATTACGATGTTGTGAAATTATACTAATGCCATCAGTAAAACTTTGATCATTTAGAATGACGCCGATGAGGACAATACAATCATAAGATTTTCATGTCCTATTTGAAACTACTTCTTTCGTCTATGCTGGGGCGATTATGATAATAGCTTAGCAATTTGTAGATTTTTTTGTGTTTTTGATCTTTTCATTTTTTTTTCAAGCACCATTAAGTTATTCCGCGCATTTTGCAGTAAGAACAGTCTTATTAATGGTAAAACATCCACTTTGTCGTGATCACTATAGCTGCAGACACAGCTTGACTATTCCTTCATAACCAGTGTTGACCTTGTTTCTACATATAAATACGTATGTCAGAGTCCACTCACCCAGATGATGTTTGTTGGCGGCGAAACTGAGAGCCATTAGGGCAGCCATGACCTGTGTTGACCTTGTTTCTACATAATTATATAAATACGTATGTCAGAGTCCACTCACCCAGATGATGGTTGTTGGCGGCGAAACTGAGAGCCATCAGGGCAGCCATGACCAGAACACACTTCATCTTGTCTCAGATCCACGGCTGTCACGGAACACAAAGTGTGGCCAGAAGATGTGAGGATGGTCAGGTCGAGATCTTGTGCTTAAATAGAGAGGGTCGTTCCCAAAATATAGTAAAGGGCAGATAATCTACTGACCTATTGTTGTGATTCCTCATAAAACGTGAAAAAATAATAACTGATAGCCACTCATGAATCACGATCACACGTCCAAGCTGGCTACGGCATGATGGCCTCTGACCAATCATGGTACACGACTTGAATCGTGGATGAAGTTCGTGCAGTGAGGATTATTTGCCAGGCACCCTCTATCAGGCCAGAATTAGTGGACCTAGATTGGGTCAGTTGATACCATTATCCATCTATCAGGCCACAATTAGTGGACCTAGATTGGGTCAGTTGATACCATTATCCATCTATCAGGCCAGAATTAGTGGACCTAGATTGGGTCAGTTGCTACCATTGTCCATCTATCAGGCCAGAGGAAGTGGACTTAGATTGGGTCAGATGCTACCATTGTCCATCTATCAGACCAGAAGAAGTGGACCTAGATTGGGTCAGTTCCTACCATTGTCCATCTATCAGGCCAGAATTAGTGGACCTAGATTGGGTCAGTTGATACCGAAACTCTCGGAAGTAGATTCCGTTTTTTCCTAGGGTCTATTGATCTGAACTGCAATGCTGTTAGAAGAATACTTTTTGAACACGTCTCTTAGGGAATTTTTGCCAGACATGAACAGTCTTGGGAGAATCTGTTTAAGATTAAGATCTTGACTATTACATGGAGCTATTGTGTTCTGGGCAGATTTCTTGCAACAAAGCAGCTGCCCTATATTTTTCAGTCTAATTTAATCTTCAACTTGGAAAGAAAATTGTGTCAACTATTTTGATAATAAACTTTGACTCATCGAACCAACAAAAACTTTGTTACATGATTTGATGTTAAGACGGATTTTTACATTATTGTTAAACCTTGCCGGTCACCGCCAAGTCTGTTGTAGGAAGATTTAAACATCACAATATTGGACAGCAAGATAATTATCACCGCATTGAACTTTTCCGTCAATAGAACGCAAAAAATACAGGCAAATTAATGGCATGTCTATTCATCACTTCCTTAAGAGAAATAATTAATGAGAACTTGATTTTTCTTTTAAATGAATTGATGCTGTACCGGGGGAAAAATCTGTAACGAAAACCAGGGATCAACAATGGATTGCATTCGATACATTTCTATGAACAATTATCTCATTACGAAAAGCCGAGTTAGTTAGTCAGTGCCTGTAACATGAAGTGGAGATGAACGCTAAAATCCTGGGGAAAAAATCGGGCATTTTGCTAGAACCATCACAGAAAGGCTTTCGTGTTCGTGACCTACGTGTAATCATGTCCATCTCTAGTTCTATTCTTAGAATTCTTTCTGTTAACGTAACCATCAGCTGCGGCCAAGAGATTTCATATGATTATGTAAACCATGTGATCTCTTTAGATCACGTTTGGCAATATGAGAGAGACTGCGAAAAGGACAAGCTATTTATAGTATTAACTTTCAGGTGGGTAAGAAATGCAGCCTGGTATATCTGGACCCTCGAAATTCACAAAAAGGCTCAAGCGTGAAAAATATAACAGCTCCTCATAGATCAATGTGTAATGTCACCATTATGCTGAAAGTTTCTCTTTCATCAGATCAATACTTTATTTACCTAAGTAGATACAACTGCAAGACTTCACAAAGGACTACCCACTTGTTGTAAATGTGTATGATATCTAAAACTCTTATAGCGGAACTCTTAAAGGAGCCGTGACGTGCTTAAAGGACGAATCCCTACTTCCTCCAGGACTTTTTGTTTAACCTGTTGTAGCTCTAGGGCAGGGATCGGCGACCCATGGCTCCGGGGCGGTATGCGACTCCCGATGGCTTTTGAAAATAATTAATCTGTATCTAATTAAAATCTATTTTATTTTAGTTCGTTCGTTTTTTTTTTAAGTTGTTCTAACTTGGAAGGTTAGGGTGATCTTGTAACATCTACAATAAAAATGTGCTGTCCCTCTTAAGCCCAGTGGCTTGAGCAGTGTGAGCCAGAAGTGTAGTTCACAATGTCCAAAATGGTTTTTTAGCTCCAAGGGTTTTCTTTACTGTGGGAAACGTGTCCAGATGGCTCTTTGAGTGATAAAGGTTGCGGGCCCTTGATCTAGGGGATCGAACCCACACGGCGGACAGATAAAATCAATGGGTTGTTTGTATGTAAGTATGTGTGTGTGTGTTGGGGGAGGGGGGTGAAGGAAAAGAGAGGGTTGGGTGTGTGTGTGTGGGGGCTGAAAGAAAAGAGGGGGTTGTGTGTGTTGGGGGGGGTG
Organism: Elysia crispata; assembly: GCA_033675545.1. Taxonomy (NCBI): domain Eukaryota; kingdom Metazoa; phylum Mollusca; class Gastropoda; family Plakobranchidae; genus Elysia; species Elysia crispata. The sequence continues at coordinate 100,067 of JAWDGP010005144.1, read as the reverse complement.
AAGGAAAAGAGAGGGTTGGGTGTGTGTGTGTGTTTGGGGGCGGGTGAAGGAAAAGAGAGGGTTGGGT
>JAWDGP010005144.1:70000-90000 GCA_033675545.1 Elysia crispata | reverse complement strand
TACTACTACTACTACTACTACTACTACTACTACTACTACTACTGCTCCTGCTTCTACTACTACTACTACTACTACTACTACTACTACTACTACTACTACTACTACTACTACTACTACTACTACTACTGCTGCTGCTGCTGCTACTACTACTACTACTACTACTACTACTACTACTACTACTACTACTACTACTACTACTACTACTACTACTGCTGCTGCTGCTGCTGCTGCTACTGCTATTACTAGCAGCAGCAGTATTAGTTGCAGTGGTTAAGAGGGACATAGTTGTGGATTTAAAATGTTTGTGATAAAAGAAGTTTTAATAGTAACAGCCACAAAAATTTAATCAGTAACAGTTCGAAAGTATACGAACACTGCCTGTTGTAGAACCAAACATTTTTATGAAGATCGAAATATTGAACTTTTAAAACACAGTATCTTAAAATGTTAAAGTAGAAATTTCCGACCATAAATAATAATGTTGCATAACTCCATGGCATTTGTCTTTATCGCTTTTTTTTTTTTTGTTTTTTTTTGTTTTTGTTTTTACGGGAATCTGCTACATTACAGGCAAGATAGAAGGTACAAGAAGCAGAGGTAGACAAAGGATTACATTTCTTGATAGCTTGAGCTCTTTTGTGACAGGAAACAACAAAGACAACATTGCCTTACTGCGGATGACGGAAGATAGGGACAAGTGGAGAATCATGATCGCCGATGTCTGTTCCAGACAGGGCATTTGAGAGAGAGAGAGCTGCATTATTTATTAATTCATGCTTCGTATGATTCTTGTTGCTGCTGCTGATAGTGTTGTTGCTATTGTTATTGTTGCTGTGGTTGTTGTTATTGTTTTTTTATTATTGTTGTCGGTGGTGCTGGTGGTATTTGTTCTGTTGAGCATATAAATTATGTTTTTTAATGTTGCTGTTGTTGCATTTTTTGTGTTTCATTTATAATTTTTGACTGGCGTTCATCTAAGGATCATTTTCATCCACCGAAACACCGGCAATTTTTCACTTCTCCTCCCTCCCCCCCGCTTTTCCCCCCAAATCAAATCGCCTCCACCCCCCCCCCCCCTCCTTCTTTTTTTTTTTCCCCACTCAATTCTTAACACACGGATACACCTTATGTCAACAACAAAAAACTGATGACTCAGGTTACACCACAGCTTTTTCTGATAGAGTAAGAGATGAAAACCAAACAGCTGCTCTCTTTTAAAGTAACAAGTTTTTCCACCATGCATTGAATTTTATATATATATATATATATATATAAATCTGTTATTGTTGTGAAGTTTACTTTTCTTGAATGTAGGTATATGGCTCTAGAAGAGATATATCTGTTATTATAAAGTTTGCTTTTTTTTTAATGTAGGTATATGGCTCTAGAGGAGATATATCTGTTTTCATAAAGTTTGCTTTTTTTTTAATGTAGGTATATGGCTCTAGAAGAGATCTATCTGTTATTATAAAGTTTGCTTTGCTTGTTTGAATGTAGGTATATGGCTCTAGAAGAGATCTATCTGTTATTATAAAGTTTACTTTTCTTGAATGTAGGTATATGGCTCTAGAAGAGATCTATCTGTTATTATAAAGTTTGCTTTTTTTTAATGTAGTTGTATGGCTCTAGAGGAGGTATATCTGTTATTACAAAGTTTTTTTAATGTAGTACATGGCTCTAGAGAAGATATATCTGTTATTATAAAGTTTGCTTTTTTTAATGTAGTTGTATGGCTCTAGAGGAGATCTATCTGTTATTATAAAGTTTGCTTTTTTTTAATGTGGGTATATGGCTCCAGAGGAGATCTATCTGTTATTATTAAGTTTGCTTTTTTTTAATGTGGGTATATGGCTCTAGAGGAGATCTATCTGTTATTATAAAGTTTGCTTTTTTTTAATGTGGGTATATGGCTCTAGAGGAGATCTATCTGTTATTATAAAGTTTGCTTTTTTTTAATGTGGGTATATGGCTCTAGAGGAGATCTATCTGTTATTATAAAGTTTGCTTTTTTTTAATGTGGGTATATGGCTCTAGAGAAGATATATCTGTTATTATTAAGTTTGCTTTTCTTCAATCAGTTGCATAGCTCTAGAGGAGATATACCTGATATTGTTATAAAATTTGCTTTTCTTTATTATGTCATCTTCCCCAGCTGTTCATTGTTATAAAGTTTGCTTTTCTTAAGTGCAGTTGTATGGCTTAGGAGGATATTAGTCTATTATTTTTGTGGAGTTTGTATTTGTTCAATAATAGTTGTCCTCCTCACTTGTTCATTTGTACAGGCAACCATGCTTGTAAATATGTATAAATATATAGAGATTAATTAAAAAGCACCTGCCTAAATATACGATTGATAAAAATAATTTTTACCCTTTTTCCTATTCATATTGAATAATAAACTAAAACTCGGTTAGAGCACAGTCTGCAAGGGATTTTACTCTTCCTTTACCGGTCTGCGACAGAAATTATAGAGTTACCGTTCGTTGTTACTAAAATTAATGTTACTTTCCATTGTGTTTCACTATATAAACAAACTGTGAGATTTACGTACACCTAACAGCTCACTTGTAGAGCGTTGGACTGACAAGTGGGAGGTTCTGGATTAAATCCCTGCCTGAGACCTCTGGTGCTTGGGTCGAATCCCATCTAATAAGCTCTAGCTTTGGCTTGGCGGAAAGCCAGGTCCTCCGTCTAAGAATTTTAATTTCTGTAAACTTAGGCGATGTTAAATTAACGGAGAGTTAAGCCCACGATCATGTTGACTGTGCCTGATTTCATGGACCTAGTGCTAACTGACGCTTCAAGTTCTTTAGAGGTCAAGGTCATTGCTTAGGTTAGCTTTGCCTTATGGTACCAAGCACTTGTGGGTTTATATAACACGGGTGGTCAAGTTCTAGCACTATTGCCTCAAGATCTCTTGGGACTAAAGTGATGAGAGTTTGAAACAAATTAACAGAAGGTATGCACTAGAGAATTATCTCTTCTTTATACACCATGCAGCCTCCGTTAGGCAGGGAAGGTCATATGATATGTCTAGAATCGAACCTAGTCTACTAGGACCTGGACTCGAGCAGGAGAAAAACAGTTTGAAGATTTTAGATCGGCTCTTCACTACTCCCGGTACCGTTTTTTGCACGACAGGAATCTTCATTGCCAACGTATTTATTAGCGTCTAGAAGGTGCCGAGGCAGAAAAAAGAAACAGAGAGAATGTCATAATCAGCAGTGAATCTGTTTCCTTTCCATTTATATCCTTATCAGTCTTAAATGGTTTAATAATTTGTTTCAAAACTACTGTATATAACACACGGGCCTGTATTCGCCAGCCTGAGCAAAGGAGGTATCCCAGTCCTTTAAAAAGACCTCTAGAATCAGCATAGTGCTAAGATCGTTACTTTATTACAAAAGATCATGAGAGAACCAGGCATTTGTGCTTTTTTGATTGTTTTCAAAATATAGATCGTGTGTTAAACCGATCATATAGACCCCAGCCTTTGAGCAGTGGTAAGCTACCTGTAGCTATCCAGACTAAAACCTGTCAAGGTCTCTGTCATGGGATACCATAGATCTGAATATTCTAGAGGTCTAGACCTTAAGAATGGGCTACGCATGGCTGTCCAGACTAGAACCTTTTAAGGTCTCTGTCATGGGATGTCATGGGATACCATAGGTATGATGATTCTAAAGGTCTAGACCTTAAGGATGAGCTACTTGTGGCTGTCCAGACTAGAACCTGTCATGCGATACCATAAGTCCTTCGGGTCTAGAGTTCTAAACCAGGAAGATGAGACGTCTGTGGCGCGTTTTCTAGTCCGTAATGTTCAGCATTTGCTTCAGGAATAAAGAATCTGACAGCTGACTCGCCCTCGATGTTGTGATACTTCGTATAGAGAATTGTTGCCATGGGATGGAAAGCCTCTGTTCATTTCCCTTACAATATTATCCACCTAGTAAAATCTAGGCCGTTTGTGCATGCATTGAATGGGATGGAAAGCCTCTCTTCATTTTTCTTATAGTATTATCCACATAGTAAAATATTGTCTTTTTATGCCTGTATTGAATAGGATGGATAGCCTCTCTTCAATGGTCTTATAGTATCATTCAGATAGTAAAATCTATCCCTGATTGTCTAGTACTGTCTACATTCTTGAAAGCCCGCAACAAACCAATTGTTTCATTCCCGTCATTACAATGTCGAAATAATTGGACTACTTTTGTGGAACAGCACTTATATATTTAAGTACTTAAAAAATGAATTTAGCATTATTCTTTGTAGCCCCTTGTGCTCATCAACCAGGTACCATGGATGTTTTCTAACTACTTCCGGTTGCTGAACAAAGATCAGAACACCTAACTTAATGGGATGAATTTTTGTTAAAATTCTTTAACCATTTCTCAAATTCTATCGTAAGACAAATGAGAAAATAAAAGATTTCAAATATCCGGTTTCATTCGGTTACAAACAAGTAATACCACATCTTAGCTCAGCTCTGTCCCACAACAAGTAATACCACATCTTAGCTCAGCTGTGTCCCACAACAAGTAATACCACATCTTAGCTCAGCTGTGTCCCACAACAAGTAATACCACATCTTAACTCAGCTCTGTCCCACAACAAGTAATACCACATCTTAACTCAGCTTTGTCCCACAACAAGTAATACCACATCTTAACTCAGCTTTGTCCCACAACAAGTAATACCACATCTTAGCTCAGCTTTGTCCCACAACAAGTAATACCAAATCTTAGCTCAGCTTTGTCCCACAACAAGTAATACCACATCTTAACTCAGCTCTGTCCCACAACAAGTAATACCACATCTTAACTCAGCTCTGTCCCACAACAAGTAATACCACATCTTAGCTCAGCTTTGTCCCACAACAAGTAATACCACATCTTAGCTCAGCTTTGTCCCACAACAAGTAATACCACATCTTAGCTCAGCTTTGTCCCACAACAAGTAATACCACATCTTAGCTCAGCTTTGTCCCACAACAAGTAATACCACATCTTAGCTCAGCTCTGTCCCACAACAAGTAATACCACATCTTAGCTCAGCTTTGTCCCACAACAAGTAATACCACATCTTAGCTCAGCTTTGTCCCACAACAAGTAATACCACATCTTAGCTCAGCTTTGTCCCACAACAAGTAATACCACATCTTAGCTCAGCTTTGTCCCACAACAAGTAATACCACATCTTAGCTCAGCTTTGTCCCACAACAAGTAATACCACATCTTAGCTCAGCTTTGTCCCACAACAAGTAATACCACATCTTAGCTCAGCTTTGTCCCACAACAAGTAATACCACATCTTAGCTCAGCTTTGTCCCACAACAAGTAATACCATATCTTAGGTCAGCTGTGTCCCACAACAAGTAATACCACATCTTAGCTCAGCTTTGTCCCACAACAAGTAATACCACATCTTAGCTCAGCTCTGTCCCACAACAAGTAATACCACATCTTAGCTCAGCTTTGTCCCACAACAAGTAATACCACATCTTAGCTCAGCTTTGTCCCACAACAAGTAATACCACATCTTAGCTCAGCTCTGTCCCACAACAAGTAATACCACATCTTAGCTCAGCTTTGTCCCACAACAAGTAATACCACATCTTAGCTCAGCTCTGTCCCACAACAAGTAATACCACATCTTAGCTCAGCTGTGTCCCACAACAAGTAATACCACATCTTAGCTCAGCTGTGTCCCACAACAAGTAATACCACATCTTAGCTCAGCTTTGTCCCACAACAAGTAATACCACATCTTAGCTCAGCTCTGTCCCACAACAAGTAATACCACATCTTAGCTCAGCTGTGTCCCACAACAAGTAATACCACATCTTAGCTCAGCTTTGTCCCACAACAAGTAATACCACATCTTAGCTCAGCTTTGTCCCACAACAAGTAATACCACATCTTAGCTCAGCTCTGTCCCACAACAAGTAATACCACATCTTAGCTCAGCTTTGTCCCACAACAAGTAATACCACATCTTAGCTCAGCTGTGTCCCACAACAAGTAATACCACATCTTAGCTCAGCTGTGTCCCACAACAAGTAATACCACATCTTAGCTCAGCTGTGTCCCACAACAAGTAATACCACATCTTAGCTCAGCTGTGTCCCACAACAAGTAATACCACATCTTAGCTCAGCTCTGTCCCACAACAAGTAATACCACATCTTAGCTCAGCTGTGTCCCACAACAAGTAATACCACATCTTAGCTCAGCTGTGTCCCACAACAAGTAATACCACATCTTAGCTCAGCTGTGTCCCACAACAAGTAATAACACATCTTAGCTCATCTCTGTCCCACAACAAGTAATACCACATCTTAGCTCAGCTTTGTCCCACAACAAGTAATACCACATCTTAGCTCAGCTCTGTCCCACAAGTAATACCACATCTTAGCTCAGCTTTGTCCCACAACAAGTTACACGACATCTTAGCTCAGCTTTGTCCCACAACAAGTAATACCAAATCTTAGCTCAGCTCTAAGCTCTAAATAACGCAACATTGACATCACTGTTGGTTACATTCAAAATAAATAACGCAACATTGACATCACTGTTGGTTACATTCAAAATAAATAACGCAACATTGACATCACTGTTGGTTACATTCAAAATAAATAACGCAACATTGGCACCACTGCTGGTTACATTCAAAATAAATAACGCAACATTGACATCACTGTTGGTTACATTCAAAATAAATAACGCAACATTGACATCACTGTTGGTTACATTCAAAACAAATAACGCAACATTGACATCACTGTTGGTTACATTCAAAATAAATAACGCAACATTGACATCACTGTTGGTTACATTCAAAATAAATAACGCAACACTGACACCACTTTTGGTTACATTCAAAATAAATAACGCAACATTGGCACCACTGTTGGTTACATTCAAAATAAATAACGTAAAATTGACATCACTGTTGGTTACATTCAAAATAAATAACACAACATTGACACCGCTGTTGGTTACATTCAAAATGAATAACGCTGTGTTCAGATGGTTTCAAACTATTTTATTCGTTTCACTGAGACACAGCCGAAGGTCAAAAGGTTAAATGTACTCATGAGTTAATGTTAAAACACAACAGATTTCCAAAATAAGTGACATACGGTAGTAACAATCTGTGGATAACTCCAAAAGTCTCCAAGTGTCAAAGTTTTTGCAGATTTTTCAAACACATCCATCCTAAATTGAATCCTATAAGGTGCTTTTTTAATTAATTGTTTTTTGCCACATTTAAAGGTATTTTTTTCTTCATTTTTCTATAATACCAGTACAATTCAATAAGTGATTTAAAAAAAAATTGCTTTGCTGTAAAGCTTGTCTCTGTAATCAATGCACCTTGTAAAACAACATGTCCCTGCTTAGCTCCTCCCTGATCGACAGGTTTGGCTCCACCCCGTGTTGCAAGCTCCGCCCACTGATGGCAGGGGGAGGGAATCTCTAACTCTCCTAGTGGTGACCACAGTTGTGGTTGATCTCGCTGGGGACGGAAGCGGACATGAAAGAAGCATAGTAGTTGGTAGTCTGTTTTCATTATTGAATTCATTGGTTCCGAGATAGGAGATGAGAGGGCAGGCAAGATAGAGTTAGAAATTAGGAAAATATTATAGAGGACTTATGGAATAACGTCACGTATTCTAATAGATGATGTTCCTACAAATGGTCAGCGAGAGTTACGCCCTTGTTTAACTAGCGCTCTTTGACCAAAGATTAAAGGGATACATCGGCCTAGTCCGTCATTTATGAGTTTATACACCTCGTTCTACACTAAACAAGGACAATAGAAGTTAAATTTCGTTTGCATTTTGCACTAGCAAAGTTGAATATGCATGCTAATAAATATTACACTCAAAACTCTGTTTAGATCTAAATTACTATATAAGCCTTGCAAGATCCCCAGATGTAACGATATGGCCTAGATCTAGATCTATGTCTATTGCTCATTAAAACAGAAGAGAATTTTTTTTTCAAGTCATAATTCAGCTCGATATCCATATTGAGAATGAGATCCGTTGCATGTCTTTCTGTCCATGCGCCTGTCTCTTTCATTCCCTGTCCCCTTCCCCCGCCCTCTCACCACTTTAATATTCTCATGCAGTAATATTGTTTTGCAAAGCCTCCAAGTATTGACGAAAATAATTTTAAAGAAACGGATGATATCACCTTAAACTGAAATGCGTAATTCTCAAACATTTAATTATCCAAATTAACTTTCACTTGAGGCAGAGACACGCAGCGAGAGAGAGAGAGAGGAGAGAGAAGGAGAAAGTGAGGATAGAGAGATGAGAGAGAAAGAGAGAGGAGGGGGAGAAAGAGAGAGATGAGAGATGGAGAAAGAAGATTGAGAGGCTGAGAGAGAAAGAAGTGAAAGAGAAAAAGAGAGAGAAAGGAAGAAAGAGAGAGAGGAGGGAGTAAGTGAGAGGAAAAGAGAGAATGGGAGAAAGAGATGAGAGAGAAAGGGAAAGAGGGAGAAAGAGGGAGAGAGTAAAGACAGGGAAAAAGAGGGAGAGAGTGGAGAGAGAAAAGAGAGAAACGAGGAGAGGGGAGAGACAAAAGGGAGAGAGAGAGAGAGAGAGAGAGAGAGAGAGAGAGAGAGAGCTAGTTACCGACTCCGACATGCGATTACACTTCAATATTGCACTGTAGACATGGAGCGCTACAAACGCCGTTCTGGTATCACTCTGGGTTTTGTTGTGTTTTGTTTTGTTTTGTTTTTATAAAAATGTTACCTGTTCACGCCATATTCATTGCTCAAAAATGAGATATAAATGTAATTTTTTTCCGTCACTGAACAGTAATTTCTACATTAAAAACTAACTATTAAACTTAGGCCCAGCCTGTATTTGCCATTCGTTCAAGGAAGGTAACTCTCGATGAAATTTTTAAGGATATCGTCTGTTGTAAAACCAGGAATAACAAAATTGTGCCGAATTTATCTTTGTTCAGGATTTTTAGCTCACAAATTTCTTGTTTTTAGTGAAGATGGTATTCGTGGGCAAGAGACAAAGCCAATTCGTTCACGAGCTTTTTGGATCGTAATATCAATCATATCGGTAATACTTAAAGTACAATAATAATAATAATGATGATAATAATAATGATAATAATAATAATAATAATAATAATAATAATAATAATAATAATAATAATAATAATAATAATAATAATAATAATAATAATAATAATAATAATAAAGATGTAATAAATGTGAGTGTACAGATCGTATCAAAACGTGTCGTCACATTGTAACACATTAATGAATAAACAACTGAGCAGAACGAAAGTCCAGTTACTGACCACTTGCAGTAGTCCTCACACTTCTGGTCGAATGCCTGCTCATCGACAGGGTCAATAAGGTCAAACAGGTTATCACACTTCCTCACACACTCGTCTAGAGAGATGTTGTTATTGGCCTGGTACAGGGCGTGCACCTCATGATGGACCAGGGCGTCTGAGGAGAGAAAGAGAGGAGGAGCAACATCGTCAATATTAGCAACAACAACAACAACAACAAGTTCTTCACATCCTTGTCCAGACAGATGTTGTTATTGGCCTGGTACAGGGCGTGCACCTCATGATGGACCAGGGCGTCTGAGGGGGGAAAAAGAGGAGGAGCAACATCGTTAATATTAGCAACAACAACAACAACAACAAGTTCTTCACATCCTTGTCCAGACAGATGTTGTTATTGGCCTGGTACAGGGCGTGCACCTCATGATGGACCAGGGCGTCTGAAGGGGGGGGGGGGGGAAGAAAGGAGAAGCAACATCGTTAATATGAACAACAACAATAGGAACAACAATCTAATAAGGGCAATCACCTCATGGTAGCCAGGGAAAAAGGGGGGGGGAGGGGGAGAGAGAGAGAGAGAGAGAGAGAGAGAGAGAGAGAGAGAGAGAGAGAGAGAGAGAGAGAGAGAGAGAGAAGCAATGTCAGCAACAATTATTGGCAACATCATCATCATCATCATCATCATCATAAGCAACAGCAGCAGCAGCAAAACTAACTGGGCTAGATAACATCGATGTCGATAGATTTATGTGACAGCTCTTTCACAATATTGCAACACGGGATCCCTACTGATCTAAGAAAAGACAGCAGTAGTATGAGGCTCTCACCCAACTGGTCATGGTGGCCATGGTGCTGCTGGGCGATGCAGGCGGCCAGGACGGCGGCGAAAACCAGAACACACTTCATTGTCCGGCTGTGGGAGCGGTCAGTATCGGCGGTGTGGGCTCAAGGAGAACTGGACACAGGACTGGAACATGGCGGATGGTGCCAGCTGGGTTTTATACTTGGACTCGATTACAAGATCTGTCAGTGCAACACGTCAACGCAGTGCGCATGGTATTTTCTCACATAGTTGACGTCTCCTAAGGTCCTAGAACGGTCAGAGCGGTCAAAGTTAACTGAGTTCCACATAAAAGGGATCCGCGTATTCGGGGTCCATCGCTTTAATGGTGTTTCCCTGATCAGTAAGGCTATATAGACAGTAAGCTTTGCTATTATGCGGATATATTCCATGAACCGACCTTACATAACTCTAGAAGATTCTCGAGCTCAGAGTCTGCGAATAGATAATCTAAAATCGTGAAAGGTCGCATTGTTTATGTGTTCAACAGATGATGTCAAGGTTTTCTCGTCAAAGTTTTGTTTCTGTTCTTCTTTTCATCAAATGACTTTACCTCAGTAAATCAGTGTTAGTACATGTACAACACTCCAAATAACGGTAACTGCTTCCTTACAGTGAGGCGGACAAGAATTGGGAACTCCCCGTTTCCTACAGATCAAACGTCAGAATAAAAGAAATACTGACATGCTGCCGGTATAACTTTTTGAGTTGATTATCTCACGCTTAATAACAAACCCGAGGAGAAACAAAAACAGACCCTATTGTGCAGGTGGACAGTGATTCTTAGTATGCTCTATCTGCTGTGTTTGACTAGAAGGGGCAAAGTTCGAATCCTTTGTATCTGTGTCTGTGGGTCTGTGGGTGTGGGTTTATTAGTCCAAAAGAGGTGCACCAAAAAGTCCGTTTTCTGAGCCGTTGCAGTGAGGGGGGCGTGTTACAGGGCGGACAGGGCGGATATTGTAGACACTGTAAAGAAAGTGTAAGCGTAGAGAGACTTGTTTATACATACATACATACATACATACATACATACATACATACATACACAGCCATATACATGTATATACGAGCGTATCATTGATCTGTTTCAGCACTATTGGGGCTTACACTACTGAATACCGGCTCTCTTTACAGATATATGAAAAAAGTATTACAAATTCTAGTCTGACCTTTTGACCTGTGATATCACACCGCCCCGATCTGCACAATGATGCTCTCCTGATAGTGGAGGAAAACATATTAGTCTGTTGAACCTTTATGAACAGTTTAATGGAAAATATATGATTTAAACAAAAATATACCTTGTTTGTGACTACCGTAACTTCTAACAATTCCCACAAAGTTGTGCTGAGTCTTTACTGAATTAAGAGCATTAAAAATCTCGTTACATAATTTCCCATTTCCGTAAATCTGTCTGGTGAAGAGAGAGAGAGAGAGAGAGAGAGAGAGAGAGAGAGAGAGAGAGAGAGAGAGAGAGAGAGAGAGAGAGAGAGAGAGAGCGACTTAGGCGATGTTAGATCAGATAAAACTACATGACATTCTACCCCATAGATCTACCTGTCTGCTGTAATATCGAGGTGTGTGTGTGTGTGTGTGTGTGTGTGTGTGTTTGTCAAACCTCGAGCAGAGCTCGGGAAGCGAGCAGCTGATGCAGTTCGCTCCGTGACTGTCCCGCCATCTTGTCTCGCCCTGCACTGACCTTGAGTCGTGCTGACCCCCGGCACAGTGGCAGCAGGCTTTAACTTCTACACAGTCTCCTAAGTTTGTCTCAAGATCCCATACGTGGAAAAGCGCAATAAAGTACAAAGTGAAGAACTGATAAACTAAGTGACTAAGTCTCTCTCTCTCTCTCTCTCTCTCTCTCTCTCTCTCTCTCTCTCTCTCTCTCTTTCTCTCTTTTCCCTCTCTCTCTCTCTCTCTTTCTCTCTCTCTCTGTCTTTCTCTCTCTCCCTCTGTCTCTGTCTCTCTCCCTCTCCCTCTGAGCCCAGCTCTCCCAATGTTTTGTATAACTTGTTGAAGTCATTTTTTTTCTACACACAATCTGATGAAGCCACAATAAAGTCGAAACGTTTATATGTTAAATCTATACTTGTGTTGTTTCTTTTTTTAGTCCCGTAGTTATAAAGTTGTGTGCCTATCTCTTTTTAGACCTTGTTCCCCTCTTTCTTTCTCCCTCTCCCTCTTTCTATCTCTCCCTCCCTCTCTCTCTCTCTCTCTCTCTCCCTCTCTCTCTCCCCCTCTCCTTCTCTGTCCCTGTCTCTCTTCCTCTCTCTCTCCCTCTATCCCTCTCTCTGCCTTCCTCTCTCTCTCTCCCTCTCTTTCTCTGTCTCCCTCCCTCTCTCCCTCTCTCTCTCTCTCTCTCTCTCTCTCTCTCTCTCTCTCTCTCTCTCTCTCTCTCTCTCTCTCTCTCTCTCTCTCTCTTACAACTGTACAATAATCTTCCTCGTGAAACTGCTTCATTTCTTATTTAAAAAAAAAAAAGACTGTCTAGGGACAAAATTTCCCGACCGAGCCCTTGAATATGTCTAGCATATTCAGCAATAGTTTCCTGTTAAATTTTCAAATATTTTTCTTCTGTGAAAGGCACACAAAATTTAAGCTTGAAACGCGAACTCCCATGCGGCTTATGTTATTGTTCTATCGATACTGCATTATGATCCGTGCAAAGTAAAGAATGGGGTAGCAGTCGGTAGATTTTTGTCAGAATAAGAATCTGAAAATTGATTAAGAAATCACGATGGAATAGAGTCACATCATTGCTCAGTCGGTAGAGCGTTAAAAAAAAAAAAACAAAGGCAAAAACTTAGATTCGATCACTTTTTGGACAAACGGTAGGAGGGTTGGGTCGCACCGTATCTAACCCATCCCTGGCTTGACGGAGACCCACTCTCTAGAACATCTGGTGTCAGGGTTGGGTCCCATCTAATCTAACCCTTCCCTGGCTTGACGGAGACCCACTCTCTAGAACATCTGGTGTCAGGGTTGGGTCCCATCTAATCTAACCCTTCCCTGGCTTGACGGAGACCCACTCTCTAGATATAGAACATCTGGTGTCAGGGTTGGGTCCCATCTAATCTAACCCTTCCCTGGCTTGACGGAGACCCACTCTCTAGATATAGAACATCTGGTGTCAGGGTTGGGTCCCATCTAATCTAACCCTTCCCTGGCTTGACGGAGACCCACTCTCTAGAACATCTGGTGTCAGGATTGGGTCGCACCGTATCTAACCCATCCCTGGCTTGACGGAGACCCACTCTCTAGAACATCTGGTGTCAGGGTTGGGTCCCACCTTATCTAACCCTTCCCTGGCTTGACGGAGACCCACTCTCTAGAACATCTGGTGTCAGGGTTGGGTCCCACCTTATCTACCCCATCCCTGGCTTGACGGAGACCCACTCTCTAGAACATCTGGTGTCAGGGTTGGGTCCCACCTTATCTAACCCTTCCCTGGCTTGACGGAGACCCACTCTCTAGAACATCTGGTGTCAGGGTTGGGTCCCACCTTATCTAACCCTTCCCTGGCTTGACGGAGACCCACTCTCTAGAACATCTGGTGTCAGGGTTGGGTCATATCTAATCTAACCCTTCCCTGGCTTGACGGAGACCCACTGTCCAGAACATCTGGTGTCAGGGTTGGGTCCCATCTAATCTAACCCTTCCCTAGCTTGACGGAGACCCATTGTCTAGAACATCTGGTGTCAGGGTTGGGTCCCACCTTATCTAACCCTTCCCTGGCTTGACGGAGACCCACTCTCTAGAACATCTGGTGTCAGGGTTGGGTCCCATCTAATCTAACCCTTCCCTGGCTTGACGGAGACCCACTGTCCAGAACATCTGGTGTCAGGGTTGGGTCCCATCTAATCTAACCCTTCCCTGGCTTAACGGAGACCCACTGTCTGGAACATCTGGTGTCAGGGTTGGGTCTCATCTAATCTAACCCTTCCCTGGCTTGACGGAGACCCACTGTCTGGAACATCTGGTGTCAGGGTTGGGTCTCATCTAATCTAACCCTTCCCTGGCTTGACGGAGACCCACTGTCTGGAACATCTGGTGTCAGGGTTGGGTCTCATCTAATCTAACCCTTCCCTGGCTTGACGGAGACCCACTCTCTAGATATAGAACATCTGGTGTCAGGGTTGGGTCCCATCTAATCTAACCCTTCCCTGGCTTCACGGAGACCCACTGTCTAGAACATCTGGTGTCAGGGTTGGGTCTCATCTAATCTAACCCTTCCCTGGCTTGACGGAGACCCACTGTCTGGAATATCTGGTGTCAGGGTTGGGTCTCATCTAATCTAACCCTTCCCTGGCTTGACGGAGACCCACTCTCTAGAACATCTGGTGTCAGGGTTGGGTCCCATCTAATCTAACCCTCCCCTGGCTTGACGGAGACCCACTCTCTAGAACATCTGGTGTCAGGGTTGGGTCTCATCTAATCTAACCCTTCCCTGGCTTGACGGAGACCCACTGTCTGGAACATCTGGTGTCAGGGTTGGGTCTCATCTAATCTAACCCTTCCCTGGCTTGACGGAGACCCACTGTCTAGAACATCTGGTGTCAGGGTTGGGTCCCATCTAATCTAACCCTTCCCTAGCTTGACGGAGACCCACTGTCTAGAACATCTGGTGTCAGGGTTGGGTCTCATCTAATCTAACCCTTCCCTGGCTTGACGGAGACCCACTGTCTGGAACATCTGGTGTCAGGGTTGGGTCTCATCTAATCTAACCCTTCCCTGGCTTGACGGAGACCCACTCTCTAGAACATCTGGTGTCAGGGTTGGGTCCCATCTAATCTAACCCTTCCCTGGCTTGACGGAGACCCACTCTCTAGAACATCTGGTGTCAGGGTTGGGTCCCATCTAATCTAACCCATCCCTGGCTTGACGGAGACCCACTCTCTAGATATAGAACATCTGGTGTCAGGGTCCATCCCTGGCTTGACGGAGACCCACTGTCTGGAACATATGGTGTCAGGGTTGGGTGCCATCTAATCTAACCCTTCCCTGGCTTGACGGAGACCCACTCTATAGAACATCTGGTGTCAGGGTTGGGTTCCATCTAATCTAACCCTTCCCTGGCTTGACGGAGATCCACTCTCTAGAACATCTGGTGTCAGGGTTGGGTTCCATCTAATCTAACCCTTCCCTGGCTTGACGGTGAATCACTCTCTAGAACATCTAGTGTCAGGGTTGGGTTCCATCTAATCTAACCCTTCCCTGGCTTGACGGAGACCCACTCTCTAGAACATCTGGTGTCAGGGTTGGGTGCCATCTAATCTAACCCTTCCCTGGCTTGACCGAGACCCACTCTCTGGAACATCTGGTGTCAGGGTTGGGTCCCATCTAATCTAACCCTTCCCTGGCTTGACGGAGACCCACTGTGTGGAACATCTGGTGTCAGGGTTGGGTCCCATCTAATCTAACCCTTCCCTGGCTTGACGGAGACCCACTGTCTGTAACATCTGGTGTCAGGGTTGGGTCGCATCTAATCTAACCCTTCCCTGGCTTGACGGAGACCCACTCTCTAGAACATCTGGTGTCAGGGTTGGGTTCCATCTAATCTAACCCTTCCCTGGCTTGACGGAGACCCACTGTCTGGAACATCTGGTGTCAGGGTTGGGTCCCATCTAATCTAACCCTTCCCTGGCTTGACGGAGACTCACTGTCTGGAACATCTGGTGTCAGGGTTGGGTCCCATCTAATCTAACCCTTCCCTGGCTTGACGGAGACCCACTCTCTAGATATAGAACATCTGGTGTCAGGGTTGGGTTCCATCTAATCTAACCCTTCCCTGGCTTGACGGAGACCCACTCTCTAGATATAGAACATCTGGTGTCAGGGTTGGGTTCCATCTAATCTAACCCTTCCCTGGCTTGACGGAGACCCACTGTCTCGAACATCTGGTGTCAGGGTTGGGTTCCATCTAATCTAACCCTTCCCTGGCTTGACGGAGACCCACTCTCTAGATATAGAACATCTGGTGTCAGGGTTGGGTCCCATCTAAGCTAACCCTTCACTGGCTTGACGGAGACCCACTCTCTAGATATAGAACATCTGGTGTCAGGGTTGGGTCCCATCTAATCTAACCCTTCCCTGGCTTGACGGAGACCCACTCTCTAGATATAGAACATCTGGTGTCAGGGTTGGGTGCCATCTAATCTAACCTTTCCCTGGCTTGACGGAGACTCACTCTATAGAACATCTGGTGTCAGGGTTGGGTCCCACCTTATCTAACCCTTCCCTGGCTTGACGGAGACCCACTGTCTAGAACATCTGGTGTCAGGGTTGGGTTCCATCTAATCTAACCCTTCCCTGGCTTGACGGAGACCCACTCTCTAGAACATCTGGTGTCAGGTTTGGGTCCCATCTAATCTAACCCTTCCCTGGCTTGACGGAGACCCACTCTCTAGATATAGAACATCTGGTGTCAGGGTTGGGTCTCATCTAATCTAACCCTTTCCTGGCTTGACGGAGACCCACTGTCTGGAACATCTGGTGTCAGGGTTGGGTTCCATCTAATCTAACCCTTCCCTGGCTTGACGGAGACCCACTCTATAGAACATCTGGTGTCAGGGTTGGGTTCCATCTAATCTAACCGTTCCCTGGCTTGACGGAGACCCACTCTTTAGAACATCTGGTGTCAGGGTTGGGTCCCATCTAATCTAACCCTTCCCTGGCTTGACGGAGACCCACTCTCTAGAACATCTGGTGTCAGGTTTGGGTCCCATCTAATCTAACCCTTCCCTGGCTTGACGGAGACCCACTCTCTAGATATAGAACATCTGGTGTCAGGGTTGGGTCTCATCTAATCTAACCCTTTCCTGGCTTGACGGAGACCCACTGTCTGGAACATCTGGTGTCAGGGTTGGGTTCCATCTAATCTAACCCTTCCCTGGCTTGACGGAGACCCACTCTATAGAACATCTGGTGTCAGGGTTGGGTTCCATCTAATCTAACCGTTCCCTGGCTTGACGGAGACCCACTCTTTAGAACATCTGGTGTCAGGGTTGGGTCCCATCTAATCTAACCCTTCCCTGGCTTGACGGAGACCCACTCTTTAGAACATTTGGTGTCAGGGTCGGGTCCCATCTAATCTAACCCTTCCCTGACTTGACGGAGACCCACTCTCTAGAACATCTGGTGTCAGGGTTGGGTTCCATCTAATCTAACCCTTCCCTGGCTTGACGGAGACCCACTCTCTAGAATACCTGGTGTCAGGGTTGGGTCCCATCTAATCTAACCCATCCCTGGCTTGACGGAGACCCACTGTCTAGATATAGAACATCTGGTGTCAGGGTTGGGCCCCACCTAATCTAACCCTTTCAAAATGTGACCATGTAGCCTATAGATTTTTCTCGAAGCTTACAAAATCTAGAAGTAACGGAAGAACCTCGTTTATGCACTGACTTGAACATAAATATAACTTTCAAGATAGTTTTTCTTGCAATTACTCTCACGGATGGTGAACTTTGTTAATAACTTTAGAATAGCCATCTTGGCATTAACCTTCAAAATAAAATTTCTTCAAGGTCGTCAGTAATCCTGTGGTTCAACATGTTTGTGTTTTGGCTATTAATCTTTCAAGGTGCTCCTAATTTCATTTAGTTTTTGTAGTTTTCAACGGGAAATTTTCATGTTTCTTTTGATCGAGTGTTAGTTAATTTTATATACAAGATAAGGAGTGAAGAAAAAAAAAGAAAAGGAGTTATTTCCATAACAGACCCGTCAGAGCATCTTACACTGGGTGCTACATATTTCCAGGTCTAGGTATTTCAAACTTTACTATAATCGCCCTTTTTTGTCGTTTGTATACAAAAACCTCCGAAAAGCGTACAGGCATGAATACAGAAGAAGTCGATTTGCTTTCCTCAGTATGAGCTGTGAGGCTCCGCACCGCTCTGTTGCCAGTGCAGTTATTCACAACGACTCTTTTTTCCTGAACATCTCTGGGAATTCTCAATGAAGTATCAGCTCCGTACACAATTACTACAGTTATCGTACTCAAACATGTCTCATCACACGAGAACTTGCTGAGCTCTTCATATTCTACAATTTATTAAACCCAGTGTTCTGCGGATGAGCTGGAAGCATTGATTTTTACAGCTGTTGGCATGATACTATCTTAAGTTTTTTTTTTTGTTTTTTTTTTTTTTAAAGTTTGAGAGCAGTGTCCTTTTATTATTATTTTTTTTCTAATCCGTTGCCTTCATTGCCTGTGACTGATAAAAACCAAATAATTTTATGTTGATGAAGATAATCTGGACTCCGTGTTGCTCTGTTTACTAAGGTGGGGGAGATCCCTCCTGCATGGTGCACAGTACTGGTGTGGGCATGCACGGGGCATAGTACGGCACGCCAGCCGAGCTCTCGTACACTTTACACAGCTCCTGGGTCTTGGGGCAAGGGGGAAGACTCGGCCAGCTGCTGGCAAGGGGAGCAATCGTATAGATCTTCTCACAGGTGTGATTTACCCCACTGGGACAGAAGACAAAACTCATTTAAAAATTGCACGATTAAGATGGTTAATTGTATCTTATTTTATTCTGATTGCTCTTGTTTGTTTAACAATAAAATTTCAATTCTTGAAAAATGAAGCCCCTGGAGAAGCTTGGAAGTAAGGGCCTTCTTTTAGTGCGCCCTAACTGTTATATCAATATTATTTCATAATAGAATTTAAAGCCGGTCCAGTGGCTTGGTCTTTCCGTCGCGCTGCAGCGGTTGTTACCACCAACTGGTAGATGATTGCCGTCCCCTTGACGTTCTAACATTTATATCCTTATTGGTTTTATTAACTCCCGATCCCCAGGATCTTTTATAACTATTTTTAGATCAACTATTGTGTTGTTTCTTCACCTCTATCTCAGTTTCAAAGAACCTTGAAGAGATTTTTTCTGGCCTTGCATTATCGTTGCCGAAACCAACACAATCTTGTGCTGTCTTTTGACCAGTGAAATCCGTGTTTCAGAGTGAGTCAACCAATGAAATCCGTGTTTCAGAGTGAGTCAACCAATGAAATCCGTGTTTCAGAGTGAGTCAACCAAATGAAATCCGTGTTTCAGGGTGAGTCAGCCAATGAAATCGTTTATCCTCGTCCTTAACTCTATCTAATCAGGAAATCCATTCTCCCCGCTTTGGTGTAAACCTTCAACCTTCAGCTCTTAACTGATTGATTAACTTTTCTCTTCTCTAGCTGACGTGTCACGAATCCTGTAAAACAGCCTGTTGTCTAAAGATCATTCTAAACACTAATTAGTGCAAGGCTGAAAGGTCCTGAAAAAGGGGTGCACTATTTTGTGGTGTCCAATGCCTTGCGGCAATTACTGTCATTTGAACTTGTAGGATAAACAGTGTTGAAAATGATTATAATTACACATATAACTATAATTAGTTAGCTTCTTTTGTCAGCTTTCGCGTATAATTGGTCCATGTAGGACGAAAGATCCCATAGTATGTTTTATTATTTTATTCCTTTTTTTTTTTTTTTCCTTTGAGCAATCTTACTTTCTAGCCATTATATTTCTAATATAATATGCCCGACTTGTGGGAATTATGTTTATACGTGCTACAGCCATGCTCAATATTGTATTAGAATGTGCGGCAGCTAACCAGGAGACGAAGTGTTACAGAAACGGTTTTCACTACAAGCAAGGAATGAAAAGAAAAAAATCAAGATGAAAATATTTTAGACTTTTATTGACACAAACACCCACATTCTTAAAAAAAGGAAAAGGTCAAACAGCAAATCTCATTTCCGGTTCCGCTCTTGGTTTACGGGTGGTCCGGGTGAGGGGGGTGGGTGGGGTGAGGGGGGTGGGTGTGGACCTGGTGTGTCG
>JAWDGP010005144.1:52500-65000 GCA_033675545.1 Elysia crispata | reverse complement strand
GCATAAAACTTTCCTCTATCTTAACCTTTGACCTATTTCTATTGTGCTGTTTCTGTATCAACTCAAATTTTAGTTTCTGTTATTGTAATTTACTTCTTACGCTGCCATGGAATAGAGATTGCTTAAAAATGTTCATTGAATCTATTTGTTGCGCTGCCTTCGAAAAAATTCGTTGGGGTCTGCGCCAATCAGACATGTTTTAAAATCTCAAGGGGAAAAAAACTATGTGATAAACATTTTCCATGACATGGACAAAACATAAACACATTCTTTAGAGAGTAAAACTGAAGTTTTTTTTTTTTTTGTTTTTTTTTAAACCCTTACCCTTACCCTGAACCATGGCTGGTATAACAAAACTTATTCTTCATAAAAACTACAAAGAAAAACTGTTTTCACACATAGACAGACAAATGTTCAACAAAGGATGTTCTGTACTTTCTCACTTTTGGTCACTGACAAAGATCGAAGCGTGATTTGAAAAATGAGAGTCAAAGACGAAAATGATGATTTTTTATATTGTTTTGAAACATGAACAGATCAAATACCGTTATAAGGCAGAGAAAAGAATCGGGAGGGGGTGGACTATAACGATGATAAGTCAGAAAGAAGAAAAAAATTCAGAGGCAGAAAGAAAGAGAAAGGATCAAGGAATGAGAGACAGTAAGCCTAGGAGGAAGAGAAAGGTATGCAGAGAGAGAGAGAGAGAGAAAAGGGAGGGGGGTGTTAGGGTTTTTTTTTTTTTTTTTTTTTTTTTGGGGGGGGGGGGAGGGGAGAGAGAGAGAGAAGGGATTAAAAAAAAGAGTTAAAGGAAAATTGGAGAAAATTCCATAAAATTTTTGGAGAAACCCCCAAAGCTGAAGAATTTGGCTGGTAAAATGACCAATAAAACAATTCCAATAATTCCGGGGAAGAATTTCCATCGATTGTCTCCCCCCCGGTTCTATGGAGCCCGCATGAGCGGGACACGGCGCGGCAGAACTTTCCGCGAACCGCAGCGCGCGCTGTCAGCCAGCGCCGGTCCTGACAATGATGGCTGAGAGGTTAGGACCCCACGCGATCAGTGTCTGCTCCGTGCGGCCATTGTTCCTGGCCTGGGCGGGCGGAAATCACGTCTGCTGTGAGCCAGGCCAGTCGACCAGGGCGAAGTTTTCCGCTCATCACCGGCTCTGCTGCGGTATGTCCTCCATCATTCCGGGGGTTTTGTTGAGGAAGGCAAGGGCAGATAACTGGCCGTGTTTTCAATAACAGGAATCTGATGAAACCACGGATGAGTTGAACCGAATCATGGGGGGTTGGCATTTGTTCTTATCTCTGTGTGTCTGTTTCTCTCTCTCTCTCTCTCTCTCTCTCTCTCTCTCTCTCTCTCTCTCTCTCTCTCTTTCTCTCTCTCTCTATCTCTCTTTCTCTGTCTTTGTCTCTTTGTCTGTCTCTCTCTCCCCCTCTCTCTCTATTTCTTTTTTTTCGTTCATCCAATCATTCATCCTTGCCTTATAACTATGTCGATGGGTCTCGATCTTTTCCTAACACTTTCCTCGCTTTGCTTTCATTATCTCTCATGTTTCCTTCTTTTAGAAGTTCTATTCCTTGCGTCAGAGTTTTTGCTCTCATTATCTCTCATGTTTCCTTCTTTTAGAAGTTCTATTCCTTGCGTCAGAGTTTTTGCTCTCATTATCTCTCATGTTTCCTTCTTTTAGAAGTTCTATTCCTTGCGTCAGAGTTTTTGCTCTCATTATCTCTCATGTTTCCTTCTTTTAGAAGTTCTATTCCTGGCGTCAGAGTTTTTGCTCTCATTATCTCTCATGTTTCCTTCTTTTAGAAGTTCTATTCCTGGCGTCAGAGTTTTTGCTCTCATTATCTCTCATGTTTCCTTCTTTTAGAAGTTCTATTCCTTGCGTCAGAGTTTTTGCTCTCATTATCTCTCATGTTTCCTTCTTTTAGAAGTTCTATTCCTTGCGTCAGAGTTTTTGCTCTCATTATCTCTCATGTTTCCTTCTTTAAGAAGTTCTATTCTTGGCGTCAGAGGTTTTGCTTTACAATCAAATACATACAAGGAGCTAAAAAGGAGTTACAACTTCAAGTGTTATTATATTATATTTTAGATTTCTTCCGTTGTTTTTTTTAATTGCTTACATCGTTGAGCTCCTCTCTCTTGACTGTTATTTCCCCATAACTATAAGACTGAGGTAGAGTTGAGAGACATGAAATAGTTCGGGATTGACTTTCTCTATAGCTGGGACAATTCGTTCAAGGTTCGGGCCGATTTTCTCGTTTCCTTCTTGTCCAGGGTTTTTTTCCCCTCCGTCGTGTAAATTATAGAACAACAAGCAAATAAACAGGTTTGGGAGACATATTATACACTGAAGAAGAGCAAAGTTCACAAATATAACAGACTTATATGCTTGGAATCTCTGTTGGAGCCATACCACTATATTAAAAAAAAAACAATTTACAACGATAACTCTCAAGAGCCATGAAACCACATAAACTGGTAAAGAAAAACAAATGGAAAAAGAAAACAACAAACAAACAAAAAATACAAAACAAAAAAGATACAAACAAAAACCCAACAACTTTACAACAAATACAGACTAAATCCAGAGCACCAGAACTACATAAAGAAAAGAGAATTTTTTTTCAATAATACAATGATGTAACAGAATTGTCTCCTCCACAGCCACTCATAGTACAGTTTTGAAAGATGAAGAACCCTGAAACATTGGAATTCTTCTCATTTTGTATTGAAGACCCTCTTTCAATGAAGTAAAGATCTCAAGTAAAAAAATTAAACCAAATCTGGGTGCAATCGTTTAAGCAGCCCTCGTTTTAGTTTATCTCTCCACTGAGACCGTATGCTCTTCCTCCATCATCGCGAACACCGTTGAGATCTAAAGTGTCGTTTTCTTCATCATCGCGAACACCGTTGAGATCTAAAGTGTCGTTTTCTCCATCATCGCGAACACCGTTGAGATCTAAAGTGTCGTTTTCTCCATGATCACCTCTGATCGTTTTCTATTTTCTCGACTTTCAAAGCCTTCTCGGAACAGTGAAAAGGTCAAAGCCTGGTGAAAGGTCAGGCACGAAGCCACGCCCCACGTCATGGAACATGGTGGTTCATGTAACATCATATTTCATGGTACATAAGAAAACTCTGGGCACATCACATGTCATGGCACATCAGAAACCTCTGGGCGCATCACATTTCGTGGTACATCAGAAACCTCTGGGCACATCATATTTCATGGTACATCAGAAACCTCTGGGCACATCATATTTCATGGTACATCACAAACCTCTGGGCGCATCATATTTCATGGTACATCAGAAACCTCTGGGCACATCATATTTCATGGTACATCAGAAACCTCTGGGCACATCATATTTCATGGTACATCAGAAACCTCTGGGCACATCATATTTCATGGTACATCAGAAACCTCTGAGCACATCATATTTCATGGTACATCACAAACCTCTGGGCGCATCATATTTCATGGTACATCACAAACCTCTGGGCGCATCACATTTCATGGTACATCAGAAACCTCTAAGCACATCATATTTCATGGTACATCAGAAACCTCTGGGCACATCATATTTCATGGTACATCAGAAACCTCTGGGCACATCATATTTCATGGCACAGAACCCATATTGACACCTTAAACACCTTAGGTCACATAGCACTTCATAGCACATAACTCTTGATGGCAAATCACACACCACTTGGCACATTTCTCACCTCATATCACATCACACTCTATGATACATCAAACGTCATGGCACATTAGAAAACTCATGTCACATCAGACACTTTACGTCACGCCAGACACTTCATGTCACATCAGACACTTTACGTCACATCACACACTTCATGTCACATCAGACACTTTACGTCACGCCAGACACTTCATGACACATCAGACACTTTACGTCACGCCAGACACTTCATGTCACATCAGACACTTTACGTCACATCACACACTTCATGTCACATCAGACACTTTACGTCACGCCAGACACTTCATGACATATCAGACACTTTACGTCACATCACACACTTCATGTCACATCAGACACTTTACGTCACGCCAGACACTTCATGACACATCAGACACTTTACGTCACGTCAAACACTTCATGTCACATCAGACACTTTACGTCACGTCACACACTTCATGTCACATCAGACACTTTACGTCACATCACACACTTCATGACACATCAGACACTTTACGTCACATCACACACTTCATGACACATCAGACTGAAAATATTGTTCTATTTCTTATTTTGTTCCTTTTAGCGAATTTCGCAATTAAAATTGAGGAATTAATTGCAATAAAAATATAATAAACACTCAAAAGCATTGTTAAGCGTAAATCCAAAACTTCTCAACACATTTTTTTCCACTGCGATACACAATGACCTTGACACTTCATAAATCAGTTAACTTCATCACTGTATGTTGGGTAGTTTAGGAGGAGATATGGAACAAAGAAATCAAACTTGCTTTTTTATAATATAGAAGACAAAACGTTGATGACGACAATAATACCCTTGCTTATTCAAGAAGAAATTTTAAAGGGAGGTGTGGTAGAAATGTATGTCCGAATTAGAGATTCATTGTTTATTGGTGTGGCATGCCTAAACTAGTGATTTATTTATATCTAGGAGTGGCGGAACAGGCCCTGACTAGGCTAGAGGTGGGAGGACGGAAGAACGCCTGGCGGAATTTCCTGAAAAGAAAAAAAAACACCTCAATCGTGAGAAAAGCAGTATGATGAATATAACATTGTTTCTTAGGTTTTTTGCTTCCTCTATTTCTTTATCTTTCTCTGCATTTCCTCCCTATTTCCCTCTCTCCCCCCCTTTCTCTCCCTCCCTCCCTCTCTCTCTCCCTCTCTCTCTCCCTCTCTCACTCTCTCTCTCACTCTCTCTCACTCTCTCTCTCTCTCTCTCTCTCTCTCTCTCTCTCTCTCTCCGGAAAGTAAAAACTCAGCGAGCAGAGGAAAAGAGAGGAGACAAACCATAAAACTGGCCGAGCATGAAAGTCAGCATCGCGTCCTTTGTTGTTTAATCTTCATAAAACGATTATAAAAGTTGTTCTCTAGGGTCAGTGATTCCCGCATGTTCTCTCTAGCTAACGGTGTTTGGGAGAGGAGAGAGAATGTGGGGAGGTGGGGAGGGGCACGAAATCTTGATCTAGGATGGCTAGCCAAGTGCCAAGACTGTCACATCTTCCCTTCTCACTCTCCACAGAGAACTGATCTGGAGTTGATCCACTGTCATCTGGAGTTGATCCACTGGTCATCTGGAGTTGATCTACTGACCATCTGGGGTTGATCCTGGTTATCTCAAGTTCCTCCACTGGTCATGTTGAAGTTGGTTGGTCACGCCATGATATCAACGACACGTACTGGAGGATATCAACCATCAACCATATGAGGATATCATAGTTACATATTGTGCGACCGGTGGTGTGAGTTATATCAGTGTTGTCAGTTGTTCAAGAAGAAACTCATAAGGCGCTGTGTATTTAGCGTGTTGTGAAAAAAGAAGCTAAGATCTCCACCCACTTGTTTGTAGTTTTTATAGAAGCAGTTGTTTCATTGTTTGTTGTTTAGTTTGTCCTGCCTTACACATTATCTACAAATCTTTCATTGTTTGTTGTTTAGTTTGTCCTGCCTTACACATTACCTACAAATCTTTCATTGTCTGTTGTTTAGTTTGTCCTGCCTTACACATTACCTACAAATCTTTCATTGTTTGTTGTTTAGTTTGTCCTGCCTTACACATTACCCACAAATCTTTCAGGATTTTTGCCATACGGAGACGTGAAGGAGACTTTATTAAGTCTTCAGGCGACATTTTAGATTTAGTCACTACACCTCGGCGAAACTCAAATGTGTAAGCGTGTGAATTTTAAATATTCATATAATGTAATTTATATTATAGACTATTGAAGATTAGTTGGTTTAGTGAAATGCTAGGTTTATTGATTGATTAATTGATTCACTGATTGATTGATTGATTGATTGACTGATTACTGGACTGACATGTGAACCCGCTTCCAGCCAAGACCCACCGGCTATAAGGCTCTCTAATTACTACATCAAATAAGACTTACGGCAAAGATGGACGTTCTGTGAAAAAAAAACACGCAGTAGAGGAGAGTAACTGAATAAAATCTACCCGTGTGGAACTCTTCTCTTTCACAGGCTTGCCCGCTGCTTGACAGTGAATCATGGAGAACTTCGTAGAGCAGGAGGCTGACTCGTCAACAGGTAGGTCATCCATATTGTTTTGTGGCCACAGAGCAGACACCGTTACATATGGGAATTGCATGACTGTGCATGTGGAGGTGACAAATATCATCAATGTCATCATCGACATCATCATCATCATTTCCACCATTCTTATTATCAATTTCATAACTCCAACATTACGTCGTAGATAGAGATCCTGATTATCAAGATTTTCATCATTATCATCATCATCATCATCTTCTTCTTCTTCTTCTTCTTCTTTTTCTTTTTCTTTGCTCATTACCTTCACTATCTTTATGATATGATCATCATCAACACAACCATTACCATCGTTAATTTCCTAATTTCAGGTTAATTTTTATCTTCTCCTAGCCTCTGCTTTCTCTCACCTCTGCTTTCTTCACTTTCTTTTATAGTTATTTCTCTTTTCTCTCTCTCTCTCTCTCTCTCTCTCTCTCTCTCCCTCTCTCTCTCTCTCTCTCTCTCTCTCTCTCTCTCTCTCTCTCTCTCTCTCTCTCTCTCTTTCTCTCTCTCTCTCTTTCCCTTCTTCCCCCGGAAACTCAAGATCTCCGCCGTTGTGAACCTTCAGCATCCCGCCACGCCTGAGTGCGTGTCACCAGGCAACCAGCCTGTATCTCCCCATGCATGTCGGCACTGTCAGGGGCTACACATGTGGAGGGGGCAGGGGTGGTTGGTGGCTTGACTCAGTCTCCGCTACCATTCAGATCTGGGTTCGCACCTTTAATGACCGTGTGGAGTCTGGACACGGCCGTTACATGTGGCTGTAAAATGGTCCGGTGCTCCACTGCCAAGGGCAATCGGATTTTGTACATGTTGACCTCTGATTTGTTACTCTCTCTGTCTCTCTCTCTCTGTGTCTCTCTCTCTATCTCTCTCTCTGTCTCTGTCTCTCTCTCTGTCTCTGTCTCTCTGTCTCTGTCTCTCTGTCTCTGTCTCTCTCTCTCTGTGTCTCTGTCTCTCTCTCTCTCTGTCTCTCTCTGTCTCTGTCTCTCTCTCTGTCTCTCTCTATCTCGCTCTCTCTGTCTCTCTCTCTCTCACTCTTTCTCTCTCTCTCTCTCTCTAATGCTCAGTAGCTCTCTCCTCTTTTCTTTTCTTCGACGAATTACCTGACATTTTAGTCAATGAATATTTGCAGAAACGATTGATCGATTCATTAAGTTAGAAGATTGAATAATGCAGGTGGCCACGTCAAATCAACCTTAGTTTATTGGTTTAAAAGATGCAAAACAACTCTATTACTGCAGGGAAGCCGGGACGGAAGATAAAAAATCTCACCCCTTCGTTTAGTTTCTCCTCCTCGTTGCTGTATCGGTGTAGTGTCCCTGCCTGTTTGAGCTGGAAGCACCACCTACTAATACTACTAGGAGAGAATACCAATTATAAAAGCATTACCATTGCAACAACTGTATGTGTCATCTTTACTATTACCACCACCACCACCACCACCACCACTACTACCACCACTACTACTACTACTACTACTACTACTACTACTACTACTACTACTACTACTACTACTACTACTACTACTACTACTACTACTACTACCACTGCTGCTGATGCTATTACTACTATTACTAATGCTGCTGCTGCTACTACTATTACTACCACTATTACTCTTACTACTACTATTACTACTACAACTATGATTACTACTGCTGCTAATACACCACCACCACCACTACTACTACTACTACTACTACTACTACTACTACTACTACTACTACTACTACTACTACTACTACTACTACTACTACTACTACTACTACTACTACTACTACTACTACTACTACTACTACTACTACTACTACTACTATTACTACTACTGTTGCTGCTGCTGCTATTACGACTTTAACCAAAATTGCTGCCCTTGTTACTACTTTTCTTGTATTATCTACTACTCCACAATTAATAAATGAGTGGTAGCCTGATGATGAACGCAATACCAAGTACCAATCCTAACTTCGTGATTATGTTGATCGCACCAGGCTGGCTCCAACCGTTCCTTGATCTTAGCGGCCCAGACCCGGACTCGAGTCAGCCCAGTATGGAGGATACCGTGGGGTATGGGGACCGTCAGCCACTGGACACACAACACAAAGGTCAGAGGTTATGTCGCTTGGATACGCTTTGGGTGGGGGGAGTAGTGGAGAGATTAGACACATATTAACAAAGACTTCATATATGAGCAGCAGCATATTAACGAAGAACGTGCATATATTTGAGCCGCATATAAAGAAAGAATGTGTACATATTTGAGCCACAAATAAACAAAGAACGTACATATATTTGAGCCATATATAAACAAAAAACGTGCACACATTTGAGCCACATATAAACAAGGAACGTGTACATAATTAATGTAATTATGACTCTTCTTGGGTGAAATGGCTCTGTAATAAAACGTTAGAGATAATATTAAACTTTGAACTATGTTTCCTTGGGCATAATTATTAGGGAAAGAAGAGAATATAACCCTCAGCATACAGTCAGTTGGCTTCACGCGTAAAGAAATTGAATCAATATGAAAGTAAGAGTGTGATCTTTCCTGTTTTAATGTTTCTGCGATGTTTCCCATGGGACATCTTGAAATATATGCGTGTTTTTTTTATTTATCTCTCGCGTCTGTTAGAATCGTGGCGGGTTATAAAATGTTTGACTAATCCAAAATGTCCTAGCGCCTACTGTGGCTGACAACACCCGTCTGTCTCCAGTGCCAGGGTCAAGCCGTGGCCGAAGAGGATCTAGACCTCACTCCACCCCGCTCACACTGAAATGGTAAGAGATGGATTGGTAAGTTAATTGATTGATGGATGGATATATCGGTGGATTGGTGGACCAGTGGATTGATAGATCGGTGGATTGATGGATCTGTAGATTAGTGGATCGGTGGATCAGTGGATTGATCGATCGGTGGATTGATGGATCGTTGGATTGATTGGTTCATTGGTTGATGAATTGGTCGCATTATTCGTTAATCTCAACGGGTTAGCTGACATTTAGTCATTGAATATTTGCACAATTGATTGATCGATTCATTAAGTTGGAAGATTGAATAATGCAGGTGGTCACCTCAAATCAACCTTATTTTATTGTCTTAAAAAATGCAAATCAACTCTATTACTGCAGCGAAGCCGGAATGGAAGATTAAAAAAAAAATCCTCTTCCGTTAGCTTATTATTCAACTCCTCTCTTCTTTTCTCCCCCTCTCTCTCTCTCTCTCTCTCTCTCTCTCTCTCTCTCTCTCTCTCTATCTATATATCTATCTCTCGCTCTCTTCTCTTCTCTTCTCTTTTCTCTCTCCCCCTCCCCCCTCTCTCTCTCTCTCTCTCTCTCTCTCTATCTATATATCTATATATCTATCTCTCGCTCTCTTCTCTTCTCTTCTCTTTTCCATCTCCCCCTCCCCCCCCCTCTCTCTCTCTCTCTCTCTCTCTTTCTTTCTCTCTCTCTCTCTCTCTATCTATCTATATATCTATCTCTCGCTCTCTTCTCTTCTCTTTTCTCTCTCTCCCCCTCCCCCCTCTCTCTCTCTCTTTCTCTCTCTCTCTCTATCTATCTATCTATCCATCTATCTATTTATATATCTCTTTCTCGGTCTCTTCTCTTCTCTTCTCTTTCCTATCTCCCCCTCCCCCCTCTCTCTCTCTCTGTCTCTCTCCCCTACTCCTCTCTCTCTCTCTCTATTGTTCTCTCCCCTCCCCCACTCTCTCTCTGTCTCTCTCCCCTCCCCCCTCTCTCTCTCTCTGTCTCTCTCCCCTCCCCCCTCTCTCTCTCTCTGTCTCTCTCCCCTCCCTCTCTCTCTCTCTCTCTCTGTCTCTCTCCCCTCCCCCTCTCGCTCTCGCTGTCTCTCTCCC
This sequence comes from Elysia crispata, assembly GCA_033675545.1. Lineage (NCBI taxonomy): Eukaryota > Metazoa > Mollusca > Gastropoda > Plakobranchidae > Elysia > Elysia crispata. The sequence goes on along the minus strand of JAWDGP010005144.1, from coordinate 54,856 downwards.
GTCCCCCTCTCTCTCTCTCTGTCTCTCTCCCTCTCCCCCCTCTCTCTCTCTGTCTCTTTCCCCTCCCCCCTCTCTCTCTCTGTCTCTCTCCCCTCCCCCTCTCTCTCTCTGTCTCTCTCCCCTCCGACCCTCTCTCTCTCTCTTTGTCTCTCTCCCGGCCCCCCTCTCTCACTGTGTCTCTCTCCCCTCCCCCTCTCTCTCTTTCTGTCTCTCTCCCGTCCTCCCCCCTCTGTCTCTCTCCCCTCCCCCCCCCCCTCCATCAGGCTTCAAGAGAACTACGAGCGGGCAGACGGGGTGTGTATCCCCAGGTCCACGCTCTACTATCACTACCTGGACTTCTGTCAGGCAGGTGACACCACGCCAGTCAATGCGGCCAGTTTCGGCAAGGTGAGACCCCAACTTGAAGTATTTCACAAAACTAAACGTGTTCCTACTATTTACAAAACTTCTCGCTTTACAGTTTGCATCTACTGTCAGTTTTTGACGTGGCCTTTTGGGCCTTATGAGGAATCTCTCAGTCAGGAACAGCTGGTTTTGTCTCCACCACGTTTGTCTGTTGTTATATATTGTTGCTTTGTTACCAGATCTAGCGATCTACAGAATTTATATGAGTCTATCTTCTAACTCTTCCATACAGTTTTACAACTATAACTACTACTACTACTACTACTACTACTACTACTACTACTACTACTACTACTACTACTACTACTACTACTACTACTACTACTACTACTACTACTACTACTACTACTACTACTACTACTACTACTACTACTACTACTACTACTACTACTACTACTACTACTACTATAACTACTACTACTACTACTACTACTACTACTACTACTACTACTACTACTACTACTACTACTACTACTACTACTACTACTACTACTACTACTACTACTACTACTACTACTACTACTACTACTACTACTACTACTATTACTAGTACTATAACTACTACTACTACTACTACTACTACTACTACTACTACTACTACTACTACTACTACTGCTGCTGCTACTGCTACTACTACTACTACTACTACTACTACTACTACTACTACTACTACTACTACTACTACTACTACTACTACTACTACTACTACTACTACTACAATTACAACAGCAACAACTAGAACTACCACTATAACTGTATAACAGTTTCTAATCTGTGTTCCCCCACCAGATAATCCGACAACAGTTTCTAATCTGTGTTCCCCCACCAGATAATCCGACAACAGTTTCTAATCTGTGTTCCCCCACCAGATAATCCGACAACAGTTTCTAATCTGTGTTCCCCCACCAGATAATCCGACAACAGTTTCTAATCTGTGTTCCCCCACCAGATAATCCGACAACAGTTCCCTCTGATCACCACCAGAAGACTCGGCACCCGAGGACAGTCGAAGTAAGATACAGGATCTACACCGTTCTGTCTGTCTGTCTGTCTGTCTGTCTGTCTCTCTGTCTGTCTCTCTGTCTGTCTGACTGTCTGTCTGTCTGTCTGTCTGTCTGTCTGTCTGTCTGTCTGTCTGTCTGTCTGTCTCTCTGTCTGTCTGACTGTCTGTCTGTCTGTCTGTCTGTCTGTCTGTCTGTCTGTCTGTCTGTCTGTCTGTCTGTCTGTCTGACTGTCTGTCTGTCTGTCTGTCTGTCTGTCTGTCTGTCTGTCTGTCTGTCTGTCTGTCTGACTGTCTGTCTGTCTGTCTGTCTGTCTGTCTGTCTGTCTGTCTGTCTGTCTGTCTGTCTGACTGTCTGTCTGTCTGCCTGTCTGTCTGTCTCTCTGTCTGACTGTCTGTCTGACTGTCTGTCTGTCTGTCTGTCTGTCTGTCTGTCTGTCTGTCTGTCTGTCTCTCTCTCTCTCTCTCTCTCTCTCTCTCTCTCTCTCTCTCTCCACTCCCTCTCTCTCCCTCTTGACTTATATCTCTGCCTCTCTTTCTCCCTCCCCCCCTTTTGTTCCTCTCTCTCTATAATATCGTCAGGGAAGTGTCTGCAGCACTTGATGACAAGGAAAAGGCTCACAGAATATTGAACCTTAATTTATATTTATTCATCTTTAATTAGTTTGCCGCAAGCATCACTTTGATTATCGCCCTATCAGTCCATCTAATCTCTTTGACCGCTATCAACAGAATCCGTAGATGTCTGTGATACAAGCCTCCTCATTGGTGTCATTATTCTCAGTGTGAATAGAATCATCATGAACAACATCTTTATCATAACCACGAAAATGAACACCAGCAGCATCAACATCAACATAACTACCAACATTTTCGCCATCATCAACATCAACGTAATATCTTCATCGATTTCGTCCACGTCATATTATCATTATCTTCACCACAACATCA
>JAWDGP010005144.1:17500-45000 GCA_033675545.1 Elysia crispata | reverse complement strand
TTATTATTTCCAACTTCCTGTTACAAGTATTTCCACACCAAGTGTAGGTTCAAATGTGCACACAATTCCCTTGCTCTTTACCCCCAGGTCATTTCTGTTTCAAAACGCGTCTGTCTCTATTTTTACTAGAGACTCTTAATGGAGCTGACAGATTTGGATGTGGCTATAGATTTGTGGCTATTTGTAATGTTTTTATTACTACTAGGAATCTAGGCTATTACCGGAACTAGAAACACATTCTAGAAATACTTTCTATTTTCAATTGCCATGCTGCTATAACTGCGGATATCATTTCTTTTCGAAGCTAAATACTTTATATTGCTCTAATACTAGATGTTGTTTTTAATAGATAACTTTAGCTGTATGCTGTCACTATTTTAAGGTCTTGACATAACTATAGACTGGATTATTATTTTAGATCTAGATCTAGATGAAGATTTTTTTTAAATTCATAATCTGTGGAACCTAAGTCAAGCTTCAATTGAGATAACTGAGGTCTAGATCTAAAAGATTTAGATTATACGCTTATAATCTAGGCCTAGTTTCTCAAAATTATGAGTTTAGAATCGGGTCTGATCTAGATCTAGATGATATTTGAGGTAGCCCTATATTCTAGATATACTGTACCAGTTTACAGTTCTGTTGATCCATCTCTTTGTTACTATATGCAAACTGGAAAGAAAATGAAGTCTCAGTAAAAAAGTAAAAAAATTAAACCCATAATGAAGAAAAACTTTCTCCATCTGTTCATGAAATAGTTCATGATATGAGATCAGACATTGAAATACCCTTATACTCACATTCCTCTGTAGAAAGCATTAATCTTAATCAAAATCAGAATGACTCATGTGCCATTTCTTCTGTTGCTTCCAGTAGCAGTTCTGTTAGTAGCGTTGACTTTTTTCGTAATTTTGGGAAGAGAATAGCTTCTCGTTTGGAGAATTCTCAAAAACCTGCCAAAAAGAAGCAGATGTCCTTAGATCTGAGAATCTATTTTCATAAACCTTAAGTATTAAGTTCTATATATCTAAAGTGCACACAAAATTGGTACATAGCCATAATAAGATTTTTTTATAGGTCATTTACATTCCTGTTATCTTAAGCTGCTCTCAAGTATTATCTGATCTTATCTTCGTCCAGTTGCCCGCAGGTTTTCCCAGGTCCTAAAGCGCCAGAATTCTCATCTGATCTAATCTCATCTTATCTAATCTTCTTTCAGTTGCCCGCAAGTTCTCCCAGGTCCTAAAGCGCCAGACATCTCATTTGATCTATTCTCATCTTATCTTATCTTCCTCCAGTTGTCCGCAGGTTTTCCCAGGTCCTAAAGCGCCAGAATTCTCATCTGATCTAATCTCATCTTATCTTATCTTCTTTCAGTTGCCCGCAAGTTCTCCCAGGTCCTAAAGCGCCAGACATCTCATTTGATCTATTCTCATCTTATCTTATCTTCCTCCAGTTGCCCGCAGGTTTTCCTAGGTCCTAAAGCGCCAGAATTCTCATCTGATCTAATCTCATCTTATCTAATCTTCTTTCAGTTGCCCGCAAGTTCTCCCAGGTCCTAAAGCGCCAGATATCTCATCTGATCTAATCTCATTTTATCTTATCTTCCTCCAGTTGTCCGCAGGTTCTCCCAGGTCCTAAAGCGCCAGATATCTCATCTGATCTAATCTCATCTTATCTTATCTTCCTCCAGTTGCCCGCAGGTTCTCCCAGGTCCTAAAGCGCCAGATATCTCATCTGATCTAATCTCATCTTATCTTATCTTCCTCCAGTTGTCCGCAGGTTCTCCCAGGTCCTAAAGCGCCAGATATCTCATCTGATCTAATCTCATCTTATCTTATCTTCCTCCAGTTGCCCGCAGGTTCTCCCAGGTCCTAAAGCGCCAGATATCTCATCTGATCTAATCTCATCTTATCTTATCTTCCTCCAGTTGCCCGCAGGTTCTCCCAGGTCCTAAAGCGCCAGATATCTCATCTGATCTAATCTCACCTTATCTTATCTTCCTCCAGTTGCCCGCAGGTTCTCCCAGGTCCTGAAACGCCAGATATCTCTGAACCATCTTGTCCAAGCGTCTCGGACAGTGGTCAACTCGCAGGAGATGATGACCCAGCTGCTGACCGACTGGCTCAGCATTGACCTGGGCAGCATCTTGAAGCAGACGCTGTACACCATGGAGCAGGACGCCGGCAGGGAGAACAAGGCGATAGTCCACAGTGAGGCCTCGGCTTTCATTGATTCACCAAAGTCCTTTTTTTAGACAGAAAATAAAGACTTGTTAGAGATATAAGTTGAAGTGAAGAAAAACATCGCTTAACTCGGCGATATTGTGATTTGGGAAAAATGAGATTTTATTTAGTTTTCTTACCTCCTTTTTTCCTTACCTCAGTTTCATTTTTTCAACCTAAATCACTTCATCTCAACGCTGAACGTCATGGCAACTGCTCAACTAAGAATTTACTCTCCCCCACCCCCAACAGTAAAAATAGAAGAAAGTAAGAGATAATTTCATCAAATTCATAAATCATATTCTTTCAAATGCTGTGCAAAACTCTTTTAACAAAATGAGTCTCCTTGAGAAACATAAATTAGAAGTGAGTTTCAGCTGTAGAGTTTTTGTTTCTTTCATTTTATCATTTGCCTTAAGCCCTATTTTGGTTGCTCATAAACTGATACTTCCACGCTTTCTCTCCCCCACCCCCCCCACACACACACTCACACTCCCGGCATACACACACCCCAGTGTGTACAGAGTTCGAGAAACTCCTGGAGGAGCAGTCCCCAATGGACTCCTACATAGACTGGCTGGACAACATGGTGGACTCGTGTGTGGTGAAGGTAGGTCAGGGTCTTGAGTCTAATGGACTGGAATCAGCTGCTAGGGAAATGGGTGGTCTTTATAGCATCTTTAGAGTCTGTGCTATCCAAAAGTTTCTGTTCGATGTTGAAGTCATTAATTTCTTTATTCTAAAAAAAGAAGGTCAGGAGCAGTTATCGAAATAATGAAAACAATGATGAATGATGATGCTACCATTGCTACGATTACCACTTATCTAATCCTACTGCTACTACTGCTACTACTACTACTACTACTACTACTACTACTACTACTACTACTACTACTACTACTACTACTACTACTACTACTACTACCACAACCACCACCACTACTATTATTACTACCGTTACCACCACCACCACTATTACTACTACTACTACTACTACTACTACTACTACTACTACTACTACTACTACTACTACTACTACTACTACTACTACTACTACTACTACTACTACTACTACTTCTACTACTACTACTACTACTACTACTACTACTACTACTGCTGCTGCTGCTGCTGCGTCTACTATTACCACTGCTACAAATTCAACTTTGAATGTCTCCTTCTCTGAGCAGGCCAGCTTGGCCAGTCCAGGCAGTCTCCGCGCTGTGGCGAGACAGTTCCTCCTCATGTGGTCATGTTTTGGCACCAGACTTGTCAGGGACATGACGCTGCACAACGCGCCCAGTTTTGGTCAGTAAGGTCACTTTGACACATGGTCAGTTTGGTCAGTTTGCCTCTGTTCTGTCTGTGTCTTCCAGGATCTACAAGTTAGTGTAAAGATTAGCGCTCGTATGCGAACTCTTTCGATTACATGCTAACTTATTAAGACGGTTAACAGCTATAAATTGTTGTGTATGTTAGTATTAAAAAAAAAACCGCTTTGGCGTACAAAGTGAATGTGTTATTACAAAATTGTTCTTGGTATAACCCATACACAGCAAGGTGAGAGCTTGCTTTTATATCAGATGAAAAGCTCATGTTATACAGAAAAGCATAGTGAAAAAGGACAAAGCTACTAAAAGTTTGGTTAGAAAATGAATTCGGAATTCAAACAAGAAAGATAGTTAGAGCTGGAACATCATGACCAACATGGCAAGCAGAGCGAGTAAATGTATTACCTTAACTTAATGTTTTAATGTTTACGGAAACGCACTGCTTCAGTTCTTACTACTAGATCAAAAAGCATCATATTGACCTTTCTTGGTTTCCAATCGTCCTTGACCTCTTGGCGTCCAATCGTCCTTGACCTCCAGGATCCTTCCACCTCCTCCACCTGATGTTTGACGACTACGTGCTGTATAAGGTGGAGGCCCTTCACGCGGAGGAAAGAGTGAACGACTTGCTGAAACTCTTGAGAGGGGAGAAAATTGAGTGTAAGTCTCGCTCTATGTACTCGGTATTCTTGATTGTCTCCCTGGATGGGTTTCTCTCTTTTTCTCCGTACCTCCTCCTCCTCTTCCTCCTCTTTTTATCCCTTTCTCTGTCTCTTCTTTCTGTCTCTGCCTGTCTGTCTCTCTCTCTCTCTCTCTCTCTCTCTCTCTCTCTCTCTCTCTATCTATCTATCTATCTCTGTCTCTCTTTCCCTTTCTCTCTCTCTCTTTCTCTCTCCCTCTCCTCTCTTTCTCAGTTTCTTCCGCCAGTCTCGTAACTTATTTTAGAAAGAGAGAGGGAGAGGGGGGGGGGGGGTTGGGAGAGAAAGAAGGAGACAGAAAGAGAAAGAGAGAGAAGGGGGAAAAACGGGGGGGAAGGGTGGCTAAATGATTGCGAGAGAGAATGCTCCTACTTTCACCCAAGGCTATTTCAGTATCATAGTTCTAAGACTTTGTTTCTGTCTGTTCCCCAGCCTTGCAGATGTAGGCTATTTATTGTCTTAGCGTCACACTAATAGCGACCATAAGAGAGAGAGAGAGGGAGGGAGAGAAAGAGAGAGGGAGAGAGACAGACAGAGAGAGAATGAGAGAGAGAGAGAGAGACAGAGAGAGAGAGAGAGAGGGACGAGAAATATCGACAGTCTAACACTCATACTGAACCCCATACTGAGGCAGATTAGGTTATCCAGGAATGAATACCTATCAAAATGTTTGAGGCTGATAATAGACAATTTTTTTTCCCACGAGCAACACTAAATGCCGAAGTACTCTTGATGTCCAGCGCAGGTAGAATGGTCTCGATGTATAAAGAGACAAATCACAGGGACCATCCTCAGCGTCTTTACTATAAGGCTTGCTTCCTCACACCCCTCCTCCTCCCTACTTCCCTCCTCAGGTGAGTTCGACCCCGCCCTCCCTGACCCTGTGTTGGCGTCCCAGTCGCTGTCGGCGTCGCCATGGAAACATGACGGTCTACTGGCAGGGGCAGCTACTCTCCCGAACTCTTCCGGCAGGAGTGACTTCCGCCACAACTCCGTGTTGGTCAGCAGCGGGGGCGGCGAGGGGGGAGTTTCCATGTTTGGTGAGTCTTATAATGTGGTGACAGAGATAAGTGCGACGGAGAGAGTTTGAGGGGGGTTGGGGGGGGGGGGGGGGAAGTTTCCATGTTTGGTGAGTCTTATACTGTGGTGACAGAGATAAGTGCGACGGAGAGAGTTTGAGGGGGGGGGGGGAAGTTTCCATGTTTGGTGAGTATTATAATGTGGTGACAGAGAAAAGTGCGACGGAGAGAGGTTGAGGAGAGGGGGGGTTTCCATGTTTGGTGAGTCTTATAATGTGGTGACAGAGACAAGTGTGACGGAGAGAGTTTGAGGGGGGGGGGGGAAGTTTCCATGTTTGGTGAGTCTTATAATGTGGTGACAGAGAAAAGTGCGACGGAGAGAGTTTGAGGAGAGGGGGGGGGGGAAGTTTAAATGTTTGGTGAGTCTTATAATGTGGTGACAGAGATAAGTGCGACGGAGAGAGTTTGAGGGGGGGGGGGGGAAGTTTCCATGTTTGGTGAGTCTTATAATGTGGTGACAGAGATAAGTGCGACGGAGAGAGTTTGAGGGGGGAGGGGGAGGGGGGAAGTTTCCATGTTTCGTGAGTCTTATAATGTGGTGACAGAGACAAGTGCGACGGAGAGAGTTTGAGGGGGGGGGGAAGTTTCCATGTTTGGTGAGTCTTATAATGTGGTGACAGAGACAAGTGCGACGGAGAGAGTTTGAGGGGGGGAGGGGGAAGTTTCCATGTTTGGTGAGTCTTATAATGTGGTGACAGAGATAAGTGCGACGGAGAGAGTTTGAGGGGGGGGAGGTTTCCATGTTTAGTGAGTCTTATAATGTGGTGACAGAGACAAGTGCGACGGAGAGAGTTTGAGGGGGGGAGGTTTCCATGTTTGGTGAGTCTTATAATGTGGTGACAGAGACAAGTGCGACGGAGAGAGTTTGAGGGGGGGGAGGGGGAAGTTTCCATGTTTGGTGAGTCTTATAATGTGGTGACAGAGACAAGTGCGACGGAGAGAGTTTGAGGGGGGCGAGGGGGAAGTTTCCATGTTTGGTGAGTCTTATAATGTGGTGACAGAGATAAGTGCGACGGAGAGAGTTTGAGGGGGGAGGGGGAAGTTTCCATGTTTGGTGAGTCTTATAATGTGGTGACAGAGACAAGTGCGACGGAGAGAGTTTGAGGGGGGGGAGGGGGAAGTTTCCATGTTTGGTGAGTCTTATAATGTGGTGACAGAGACAAGTGCGACGGAGAGAGTTTGAGGGGGGGGGGAAGTTTCCATGTTTGGTGAGTCTTATAATGTGGTGACAGAGATAAGTGCGACGGAGAGAGTTTGAGGGGGGGGGAAGTTTCCATGGTTGGTGAGTCTTATAATGTGGTGACAGAGACAAGTGCGACGGAGAGAGTTTGAGGGGGGGGCGGGGGAAGTTTCCATGTTTGGTGAGTCTTATAATGTGGTGACAGAGACAAGTGCGACGGAGAGAGTTTGAGGGGGGGGGGGAAGTTTCCATGTTTGGTGAGTCTTATAATGTGGTGACAGAGACAAGTGCGACGGAGAGAGTTTGAGGGGGGGGGAAGTTTCCATGTTTGGTGAGTCTTATAATGTGGTGACAGAGACAAGTGCGACGGAGAGAGTTTGAGGGGGGGGGGGAGGTTTCCATGTTTGGTGAGTCTTATAATGTGGTGACAGAGATAAGTGCGACGGACAGAGTTTGAGGGGAGGGGGGGGTTTTCCATGTTTGGTGAGTCTTATAATGTGGTGACAGAGATAAGTGCGACGGAGAGAGTTTGAGGGGGGGAGGGGAAGTTACCATGTTTGGTGAGTCTTATAATGTGGTGACAGAGATAAGTGCGACGGAGAGAGTTTGAGGGGGGGGGAAGTTTCCATGTTTGGTGAGTCTTATACTGTGGTGACAGAGATAAGTGCGACGGAGAGAGTTTGAGGGGGGGGGGGGAGGGGGAAGTTTCCATGTTTGGTGAGTCTTATAATGTGGTGACAGAGACAAGTGCGACGGAGAGAGTTTGAGGGGGGCGAGGGGGAAGTTTCCATGTTTGGTGAGTCTTATAATGTGGTGACAGAGATAAGTGCGACGGAGAGAGTTTGAGGGGGGGGGGAAGTTTCCATGTTTGGTGAGTCTTATACTGTGGTGACAGAGATAAGTGCGACGGAGAGAGTTTGAGGGGGGCGAGGGGGAAGTTTCCATGTTTGGTGAGTCTTATACTGTGGTGACAGAGATAAGTGCGACGGAGAGAGTTTGAGGGGTGGGGGAAGTTTCCATGTTTGGTGAGTCTTATACTGTGGTGACAGAGATAAGTGCGACGGAGAGAGTTTGAGGGGGCGAGGGGGAAGTTTCCATGTTTGGTGAGTCTTATACTGTGGTGACAGAGACAAGTGCGACGGAGAGAGTTTGAGGAGGGGGGGGGAAGTTTCCATGTTTGGTGAGTCTTATAATGTGGTGACAGAGACAAGTGTGACGGAGAGAGTTTGAGGGGGGGGGGAAGTTTCCATGTTTGGTGAGTCTTATAATGTGGTGACAGAGACAAGTGTGACGGAGAGAGTTTGAGGGGGGGGGGAAGTTTCCATGTTTGGTGAGTCTTATAATGTGGTGACAGAGACAAGTGCGACGGAGAGAGTTTGAGGGGGGGGGGTGGGGGAAGTTTCCATGTTTGGTGAGTCTTATACTGTGGTGACAGAGATAAGTGCGACGGAGAGAGTTTGAGAGGGGGGAGGGGGAAGTTTCCATGTTTGGTGAGTCTTATAATGTGGTGACAGAGATAAGTGCGACGGAGAGAGTTTGAGGGGGGGGGGGGGGAAGTTTCCTTGTTTGGTGAGTCTTATAATGTGGTGACAGAGATAAGTGCGACGGAGAGAGTTTGAGAGGGGGGAGGGGGAAGTTTCCATGTTTGGTGAGTCTTATAATGTGGTGACAGAGATAAGTGCGACGGAGAGAGTTTGAGGGGGGGGGGGGAGGTTTCTACATGTTTTGATTCTTATAATGTGGTGACAGAGACAAGTGCGACGGAGAGAGTTTGAGGGGGGGGGAGGGGCGGCGAGGGGGAAGTTTCCATGTTTGGTGAGTCTTATAATGTGGTGACAGAGATAAGTGCGACGGAGAGAGTTTGAGGGGGGGGGGGAGGGGGAAGTTTCCATGTTTGGTGAGTCTTATAATGTGGTGACAGAGATAAGTGCGACGGAGAGAGTTTGAGGGGGGGGAGGGGGAAGTTTCCATGTTTGGTGAGTCTTATAATGTGGTGACAGAGATAAGTGCGACGGAGAGAGTTTGAGGGGGGGGGGAGGGGGAAGTTTCCATGTTTGGTGAGTCTTATAATGTGGTGACAGAGACAAGTGTGACGGAGAGAGTTTGAGGGGGGGGGGAGGCGGAAGTTTCCATGTTTGGTGAGTCTTATAATGTGGTGACAGAGATAAGTGCGACGGAGAGAGTTTGAGGGGGGGGAGGGGGAAGTTTCCATGTTTGGTGAGTCTTATAATGTGGTGACAGAGATAAGTGCGACGGAGAGAGTTTGAGGGGGGGGGAAGTTTCCATGTTTGGTGAGTCTTATAATGTGGTGACAGAGACAAGTGTGACGGAGAGAGTTTGAGGGGGGGGGGAGGGGGAAGTTTCCATGTTTGGTGAGTCTTATAATGTGGTGACAGAGACAAGTGTGACGGAGAGAGTTTGAGGGAGGGGGGGGGGGGGCGAGGGGGAAGTTTCCATGTTTGGTGAGTCTTATAATGTGGTGACAGAGACAAGTGCGACGGAGAGAGTTTGAGGGGGGGAGGGGGGAAGTTTCCATGTTTGGTGAGTCTTATAATGTGGTGACAGAGACAAGTGTGACGGAGAGAGTTTGAGGGGGGGGGAGGGGGAAGTTTCCATGTTTGGTGAGTCTTATAATGTGGTGACAGAGATAAGTGCGACGGAGAGAGTTTGAGGGGGGGGGGAGGGGGAAGTTTCCATGTTTGGTGAGTCTTATAATGTGGTGACAGAGACAAGTGCGACGGAGAGAGTTTGAGGGGGCGGAGGAAGTTTCCATGTTTGGTGAGTCTTATAATGTGGTGACAGAGACAAGTGTGACGGAGAGAGTTTGAGGAGGGGGGGGGGAAGTTTCCATGTTTGGTGAGTCTTATAATGTGGTGACAGAGACAAGTGTGACGGAGAGAGTTTGAGGGGGGGGGGGAGGGGGAAGTTTCCATGTTTGGTGAGTCTTATAATGTGGTGACAGAGACAAGTGCGACGGAGAGAGTTTGAGGGGGGGGGGGAAGTGTTCTTGTTTGGTGAGTCTTATAATTTGGTGACAGAGACAAGTGCGACGGAGAGAGTTTGAGGGGGGGGGGGCGGAGGGGGAAGTTTCCATGTTTGGTGAGTCTTATAATGTGGTGACAGAGACAAGTGCGACGGAGAGAGTTTGAGGGGGGAGGGGAAGTTTCCATGTTTGGTGAGTCTTATAATGTGGTGACAGAGACAAGTGCGACGGAGAGAGTTTGAGGGGGGAAGTTTCCATGTTTGGTGAGTCTTATAATGTGGTGACAGAGACAAGTGCGACGGAGAGAGTTTGAGGGGGGGGGGGGGAGGTTTCCATGTTTGGTGAGTCTTATAATGTGGTGACAGAGACAAGTGCGACGGAGAGAGTTTGAGGGGGGCGAGGGGGAAGTTTCCATGTTTGGTGAGTCTTATAATGTGGTGACAGAGACAAGTGCGACGGAGAGAGTTTGAGGGGTGGGGAGGGGGAAGTTTCCATGTTTGGTGAGTCTTATAATGTGGTGACAGAGACAAGTGCGACGGAGAGAGTTTGAGGGGGGGGGGAAGTTTCCATGTTTGGTGAGTCTTATAATGTGGTGACAGAGACAAGTGCGACGGAGAGAGTTTGAGGGGGGGGGGGAAGTTTCCATGTTTGGTGAGACTTAAAATGTGTTGACAGAGACAAGTGCGACGGAGAGAGTTTGAGGGGGGCGAGGGGGAAGTTTCCATGTTTGGTGAGTCTTATAATGTGGTGACAGAGACAAGTGCGACGGAGAGAGTTTGAGGGGGGGGGGGAGGGGGAAGTTTCCATGTTTGGTGAGTCTTATAATGTGGTGACAGAGACAAGTGTGACGGAGAGAGTTTGAGGGGGGGGGGGGAAGTTTCCATGTTTGGTGAGTCTTATAATGTGGTGACAGAGATAAGTGCGACGGAGAGAGTTTGAGCGGGGCGCGCCCGAAGTTTCCATGTTTGGTGAGTCTTATAATGTGGTGACAGAGACAAGTGCGACGGAGAGAGTTTGGAGGGGGGGGGGGAAGTTTCCATGTTTGGTGAGTCTTATAATGTGGTGACAGAGACAAGTGTGACGGAGAGAGTTTGAGGGGGGAAGTTTCCATGTTTGGTGAGTCTTATAATGTGGTGACAGAGACAAGTGTGACGGAGAGAGTTTGAGGGGGGAAGTTTCCATGTTTGGTGAGTCTTATAATGTGGTGACAGAGACAAGTGCGACGGAGAGAGTTTGAGGGGGGGGGGAAGTTTCCATGTTTGGTGAGTCTTATAATGTGGTGACAGAGATAAGTGCGACGGAGAGAGTTTGAGGGGGGGGAGTTTCCATGTTTGGTGAGTCTTATAATGTGGTGACAGAGACAAGTGTGACGGAGAGAGTTTGAGAGGGAGGGGGAAGTGTCCATGTTTGGTGAGTCTTATAATGTGGTGACAGAGATAAGTGCGACGGAGAGAGTTTGAGGAAGGGGGGGGGAGGGGGAAGTTTCCATGTTTGGTGAGTCTTATAATGTGGTGACAGAGATAAGTGCGACGGAGAGAGTTTGAGGGGGGGATTCCACTCACTAATTAAATTAGCGTGGCGGCATCTCTTTAATGTGTTGTTAGTTTGGACTTTATAAATGTAGAACTCTACTATCCGTTAACATGTCTTTGTGTGAGAGACATGCCTGCATCTCTATGTCACCTATCTTTGTATCTGGTCTCTTTGTTCTTTCAACTGATTGAACAAGACTATCTTGTCATCCATCTATTCTCTGAGCCCGTTTACAATATCTTTTTATCTCTAGCAATCTATCCATCTATACCTCTACTTATTTACCACAGTCGCATCCTCTAGATCCAGATTCTCTCTCTCGCTCTCTCTCTCCCTCCCTCCATCTCTCTTTCTCTCCCTTCCTCTCTGTCTCTCTCTCACTCTCTCTGTCTTTCTTTCCCTCTCTTTCTCTTCCCCCCCTCTCTCTCTCTCTCCTTCCTCTCTCTCCCCCGCCCTTCCCTTCTTTGTGATCACCTCCACATCTCGTGCAAGATCCTCCTCTCATTCCCCCCCTCCCCCCACCCCTTTCGACATCTCTGTCGGTCTCCTCAGACTATGACATCCAGAGTGACCAGTTCTTTAGCAGTGACGAGGAATCTCTGGACAGCCCCCCTCCTGCCTCGGACACTAGTCATTCAGGCTTGACCAGCAGACTTGGCAATGGATACCAGACGGGTGTAGTGGGTCCTAGTGTGTCCAACGCTCCGAGCCTGACCATTTCCGGTGTCGGTGGTCACGCATGCGCCGGCGGGATCAGGGCGCCGAATAGGTAGGTACTTTGCTGGCAGGCTTGTGAAGCGTTTGACTCCAGATAGATAGGTAAGGTGTTGTTTCAAAAGACTGCGGGAGTAGAAAAACACCTCAATTGCGATACAGTGTCATCTAAGTGTAGTTTCAAACTTGCGCAGAGAGCGTTGGTGGCTGTAGGATCAGAGAGTCCGACTTGATATCCACAAGGATTTTTTTTTTTCGCGGATTCGCGTTTTACAGCAAAGGTAGGTGAGATTAGGGCCACATGTTTTTCAGTTCCGCACTTTCAAGGGGGCTTTAGTTTGATATGCTTAAAAACAAAAACAAACAAAACAAACAAAAATAATCCAACGTGTTATGTAAGGTCCATATCAAACAACAAACAAATGAACAAACCAAACCTGCTTTGTAAATCATGACTTCTGTAGAGGGTATTATCATTGCACTGAGAGTGTTAGTTGGAGACAAAGCAGTCACTTTTTCGGGTATTCCCGCTCGATAGCTGCATTGACATCTTCCGCCATCTTACACAACCATGTAAGGTATTTTGTTGTGAGTCCCACTTATGATATTTATATTGTATGAAGTGTCATGTGGGAGGATGGAGGGGCAGAAATTGTCCTCAACTCGCCTACGATGTTTGAAAAGTCACGCTCGGAGATTAAAAGCTGGTACGGATTAAGCAAATCTCTAATGTCATTATTTACTGAATCGATAAGACTTTCCTAGTTTGAGTTATTTCGCATAACAACGAGTTAAGACTGTTGAGCTCATCCCTCGCTCTGTTGACATAATAAATAGAGCTTGCAGGAAACTGAGTGACACAATTTTTTCTTAACCCGTGTTATTGTAAGGAATGAACAGATGGGAACCTTGAAATAGCAATTGATTAAAACAAAATCGTTTCACATATTTTTAAACAATTTGATTATTTAATGACGTAACTCATTATATGCGCTGTGAAATTTCGAAGGCTGAAATTGGCAAGGGTTTTCAGTCTGTTTATTGCTTTAAAGACTTAGTTATAATCTGTAACAGATTTGGTGATGGGGGTGATCTGTTAGGCTCAGTTTGTCTAGGGGTATGAAAATATATACAGCCAATCACACGATTCGTCCGTAGAAATAAGTCTGAAGTCCGCAAGTAAAAATTGCAAACTGTTTAATCCAACACAAGAGCTTGTACAATCACTGTAGGTTGACCCAATAATCACTCACTGTAGACTTACAAATCACTCACTATAAACTCTATGATGTTGACTGACTGTAAACTCTATGATGTTGACTGACTGTAAACTCTATGATGTTGACTGACTGTAAACTCTATGATGTTGACTGACTGTAAACTCTATGATGTTGACTGACTGTAAACTCTATGATGTTGACTGACTAAACATAATTTCGATTCTTATTTATACAAAATCTCGTCGAATCATCCAGAAAACGAATTACATAAATCGTAAGAGAACATTCTCGGTACATGTCATTAGCAATTAGCAACCAATCAAAATAAAGGTAAACAAGGGGTGACGAGATCATTACTCTGCTAGAACTAGGTCGGATATTCGAGAAGAATCTTATATATCGATATTAATTCAGATTAGATTCATCTAGTATGACAATTGAAGTCATATAGTAAATTCGATATATCACCCGTTCTGTAATCACTTTTGATATCACGGATCTGTTTTCAGTGTGCAACCACAAGAGTTATTCAGCAACCGAATGAACCAACCATCACACCAGCAGCAACTTTATTACAGCTCTCAACATCATCGGCAGCAGCAGCAGCAGCAGCAAGAAGAAAAACCACCGCAGCAGCAACAACCGCAGCTGCAACCACAAAGCACGGCTCCAGATTCTCAGATTAATCAAGGCTATGTGGGGAGCGTCTACCACCAACAGCAACCGCTACAATATCATCATCTCCACCATCATCCGAGACTACAACATCCACAAAACAGTGGTGCAAATTTTTCATTCCATGTAATTAAATCAATTTGATATCATTAGTAACATGTAAATGTCTACTCAAAACCGGAATTATTTCATAAATCACGGATTACTTATTGGTTGATCATTGCTAAGGTTAGGATAATACTCTCTCTCTCTCTCTCTCTCTCTCTCTCTCTCTCTCTCTCTCTCTCTCTCTCTCTCTCTCTCTCTCTCTTTGTCTCTCTCTCTCTTGTCCCTCTCCCTCTCTCTCTCCCGTCCCCCCTCTCTCTCTCTCTCTCTCTCTCTCTCTCTCTCATCCCTCTCTCACTTTCTCCCTCTAATCTTTCTTTCTCGTCCATCTCTCTCTCTCTCTCTCTCTCTTGTCCCTCTCCCTCTCTCTCTCCCGCCCCCTCTCTCTCTCTCATCCCTCTCTCTCTCCCGCTCCCCCCCCACTCTCTCTCTGTCCCGCCCCCCTCTCTCTCTCTCTTTCTCTCTCTCGTCCCTCTCTCTCTTTCTCCCTCTAATCTCTCTTTCGACCAATCAATCAATATCAACAGTATGATCTCGGTTCAACCATTCAGTCTAAAATATCAACTTCCGTTGTCGGAGTTCTTTCCCCTCTCATCGCGGCAGGTGAAGTGATCTTTGTTTTTATCTCGTGTCCAATGTCCAGGATGGTTCAGTTAACTCCCAGCATCACTTCCGGTCTGACCCGGTCATGTCCAGCCAACTTAAACAGCAGACGTTCAGCCCCCAGCTGACCTGGATCAATGGCTCGAATATACAGCCAAACACACAGTTTGGCAACGCGTGGTGAGTACCGCTGCTTGTTTTGGCGCCTAATTTTGGGCACAATATCTAGTTTAGTTGTATGTAATCCATGTTTTTATTTTTTTAATGGTTTTGTTTCGATTGTTTTGTTTCTTTTAAGAACTCAAGCAAAGTCAGTGTTTCCTTTTGCTTTGTATGAAGACGTGGAATTTTATCGTGTCTTTAAAACGGCAGTTAGCACGAATACCTGTTTTTGTTGTTGTTGTTGTTGTTGTTGTTGTTGTTGTTGTTGTTGTTGTTGTTGTTGTTGTTGTTGTTGTTGTTGTTGTCGTTGTTGTTGTTGTTGTTGAAACACGAATGCCTGGTTTGACTTTGATTGCACAGGTTCTGTGTGTAATATCAGGACTCGAATGGTCTTATCAAAATCAGCTTGCTTGAGTCTTCAAAGTCTTTCTGAGATTGTATTTAGAGTCACTATGATATGACCTGTTCTATGGCTACCAAATCGTAACTCTTAGTTTGAGGGATTTGGTGCGCTCTTGCCTACCAGCATTGTCTTAATTGTAACTGCACATGAAATGAACCCTTACTTGTTTTTTTCCTCTGTTTTTTTTTTTTTTTTTAGAATTAAGTCACTATGTTGAATGTTTTCTGAAGAACATATTTATACTTGTCTGTTTGTTTGTGTGTCTGTGTCTATGTCCCTAACCAGTGGCGGGCATGTGTGGCCCACGCAGCATCAAGCCAATCCTGGATCAGTTGGGAATCTCCCTGGATCAGTGATCCCGCTCTCTGTGGGTCAGACCCAGGCGCCGGGTCTGACCACCACCTGGCTCAAGCACCACCCAGGTCATCCGGGCAGCGAGATGGCCGCCGCTCACTTCAGTTCGAACCCCACACCCTCCGCCTTCCGACCCGGCCTCACTCAGTGACGCGGCCATCTTGAGAAAGGCGGAAGGTCATCGCGGGGTCAACATGGCGGACAGCGGCACCGGAAGTGCACTGACGGCGCAGACCTGGCGAAGGAAAATGTTTACTGGTCTTCTCGATTCTGGAGACATGAACAGTTGATTTAAACATTTTTAAATTGATTTTAGTTTTATTTAAGTAGTTGTTTTCGATGCAATGGCGCGCTCAGTAGATTGATAGAGGCTCCCACAGCCTTGGGGAGTGTTAGAGCGCTCAACTGAAAACGAAGACACTGAGAGAATCTGTTCAAAGCCTTTTATACATACCTTTTAATGTCTCGATGTCGAATGAGAAGCGATTAGCATTTAGAGGATTATACTCTGTCTCCTAAGCCTGTTGAGTGTCAGCTGGACTACAGTAGCTCTAGGATAGGACATAATGATTGTTAGAATGAGATGTGACTAGCATTTAGACGATTATATACTGTCTCCTAAGTCTGTTGAGTGTCAGCTGGACTACAGTAGCTCTAGGATAGGACATAATGATTGTTAGAATGAGATGTGACTAGCATTTAAAAAATTATACACTGCAGCTGTATATTGTTTATTATCTCTTAAGCATGTTGAGTGTCAGCTGGGCTACAGTAGCTCTAGGACATTGTTTGAATGAGAAGTGGCTAGCATTAAGAGGATTATATAATGTAGTTGCATTATGCTTATTGACTCCTAAGTCTGTGGAGTGTCAGCTGGGCTACAGTGGCTGTAGCATAGCACATTGTTAGAATGAAAACTAACTAGCATTAAGAGGATTACATAATGTAGTAGTATACTTTTTACTATTTCCTAAGTCCGTTTTAAAGTTTTCAGAATAATTCCATGAATTTAGGACGATTGCTTTAATAAACCTTACTTCAGTCTACCAAACAAACTTTGCCGAGTGGACTATGGTTATGACTGTGTTAGATGTATGATGTTTAATGTCTCTTAAGCCAGTTTTACAGGTTATAGAACTATTCCTTCACTTCAGTTACTGTAGTGATGGTTATATTAAACCTGACTTCTAACAATCACACTTTGCTGTCTGGACTATGGTTATGGCTGTGTTAGTTCTTGTATAATGTTTACTGTCTCCTAAGCCAGTTTTACAGGTTATAGAGTAATCCTATCCTAGAAGTGATGGTAATAATAAATCTTACATCTGCCTAACAATCACAGGTTGTCATCTGTACTATGGTTATTACTGCGGTTGTTTCCCTTTGTCTTGAAACCCGGATTAGGAGAGCGTGTACCGTTTACTATGAAGTCGAAACTCTGCTCATTTTGTCCATTGGTGTCTGTCCCGGCACACACTTGCTGGGTCTCTACCAGAAGCTCTTGGCCACAGCGGTTTTCTGTTATATTCATGTTTGTTTTCTTATGTAAACTGTTCTGGGCTAGCATTATAGTTCACACGATAGATCTTTTATCAACTTGTTGAGCAGGCACACTTCGATACCCAACACAAGCTGCACCTGTCATGCTAAGGGTTGCGGCATATCGACCAGGCGCTAGAAACCTGGGACGGATCTTTCCTGGGAGCCTCGAGCTTAGGTCGGGAAGATACTGGACACGCCAAGAGGGCTGCTAGAACAGGATTCAGCGCCTAGAACTGCTGTCTCTCTGCCGTGAGAGTGTTGGCTCGAGCTTAGGTCGGGAAGATACTGGACACGCCAAGAGGGCTGCTAGAACAGGATTCAGCGCCTAGAACTGCTGTCTCTCTGCCGTGAGAGTGTTGGCTCGAGCTTAGGTCGGGAAGATACTGGACACGCCAAGACGGCTGCTAGAACAGGATTCAGCGCCTAGAACTGCTGTCTCTCTGCCGTGAGAGTGTTGGCTCGAGCTTAGATACTGGACACGCCAAGAGGGCTGCTAGAACAGGATTAAGAGCCTAGAACTGCTGTCTCTCTGCCGTGAGAGTGTTGGCTCCAGCTTAGGTCGGGAAGATACTGGACACGCCAAGAGGGCTGCCAGAACAGTATTCGCCGCCTAGAACTGCTGTCTCTCTGCCGTGAGAGTGTTGGCTCGAGCTTAGGTCGGGAAGATACTGGACACGCCAAGAGGGCTGCTAGAACAGTATTCGCCGCCTAGAACTGCTGTCTCTCTGCCGTGAGAGTGTTGGCTCGAGCTTAGGTCGGGAAGATACTGGACACGCCAAGAGGGCTGCCAGAACAGTATTCGCCGCCTAGAACTGCTGTCTCTCTGCCGTGAGAGTGTTGGCTCGAGCTTAGGTCGGGAAGATACTGGACACGCCAAGAGGGCTGCTAGAACAGGATTCAGAGCCTAGAACTGCTGTCTCTCTGCCGTGAGAGTGTTGGCTCGAGCTTAGGTCGGGAAGATACTGGACACGCCAAGAGGGCTGCTAGAACAGGATTCAGAGCCTAGAACTGCTGTCTCTCTGCCGTGAGAGTGTTGGCTCGAGCTTAGGTCGGGAAGATACTGGACACGCCAAGAGGGCTGCTAGAACAGGATTCAGAGCCTAGAACTTGTGTCTCTCTGCCGTGAGAGGGTTGGCTCGAGCTTAGATACTGGACACGCCAAGAGGGCTGCCAGAACAGGATTCACCGCCTAGAACTGCTGTCTCTCTGCCGTGAGAGTGTTGGCTCGAGCTTAGGTCGGGAAGATACTGGACACGCCAAGAGGGCTGCTAGAACAGGATTCAGCGCCTAGAACTGCTGTCTCTCTGCCGTGAGAGTGTTGGCTCGAGCTTAGATACTGGACACGCCAAGACGGCTGCTAGAACAGGATTCAGCGCCTAGAACTGCTGTCTCTCTGCCGTGAGAGTGTTGGCTCGAGCTTAGATACTGGACACGCCAAGAGGGCTGCTAGAACAGGATTAAGAGCCTAGAACTGCTGTCTCTCTGCCGTGAGAGTGTTGGCTCGAGCTTAGGTCGGGAAGATACTGGACACGCCAAGAGGGCTGCCAGAACAGTATTCGCCGCCTAGAACTGCTGTCTCTCTGCCGTGAGAGTGTTGGCTCGAGCTTAGGTCGGGAAGATACTGGACACGCCAAGAGGGCTGCTAGAACAGTATTCGCCGCCTAGAACTGCTGTCTCTCTGCCGTGAGAGTGTTGGCTCGAGCTTAGGTCGGGAAGATACTGGACACGCCAAGAGGGCTGCCAGAACAGTATTCGCCGCCTAGAACTGCTGTCTCTCTGCCGTGAGAGTGTTGGCTCGAGCTTAGGTCGGGAAGATACTGGACACGCCAAGAGGGCTGCTAGAACAAGATTCAGAGCCTAGAACTGCTGTCTCTCTGCCGTGAGAGTGTTGGCTCGAGCTTAGGTCGGGAAGATACTGGACACGCCAAGAGGGCTGCCAGAACAGTATTCGCCGCCTAGAACTGCTGTCTCTCTGCCGTGAGAGTGTTGGCTCGAGCTTAGGTCGGGAAGATACTGGACACGCCAAGAGGGCTGCTAGAACAGTATTCGCCGCCTAGAACTGCTGTCTCTCTGCCGTGAGAGTGTTGGCTCGAGCTTAGGTCGGGAAGATACTGGACACGCCAAGAGGGCTGCCAGAACAGTATTCGCCGCCTAGAACTGCTGTCTCTCTGCCGTGAGAGTGTTGGCTCGAGCTTAGGTCGGGAAGATACTGGACACGCCAAGAGGGCTGCTAGAACAAGATTCAGAGCCTAGAACTGCTGTCTCTCTGCCGTGAGAGTGTTGGCTCGAGCTTAGGTCGGGAAGATACTGGACACGCCAAGAGGGCTGCTAGAACAGGATTCAGAGCCTAGAACTGCTGTCTCTCTGCCGTGAGAGTGTTGGCTCGAGCTTAGGTCGGGAAGATACTAGACACGCCAAGAGGGCTGCTAGAACAGGATTCAGAGCCTAGAACTTGTGTCTCTCTGCCGTGAGAGGGTTGGCTCGAGCTTAGATACTGAACACGCCAAGAGGGCTGCCAGAACAGGATTCACCGCCTAGAACTGCTGTCTCTCTGCCGTGAGAGTGTTGGCTCGAGCTTAGGTCGGGAAGATACTGGACACGCCAAGAGGGCTGCTAGAACAGGATTCAGAGCCTAGAACTGCTGTCTCTCTGCCGTGAGAGTGTTGGCTCGAGCTTAGATACTGGACACGCCAAGAGGGCTGCCAGAACAGGATTCAGCGCCTAGAACTGCTGTCTCTCTGCCGTGAGAGTGTTGGCTCGAGCTTAGGTCGGAAAGATACTGGACACGCCAAGAGGGCTGCTAGAACAGGATTCAGAGCCTAGAACTGCTGTCTCTCTGCCGTGAGAGTGTTGGCTCGAGCTTAGGTCGGGAAGATACTGGACACGCTAAGAGGGCTGCTAGAACAGGATTCAGACCCTAGAACTGCTGTCTCTCTGCCGTGAGAGTGTTGGCTCGAGCTTAGGTCGGGAAGATACTGGACACGCCAAGAGGGCTGCTAGAACAGGATTCACCGCCTAGAACTTGTGTCTCTCTGCCGTGAGAGTGTTGGCTCGAGCTTAGGTCGGGAAGATACTGGACACGCCAAGAGGGCTGCTAGAACAGGATTCAGACCCTAGAACTGCTGTCTCTCTGCCGTGAGAGTGTTGGCTCGAGCTTAGGTCGGGAAGATACTGGACACGCCAAGAGGGCTGCTAGAACAGGATTCACCGCCTAGAACTTGTGTCTCTCTGCCGTGAGAGTGTTGGCTCGAGCTT
Source organism: Elysia crispata (assembly GCA_033675545.1). Taxonomy (NCBI): domain Eukaryota; kingdom Metazoa; phylum Mollusca; class Gastropoda; family Plakobranchidae; genus Elysia; species Elysia crispata. Next base: position 24,941 of record JAWDGP010005144.1, on the reverse strand, counting down.
AGGTCGGGAAGATACTGGACACGCCAAGAGGGCTGCCAGAACAGGATTCACCGCCTAGAACTGCTGTCTCTCTGCCGTGAGAGTGTTGGCTCGAGCTTAGGTCGGGAAGATACTGGACACGCCAAGAGGGCTGCCAGAACAGGATTCAGCGCATAGAACTGCTGTCTCTCTGCCGTGAGAGTGTTGGCTCGAGCTTAGGTCGGGAAGATACTGGACACGCCAAGAGGGCTGCCAGAACAGGATTCAGAGCCTAGAACTGCTGTCTCTCTGCCGTGAGAGTGTTGGCTCGAGCTTAGGTCGGGAAGATACTGGACACGCCAAGAGGGCTGCTAGAACAGGATTCAGCGCATAGAACTTCTGTCTCTCTGCCGTGAGAGGGTTGGCTCGAGCTTAGGTACTGGACACGCCAAGAGGGCTGCCAGAACAGGATTCACCGCCTAGAACTGCTGTCTCTCTGCCGTGAGAGTGTTGGCTCGAGCTTAGATACTGGACACGCCAAGAGGGCTGCCAGAACAGGATTTAGCACCTTGAACTTGTGTCTCTCTGCCGTGAGAGTGTTGGCTCGAGCTTAGATACTGGACACGCCAAGCGGGCTGCCAGAACAGGATTCAGCGCCTAGAACTTGTGTCTCTCTGCCGTGAGAGTGTTAGCTCGAGCTTAGGTCGGGAAGATACTGGACACGCCAAGAGGGCTGCCAGAACAGGATTCAGCGCATAGAACTTGTGTCTCTCTGCCGTGAGAGGGTTGGCTCGAGCTCAGGTCGGGAAGATACTGGACACGCCAAGAGGGCTGCTAGAACAGGATTCAGCGCCTAGAACTTGTGTCTCTCTGCCGTGAGAGTGTTGGCTCGAGCTTAGATACTGGACACGCCAAGAGGGCTGTCAGAACAGGATTCAGCGCCTAGAACTTGTGTCTCTCTGACGTGAGAGGGTTGGCTCGAGCTTAGGTCGGGGAGATACTGGACACGCCAAGAGGGCTGCTAGAACAGGATTCAGCGCCTAGAACTTGTGTCTCTCTGCGTGAGAGGGTTGGCTCGAGCTTAGATACTGGACACGTCAAGAGGGCTGCCAGAACAGGATTCAGCGCCTAGAACTTGTGTCTCTCTGCCGTAAGAGTGTTGGCTCGAGCTTAGATACTGGACACGCCAAGAGGGCTGCCAGAACAGGATTCAGCGCCTAGAACTTGTGTCTCTCTGCCGTGAGAGTGTTGGCTCGAGCTTAGATACTGGACACGCCAAGAGGGCTGCTAGAACAGGATTCAGCGCCTAGAACTTGTGTCTCTCTGCCGTGAGAGTGTTGGCTCGAGCTTAGATACTGGACACGCCAAGAGGGCTGCTAGAACAGGATTCAGCGCCTAGAACTTGTGTCTCTCTGCCGTGAGTGTGTTGGCTCGAGCTTAGATCGGGGAGATACTGGACACGCCAAGAGGGCTGCCAGAACAGGATTCAGCGCCTAGAACTTGTGTCTCTCTGCCGTGAGAGTGTTAGCTCGAGCTTAGGTCGGGGAGATACTGGACACGCCAAGAGGGCTGCCAGAACAGGATTCAGCGCCTAGAACTTGTGTCTCTCTGCCGTGAGAGTGTTAGCTCGAGCTTAGGTCGGGGAGATACTGGACACGCCAAGAGGGCTGCCAGAACAGGATTCAGCGCCTAGAACTTGTGTCTCTCTGCCGTGAGAGTGTTGGCTCGAGCTTAGGTCGGGAAGATACTGGACACGCCAAGAGGGCTGCCAGAACAGGATTCAGCGCCTAGAACTTGTGTCTCTCTGCCGTGAGAGTGTTGGCTCGAGCTTAGGTCGGGAAGATACTGGACACGCCAAGAGGGCTGCCAGAACAGGATTCAGCGCCTAGAACTTGTGTCTCTCTGCCGTGAGAGTGTTGGCTCGAGCTTAGATACTGGACACGCCAAGAGGGCTGCCAGAACAGGATTCAGCGCCTAGAACTTGTGTCTCTCTGCCGTGAGAGTGTTGGCTCGAGCTTAGGTCGGGAAGATACTGGACACGCCAAGAGGGCTGCCAGAACAGGATTCAGCGCCTAGAACTTGTGTCTCTCTGCCGTGAGAGTGTTGGCTCGAGCTTAGGTCGGGAAGATACTGGACACGCCAAGAGGGCTGCCAGAACAGGATTCAGCGCCTAGAACTGCTGTCTCTCTGCCGTGAGAGTGTTGGCTCGAGCTTAGGTCGGGAAGATACTGGACACGCCAAGAGGGCTGCCAGAACAGGATTCAGCGCCTAGAACTTGTGTCTCTCTGCCGTGAGAGTGTTGGCTCGAGCTTAGATACTGGACACGCCAAGAGGGCTGCCAGAACAGGATTCAGCGCCTAGAACTTGTGTCTCTCTGCCGTGAGAGTGTTGGCTCGAGCTTAGGTCGGGAAGATACTGGACACGCCAAGAGGGCTGCCAGAACAGGATTCAGCGCCTAGAACTTGTGTCTCTCTGCCGTGAGAGTGTTGGCTCGAGCTTAGGTCGGGGAGATACTGGACACGCCAAGAGGGCTGCTAGAACAGGATTCAGCGCCTAGAACTTGTGTCTCTCTGCCGTGAGAGTGTTGGCTCGAGCTTAGGTCGGGAAGATACTGGACACGCCAAGAGGGCTGCTAGAACAGGATTCAGCGCCTAGAACTTGTGTCTCTCTGCCGTGAGTGTGTTGGCTCGAGCTTAGGTCGGGGAGATACTGGACACGCCAAGAGGGCTGCTAGAACAGGATTCAGCGCCTAGAACTTGTGTCTCTCTGCCGTGAGAGTGTTGGCCCGAGCTTAGGTCGGGGAGATACTGGACACGCCAAGAGGGCTGCCAGAACAGGATTCAGCGCCTAGAACTTGTGTCTCTCTGCCGTGAGAGTGTTGGCTCGAGCTTAGGTCGGGAAGATACTGGACACGCCAAGAGGGCTGCTAGAACAGGATTCAGCGCCTAGAACTGCTGTCTCTCTGCCGTGAGAGTGTTGGCTCGAGCTTAGATACTGGACACGCCAAGAGGGCTGCCAGAACAGGATTCAGCGCCTAGAACTTGTGTCTCTCTGCCGTGAGAGTGTTGGCTCGAGCTTAGATACTGGACACGCCAAGAGGGCTGCCAGAACAGGATTCAGCGCCTAGAACTTGTGTCTCTCTGCCGTGAGAGTGTTGGCTCGAGCTTAGGTTGGGGAGATACTGGACACGCCAAGAGGGCTGCCAGAACAGGATTCAGCGCCTAGAACTTGTGTCTCTCTGCCGTGAGAGTGTTGGCCCGAGCTTAGATACTGGACACGCCAAGAGGGCTGCTAGAACAGGATTCAGCGCCTAGAACTTGTGTCTCTCTGCCGTGAGAGTGTTGGCTCGAGCTTAGATACTGGACACGCCAAGAGGGCTGCTAGAACAGGATTCAGCGCCTAGAACTTGTGTCTCTCTGCCGTGAGTGTGTTGGCTCGAGCTTAGATCGGGGAGATACTGGACACGCCAAGAGGGCTGCTAGAACAGGATTCAGCGCCTAGAACTTGTGTCTCTCTGCCGTGAGAGTGTTGGCCCGAGCTTAGGTCGGGGAGATACTGGACACGCCAAGAGGGCTGCCAGAACAGGATTCAGCGCCTAGAACTTGTGTCTCTCTGCCGTGAGTGTGTTGGCTCGAGCTTAGGTCGGGGAGATACTGGACACGCCAAGAGGGCTGCTAGAACAGGATTCAGCGCCTAGAACTTGTGTCTCTCTGCCGTGAGAGTGTTGGCCCGAGCTTAGGTCGGGGAGATACTGGACACGCCAAGAGGGCTGCCAGAACAGGATTCAGCGCCTAGAACTGCTGTCTCTCTGCCGTGAGAGTGTTGGCTCGAGCTTAGGTCGGGAAGATACTGGACACGCCAAGAGGGCTGCTAGAACAGGATTCAGCGCCTAGAACTTGTGTCTCTCTGCCGTGAGAGGGTTGGCTCGAGCTTAGATACTGGACACGCCAAGAGGGCTGCCAGAACAGGATTCACGGCCTAGAACTGCTGTCTCTCTGCCGTGAGAGTGTTGGCTCGAGCTTAGGTTGGGAAGATACTGGACATGCCAAGAGGGCTGCCAGAACAGGATTCACCGCCTAGAACTGCTGTCTCTCTGCCGTGAGAGTGTTGGCTCGAGCTTAGGTCGGGAAGATACTGGACACGCCAAGAGGGCTGCCAGAACAGGATTCAGCGCATAGAACTGCTGTCTCTCTGCCGTGAGAGTGTTGGCTCGAGCTTAGGTCGGGAAGATACTGGACACGCCAAGAGGGCTTCCAGAACAGGATTCAGAGCCTAGAACTGCTGTCTCTCTGCCGTGAGAGTGTTGGCTCGAGCTTAGGTCGGGAAGATACTGGACACGCCAAGAGGGCTGCTAGAACAGGATTCAGCGCATAGAACTTCTGTCTCTCTGCCGTGAGAGGGTTGGCTCGAGCTTAGGTCGGGAAGATACTGGACACGCCAAGAGGGCTGCTAGAACAGGATTCAGCGCATAGAACTTCTGTCTCTCTGCCGTGAGAGTGTTGGCTCGAGCTTAGGTCGGGAAGATACTGGACACGCCAAGAGGGCTGCTAGAACAGGATTCAGCGCATAGAACTTGTGTCTCTCTGCCGTGAGAGGGTTGGCTCGAGCTTAGGTCGGGAAGATACTGGACACGCCAAGAGGGCTGCTAGAACAGGATTCAGCGCATAGAACTTCTGTCTCTCTGCCGTGAGAGGGTTGGCTCGAGCTTAGGTCGGGAAGATACTGGACACGCCAAGAGGGCTGCCAGAACAGGATTCAGCGCATAGAACTTGTGTCTCTCTGCCGTGAGAGTGTTGGCTCGAGCTTAGATACTGGACACGCCAAGAGGGCTGCCAGAACAGGATTCAGCGCCTAGAACTTGTGTCTCTCTGCCGTGAGAGTGTTGGCTCGAGCTTAGATACTGGACACGCCAAGAGGGCTGCCAGAACAGGATTCAGCGCCTAGAACTGCTGTCTCTCTGCCGTGAGAGTGTTGGCTCGAGCTTAGATACTGGACACGCCAAGAGGGCTGCCAGAACAGGATTCAGCGCCTAGAACTTGTGTCTCTCTGCCGTGAGTGTGTTGGCTCGAGCTTAGGTCGGGGAGATACTGGACACGCCAAGAGGGCTGCCAGAACAGGATTCAGCGCATAGAACTTGTGTCTCTCTGCCGTGAGAGGGTTGGCTCGAGCTTAGGTCGGGAAGATACTGGACACGCCAAGAGGGCTGCCAGAACAGGATTCAGCGCCTAGAACTTGTGTCTCTCTGCCGTGAGAGTGTTAGCTCGAGCTTAGGTCGGGAAGATACTGGACACGCCAAGAGGGCTGCCAGAACAGGATTCAGCGCATAGAACTTGTGTCTCTCTGCCGTGAGAGGGTTGGCTCGAGCTTAGGTCGGGGAGATACTGGACACGCCAAGAGGGCTGCCAGAACAGGATTCAGCGCCTAGAACTTGTGTCTCTCTGCCGTGAGAGTGTTGGCTCGATGCTAAACCAGCTTGATCTAGTGGCGATACTTTGGTTTTTATATAATATTAGTTGTTTCTTGAGCTGATGACTTCCCATAACCACACATCGCTACTGCCTAAGAGAGAAGAAATTTAGAGGGTAAAAAAAAGCATCGAAATAAATCAATAAATTTATAAACTCCAAAAACACATTAAGTCAGTCAAAACGTGTCGATACTCCACACTCCCACTTCCAAACCTAGAGAGTTTTCAGTTCAAACCAAGACATTTGAGAACTTCTTTATGAACTCGACACGCGTCGATTCTCTGCAACCTGTGATACTGCTATCAGTTTTTTATTTTATTTTATTTTTTTGCTTTTTTTTTGTTTTTGTTTTTTTGAAACACAGGTGCGCTTTCAATGACGCATTAGAAAAACTTTTTTCCCTTATTTTTTAAATGTTTAAACGGCCGCTATCTTATGTGAGCTAAATCCAATCACGGATGAGAAAAGATTTTCACAGACACATCGAGAGCAGATAAGGGCATGCAAGTTTCTATTTGATTTTAAATTGGAAGAAAACTGGAACTACAACTTACAGCATAGAATAGAGAAAGAGGAAAAAAATTGAATCTTAGGCGAGAAATGTAAAAAATAATCAAAGTAAATCCAGCCAGAATGTTTTATTTACAAAACTACAAACAACTTTTGCTGCCGTGTTCAAACTTCCCTTAAATATAGATTCGTCAAGTGGGGCAGTGGTCTTCTTGTTTCTACTTCATATTTTGTCTAAACTGGTCAAGCTTCATACAACATGTTTAGAACAATACAACAGGCTCGAGTTCGAGGCCCATCCTGTTGATACGTAAACCATATTACTCAGAGGTAATAAGAACCGGATCTCTAAGTGTTTCGATCCAGTTCCACACTCTTTAACCAAGTTTCCTTTCAAAACCATATTACTCAGAAGTAACCAGAATCGGATCTGTAAGTGTTTCGATCCAATTCCACACTCTTTATCCAAATTTCCTTTCAAAACGATATTACTCAGAAGTTATTAGAAGCAGATCTGTAAGTGTTTCGATCCGATTCCACACTCTTTAACCGAATTTCCTTTCAAAACCACATTATTCAGAAGTTATAAGAATCAGATCTCTAAGCGTTTCGATCCAATTCCATCGTATTTAACCGTTTCTCTTTGGAACATGATGTCAAACGACCGCGCATATTCGCCGGTCGGTCAACTAAAGTCGAGTATTTTCCATTTTTGGTCGTGATTGCGCGACCACAAACGAAACCTTACCCAACCTGATAAAAAAAAATTTAAAAAATTCATCACGACTTTTTGCACTTCGTGTGTTGCCGCTGCCAGATGCTCAGTTTCTCAAGCGCGGTAAAAGAGGGCAAGTGACAGAAGTTACAGCAGTGGACTTAGAGACTAGATCTAGAGGTAGAAGCTTGTCCCAAGCCAACTGGGCTCATTGGGGGTTAGAAATTCGGTCTTTTTTATGTCAGTTTTGTGTGACAGTATCTGTTATTGATAGTGGAAGGCATATAGCAGCGGACTTAAACTTAAGGCTAGATCTAGTTTTAGAATATTGTCGCTACATCACTGGGCTCATTGGGGGTTAGAAATCCGTTGGTTGTTGTTGTTGTTGTTGTTTTACTTGTATTTGTTTGGGGGGGTTTTGTGTGTGGGAGGGGGAGTTTAATTTGTTTGACAGTATAAGTTAACTGCATCTTCATCCTTAGAATCATCATCGTCCTCAGCATCATCATCATCGTCAGAATCATCGTCATCATCATCATCATCATCATCATCATCCTCCTCATCATATTCAACAGCAGCGACAACAACATGCTTCTCCCCAGCATCATCATCATATCATCAGCAATATCAGCAGCATCAGAGGCAACAAAATCAACTGCATCATCATCATCATTATCATAAACATCAAAATCAACAGCATCCACATCGTCATCATTATCAACATTAACGATATCATTATTATCACCATTATCATAATTATCTACAGACATCCTTGTCACAACCATCAACT
>JAWDGP010005144.1:0-12500 GCA_033675545.1 Elysia crispata | reverse complement strand
CCCTCCCCCTCCCCTTGTTGCTCTCCCTCTCCCCTCTCCCTCTCCCTCTCCCCTCCCCTCTCCCTCTACCCTCTCCCTCTCCCCTCTCCCTCTCCCTCTCCCCTCTCCCTCTCCCTCTCCCTCTCCCCTCCCCCTCCCCTTCTTGCTCTCCCTCTCCCCTCTCCCTCTCCCCTCTCCCTCTCCCTCTCCCTCTCCCCTCTCCCCTCCCCCTCCCCTTGTTGCTCTCCTCCCACACCTGTTAGATCCTATCAATTAATCAATCAATCTGGCAGGTTATGAGGTAGAAAGCTTTTAGCAGAAAAAAATCCTGTCCATCACAGAAAATAGCTAAAATAAGGTGGTTAATAAAGAGGACTGAAGGGGGCTTAATACAGCATCTTAGTTTATTGTAAAGAAAAAAAAAAACCAAAACACACATGGAATACAACAGAATCTTTATTTGCAACAGTTGGATAATTTCAGAAAATTTTACATTGCCCTATAACAATCTCTATCATTTACAACATAGATTAATATGGTCTTAAACGACGTTTTTTCTGTCTAAACAGGTGAATAGATGAGTGAATGAAATAACCAGTATGTTTGCAACAAGCGAGTCGAAAACAACAGAGTTTCAACTCCGTGGATTGTCTTAACGACTTGAAATCCTATTTTTCTCTAAGAAATTGAAAACAAAATCTACAGAGTGTCGGTTTCAATTCACTAGATCCGTTTGGGTATAGGAGTCCCTCATCGCTGGAGTTTGATTTCCCAACAGTTATAGATTTATACATGTATAGCGTGAGAGATAATGGGTCATGCTGCCTGGTTATTGTTGATAAGATTGGGGCTTTGGGGGGGAATCAAGTTCGAATCTCGAAGTGTAGAAAACGGCCTCACATCCTGCTATCTTTGTGAGTGATGGTTACAAACATCTCAGATATATCCCACCTGGGTAGAGGTAGCCAGTTATCTAACAGACAATAGAAGATAAAGCGGCGCTTGGGGTTTTTGCAGTTCGAATCTCCTAAGCTGTTGAGTTGCCTCATTATCTGCTGGCTGAGGGAAGGACAACTCTACACTTCTCACATAAACCCTGGGATGGTAGAGGTGGCAGGTTACTTAACATACAACAGGTGATACGGTTAGGGTTTGGGGGGTGTGGGGTGGAGTTCGAATCTCGTAGGCTGATGAGCTCCCTCTTTCCTGCTGGCTCTGGGAGGGACAGAGCTAAACTCAGGTAGACCCCACCTGGGTAGAGGTGTCTGGTTACTTAGCAGACAAGGGAATGCACAAGACAATCTAGTTCCAAGATCGCTGGATAACTAAGCTGAAGACTTAGGGTTCAAATCCTGGCATGTTGGAGAATGTACACACGCTTAGGAATCACATGAGTAACAACATCAACAACAACAACAACAACAACAACAACAACAACAACAATAATAATAATATTCGGACTATTCAGAGAGAGAGCATTCAACAGTTGGGCGTGCGGTGGTTTACTCATTATGGCACTCAAGGCTTCAGAACCTTCACAAAATTTGAATGTCTGAAGAAATGGCAACATATCAAACTAAGCCTGGATATAATTTCCAATTAATATATAAAAGATTAAATATTTATGGCACAAATTAATGATGAACATAAAACTTGTTCATATCACATAAAATTGTATTTGATACCTTTCATATTCATTGGGTTTTAAGATTCTCTGAAATCTATTTATTGCACAATTCTACCCTCACTAGGTTTCTTGTAACATAGCTTTTTTCATATCACATTGGTACAGATCAATAAACGTACATGTATTACATATATATGTGCCATACTATAATTTGATGTCGATTGAATGTCCTAATGTTTTGTTAATACCAAGCCAGGATCATATCACCTTCAGATGGTACAGTTATACATGTACAAACAGAACCCCGAAACTTTATACATATATATATATATATATATATATATATATATATATATATATATATATATATATACATATATATATGTATGTATGTATGTATGTATGTATGTATGTATACACATAGGTGGGTGTATATATTGCTTCATAGCTCTTCGTCACCGGGCAGGGGCGGATAACTCGGAATGGATGTCACCGTACGAGTCGCATAATTTAAACAATAGAAATAAATGGAATATGGGTCTTCGAATGAGACAGAGAGAGACAGAGACAGAGACAGAGAGAGACAGAGACAGAGAGAGACAGAGACAGAGAGAGAGAGAGAGAGAGAGAGAGAGAGATAGAGACAGAGAGACACAGAGAGAGAGAAAGAGAGAGAGAGAGAGAGAGAGAGAGAGAGAGAGAGAGAGAGAGAATAACGTTGCAATTGCTACCATCCTACGATCGTGACTTTGTCCATCTACTGGAGACTGTCACCGTCCCCTTCGCTGTCCCAGCTGTCTCGGTGTTCAGCCTCAACCTGGTCCACGCCACACCCTGCCATGATGGCACTATGAGAGGGCGCTATCTCCTGGTTTTGGCTACCCTCAGATCGCGGACGTTCTCACGGCCACCGCTTGGTTGGTCTTTGTAGCCGTCTTTTGTCTGATTATAGCCTTGCTACCCGTCCAGCCCATTTCCATTTTTGTCTCTTAGAAAACTAGTGTTTATCTGTTATTCCTGGCTCTTTTCTGATCTCGATGCATCGAATTTTGTCTTAGGCCTTGATATGATCTTTGTTTCCATGTATAGTTATGATATCTGAGAACTAAGATAGTTGTAGATAAAATGTACATGTATAGCTATGATATCTGAGAACTAAGATAGCTATAGATCCAATGTACATGTGTAGCTATGATATCTGAGAACTAAGATAGCTATAGATCCAATGTACAAGTATAGCTATGATATCTGAGAACTAAGATAGCTATAGATCCAATGTACAAGTATAGCTATGATATCTGAGAACTAAGATAGCTATAGATCCAATGTACAAGTATAGCTATGATATCTGAGAACTAAGATAGCTATAGATCCAATGTACATGTGTAGCTATGATATCTGAGAACTAAGATAGATATAGATCCAATGTACATGTGTAGCTATGATATCTGAGAACTAAGATAGCTAAAGATCCAATGTACATGTGTAGCTATGATATCTGAGAACTAAGATAGCTAAAGATCCAATGTATATGAATAGCTATGATATCTGAGAACTAAGATAGCTATAGATCCAATGTATATGAATAGCTATGATATCTGAGAACTAAGATAGCTATAGATAAAATGTACATGTATAGCTATGATATCTGAGAACTAAGATAGCTATAGATCCAATGTACATGTGTAGCTATGATATCTGAGAACTAAGATAGCTAAAGATCCAATGTATATGAATAGCTATGATATCTGAGAACTAGGATAGCTATAGATCCAATGTAAACGTGTAGCTATGATATCTGAGAACTAAGATAGCTATAGATCCAATGTAAACGTGTAGCTATGATATCTGAGAACTAAGATAGCTATAGATCCAATGTAAACGTGTAGCTATGATATCTGAGAACTAAGATAGCTATAGATCCAATGTACATGCGTAGCTATGATATCTGAGAACTAAGATAGCTATAGATCCAATGTATATGAATAGCTATGATATCTGAGAACTAAGATAGCTATAGATCCAATGTACATGTGTAGCTATGATATCTGAGAACTAAGATAGATATAGATCCAATGTACATGTGTAGCTATGATATCTGAGAACTAAGATAGCTATAGATCCAATGTACAAGTATAGCTATGATATCTGAGAACTAAGATAGCTATAGATCCAATGTACATGTGTAGCTATGATATCTGAGAACTAAGATAGCTATAGATCCAATGTACATGTGTAGCTATGATATCTGAGAACTAAGATAGCTATAGATCCAATGTACATGTGTAGCTATGATATCTGAGAACTAAGATAGCTATAGATCCAATGTACATGTGTAGCTATGATATCTGAGAACTAAGATAGCTATAGATCCAATGTACATGTGTAGCTATGATATCTGAGAACTAAGATAGATATAGATCCAATGTACATGTGTAGCTATGATATCTGAGAACTGAGATAGCTATAGATCCAATGTACATGTGTAGCTATGATATCTGAGAACTAAGATAGCTATAGATCCAATGTACATGTGTAGCTATGATATCTGAGAACTAAGATAGCTATAGATCCAATGTACATGTGTAGCTATGATATCTGAGAACTAAGATAGCTATAGATCCAATGTACATGTGTAGCTATGATATCTGAGAACTAAGATAGATATAGATCCAATGTACATGTGTAGCTATGATATCTGAGAACTGAGATAGCTATAGATCCATATTGTACCAATACAGATATGAGTGAACCCCGCGTGATATGAAGTTTGTGAAAATATTCGGTCTAATTTGAGAGTCATCGGGGTTGTAGAGAGAAAACCCGAGCCATTATTACATGGGATATGTTCAGTCATGTACATGAATTCAATACAAATTATACCAGTCATTCCTACAACCTGAGCATATCCAGGGATTCTGTTCTCGTGAAAGGTTGATAGGGCGTGATATCACTATGGTTGATAAACTTTGAAGATTAACCTTTATCAATAACATTAACATAACAAATTATCGATTGAAGGAAAAAACCAATAGAAAGGTGTATTCAATGTATATCGTTGTCACAACGTTAAGAGGTTAACAACCAACAGAAACAAGAGATCTGGGTATGTATCACATGACTTGACGCTAGAATTGACAGAAAATAAAATTATTTTGAAAAAGTGAAGGTAGGTCACTATACAACCAAAGTAATCAACGCTCGTGAGGATATGGCATCAATCACAAAACATTACCTTGAAAAATGGAATTCTATTATTCGACACACTTTACAGCGATTACTCTTATGAACCAAGTACTTATGTGTATAATTATCTTACAATCAGTCATGTGATTGTGATTTCCAAACTTTCATGTGACTGCACTTTAATACCAGCACTACTTAGATAACAAACTCTTCCATTCAATCATTTACCTGATAACAAATACACGTATCAAAAAACCAACATGTCTGCCTTGATAGAACTTACTGTTACTCAGAGATCTATAGTACCCAGTGTTTTCACTACGGTGTAGTTTGTTACTAAAACACTAAAGGAAATTCAACAAGATAGTTGTGGCTGATGAGAACAATTTTTCTTTCCCAGTTTGGATTGCGAAATTCCAACCATTTTATCACAGATATCGTTTATTTATTAACATTTTTCCATTTAAAAAAACACAAAAAGATAACAATGAGAAAACGGAAGCAAATCCCCAAATTAGGCGTGATATAGAAGACATATAAGAAGGAATTATTGCTTGTCAGAGAGGTTAGAGGAAGAGGAATTCTTCATGCCTCCCTTGTACCTCCAACTCCGATGAGAGAGGGGGAGGACGCGTTGTGTGGGGTAGGAGCAGATATGTAAGAAGGTCAAAAGGGAACCAGTCGTACCGGGTACGTCCACAACAAACGGGCGTGACAAGTTGGTGAACCGTGATCTCGGCAGGGGTCAGGCATCCTCGTCTGGTCCCACTCGGAACTTTGCTCACTTTCGGCGAAAAGCTGACCTCTTTTCATACACAAAGTTTTGGGAAGATTGCCATTAAAAATTATCTTCAAACGGCTTTTTGTTAAAAAGTAAGACCTTAGATTGTCATTCAAATGAAATCAATGGGTTATGATTGTTTTTGTTAGTTTTTTTTTTAATCTAGGAATAAATTGTATCCAATTTGGCACAGTGGAAAGGTGGTTTCTAGTCGTATTCCCATACAGTATTTGGAACAAACCGCAAGTTCTGTTCCGTGGATATATTGCAAGCTGGAATTTCCGAGAATCGTGTTATTTTTCACACAGCAATCAGTCTCTTCTCTTCAGATTTGGATCGAGGAAACCCCGGTGAAACCCGTGACACGACTTTAGGCTGTTTCCATAATGCAAAAAAATCTAACAATGTCTTATTGTCAATTATTTTTACTTGAAGTGCTGAATCTTTTCAGGTGGACATTGATAACTAGTAGAAGCACCCATACACAACCTCCAAACACAATAAACAAGTTTAAGCTCTTTTGTAATCCCAAGGCATCCAGTTATCAAGGGCAGCAAATCAAATAGATTTTCTCGTTTAAGGTTCGAAACCAGTAGGCAGGGCTAGGGACAATTTCCGATGGTTTACAGGATTTTCGGGAGTTTTCGTAGGACTCGTCCACTATCATTCATCAGGCATTCGTTTTGGTCCAAGCTCTTACATTTTCCTTAGAACAGATTTAATACTTGACCATTGAACTGTCAATCTTTTTACCATGCAGAGAAACTTCCGCACAAAGTTGTTATTAAGATTCTAATCCAAAGTTACACTTTCAGCGTTCAGTGGGGTAGGAAGGGAATTCCCGTTAATCTCTTGCATGTTTGAGTTTGGTGCTAAAAGCCATTGACGACTTTCACTTTTGGTTTTACAAGATTTCTTTCTACTTCTTGCAACACTAATTTCATAAGCTTTGCTTGTATTGACACGTTTGTAACCGAGTCCAGGCTAATGGTAGGCCTGCATTAGTAGGAAGACGATTTTGAAGACTAAAGGAGTTTTGTATTGTAGAGAATAACAGTCATGTGGCTGGATATGTTTGATTTGAGGCCGTGCTAAAATCTAAAATCGTATCTCACAAAATTTTGTTTTACTGACTTTTCTCTATCAAACCAAGCTTCTTATCTATATCTTTATCAGCAATGTTTCCGACATATTTAGCATTTTTGAGCTTTACCCTCATGTAATGGACATGTAATACTTTGGTCGACATAAATTTCTTGTGCATGAGCCTGCCGTGCTAGATACTGTAGTTTTTTTTCTCCAATATTCCATCAGCCCGTTGGCTCTGAGAGTTGTCTGTCTGGAGGTTCTACACACCTGTCCTCCACGGTGTGTGAGTTAAGGTGTGTTTGTCTATCTCGCAGTCCCACACATCTCTCCTCCATGTTACAAGTGTAAGATGTGCTATAGCGCTAATCTACCTGGGAGTTCCACACATCTCTCCTCCATGCTACATGTGTAAGGTGTGCCAGTCTATCTGGGAGTTCCACACATCTCTCCTCCATGCTACATGTGTAAAGTGTGCCAGTCTATCTGGGAGTTCCACACATCTCTCCTCCATGCTACATGTGTAAGGGTGCCAGTCTATCTGGGAGTTCCACACATCTCTCCTCCATGCTACATGTGTAAGGTGTGCCAGTCTATCTGGGAGTTCCACACATCTCTCCTCCATGCTACATGTGTAAGGTGTGCCAGTCTATCTGGGAGTTCCACACATCTCTCCTCCATGCTACATGTGTAAGGTGTGCCAGTCTATCTGGGAGTTCCACACATCTCTCCTCCATGCTACATGTGTAAGGTGTGCCAGTCTATCTGGGAGTTCCACACATCTCTCCTCCATGCTACATGTGTAAGGTGTGCCAGTCTATCTGGGAGTTCCACACATCTCTCCTCCATGCTACATGTGTAAGGTGTGCCAGTCTATCTAGGAATTCCACACATCTCTCCGAGCAGAGGTTTCTGCGGGAAGACGTCAGGAAAGAGAGCACCGTTGTGGGCTTTGGCAGCAATCTCCGCCAGAGTTCTGGTGAGAAACAGAGAGAGAAAAACATCGAACAGTCAGCGGGGTTTTCCGCTTTTTTTTTTTTTTTTTTTTTTTTGTTGTTGTTGTTTTTTGGCATCGCCAATAATACATGAACTGAAGAAGATTAAAAACAGAATAGCGTTTCCGATAAATCATGAAAGTCTTGGTTATGTCCTGTTTTCCTCGCCTAAACCGGAAGGGGCTTACAAATCAAGCCTTTTTTTAACTTAATGTATTATGTGGTAATTTAGGTCAATAAGTTTAGTTTGTTCTCAGAAAATTGTTATATTATGTAGAATACTTTAAAATTTTGTGGTACACTAAGTACGTATGTGAGATAGACAGATAGATAGATAGATAGATAGAGAGAGTGAGTGAGTGAGAGAGAGAGAGAGAGAGAGAGAGAGAGAGAGAGAGATCTGTGGAAGCCAAATAGTAATGGGAAGATTTCGTGACTTCGTAAATATTTTCAAAGATTTTAGAGTGTTCAGTTTTCTCCAGAGCTAAAATCTATTTTTACACGTTTCGCATAAATCTCATGTAAGTCATCAAAATTATGCACATTCTAGCCGAGTCATAAATACATATTATTTTATTAGTATGAACTTACTTCATTAAGTTTTTAATTTAGGAACCAATCTTTCACCAAATCCAAATCAAATTATATAGTTATTAAAAAAAAAGAAAAGAAAATCATCTGAATCTATCAACCATGATTATAAGCGATTTATATGAATCCCATTGATTAATTTCTGTTTCTCTATAAAATAAAGTTTCCCGGCCATAAATCAGAAACTATTATTTCCTGTCTAAATACGATAAAGAAACGTCCAGAAACCTTTCCCGGTGAACTGTGTGAAGATTTCAACCCTCCACCCCCCAGCGATCTCACCTCAGCTCGACCATCTTGCTGACCACTCTGGGGAACATCAACTTGTCGTTCGGCCGGTTCTTCTCCAGCACGTGAAGCAGCGCAGAGATCATCGCCCAGTGCATCTTCTCCACGGCCTCCTTGTCGACCAGCTCACACCTGTCTGGAGACAGGAGACACACTGTCTTCATGAGGACCATCTCCTCCGCAGACAGCTGCAGCGACTTCATCCGGCTGGCCATGTGGAAGCTGACCGAGCAGTACTCCTCCCCGAACACGCTCCTCATCTGCGACACGTGCAGGCAGTGGCCAATAGGATAAGTGACCACCTTGAGGTCCGAGTTGAAGCCGCGGTACGCGCCCAGAAACCAGAACTCAAACCACGAGGCTCGGACCAGGTTCGCCTGGTCAGAGATGGGCAGGTGCTTGAAGCCAGGCACCAGCTTGGCGTAGGTGATGAACGAGCGGAGCCAGCGCTCGGTGATGTCCGCGTCCAGCCTGGTCAGTCCCATGCAGTCCGAGAAGTAGTCCGAGTCGGTCGCCTCGCTGTCCTCCTCCACCGGACTGTCGGCGTCATCGCCCGGGGAGCGGTCAGTGGCGCGGCCGATGCCCGTGTCTGGACGCTGGTCATCTGTCAAGCTCGTGGAGCCGTCACAAGGGAGAGCTGAGCTCACCTCAGAGGAGCCAGGGCTCGGACTCACAAAGCTGATCGTGTCCAGGTCACTTGTCTTGGTAACAACGCTGACCTTATCTGTAGAATCCGTGGCAACCCGACTAGCAGCGCCGTCTTTACAGTTCGTGGTTTCCGAACCAACCACCGAGACCGGAGGTGTCGTATCGCTACTTTTTTCGTCTTCGTTTTGATTTGACGAATTTTCCTTTACGTTCTCTACGGACTGAATTTCCAAGTTGTCGCCGGTTTCGTTAAGTTTCAGTTCAGCCTTAATGTCAGGGTTACAATTCGGCGTGTTAGAATCTGCACTGACGGTTTCTTTGCTGTGTTTGGAAGCTGAGCTCTTCGACTTCCTACGCCTCGCCCGCCGTCGTTTTTTGCTTCTAAACGTGGAGAGGAATTTTTCTTGGGCTCTCAGGATATCCTCTTCCGGTATATGGCTAGAGTTGCGAATATAGCGGTCGTGGCCCTCGACCAGCGCCTCCAGCATGGACAGCACCTTCTCCCGCTCCTGCTCGTAGCTCTCATGTCGCTTGTTCCGCTCGATCTCCTGGGCGTATTCGGCACGAGTTCGATGCGAGTACCGACCGGTCTTGATTCGATTGCGGGACATACCGACCTCCAGGCAGCGCCGGTATCGACAGGAGCTGCACGGGCTCCTCTTCTTGCCCCACACTTTGCAGGACAAGTTTCTAGAGCAGTGGTAGTTCGCCCCGCGCTTCAGACTGCGCCGGAAAAACTCGTTGCACGCCTCGCACGTGTTGACACCGAAGTGGAGACCCGACGCTTTGTTTCCGCACACTCGGCACGGCGGCAGATTCTGCGCGCCGCGAGGCTGTTTTTCCGATTTCTTGTTCCCCTCCGGGGAACGCTCTCTTCGGTGCTTTTGCGCATGCGCGTGTGTTGAGTGTCTACTTCCGGGATCGCGAGGGAGGCAGTCGCTGCCGGGATTTGTTGGTGGAATATTCCGAAAATGTGAAGGTGGTTGGAAAAACTCCGGGGTACCGTGATTGCGGTATGTAGAATGTTCACTCGCCGTCGGTGTGGGGCAAGACTGGGCAGTAGAGGGTGATGGTGAAAGAACCGGAGGCGACAGTCTCTGATATCCGGGACTACTCATGAGGTTGTTGACTCCCTGGTAAGAGTGGAAGTTCTCCGAGGGTTGTGAATGTCCTCTAGAGAAAACTGGATTGGGAGAGCAGTTCATCCCCCTATACTGCTGGTTGAGCTCGGCTTGCGGTTTCCCCAGTTCAGGTTGGGCGTAGCTCGCATAGCGAGTCTGACCACCCTGGTCGTCTCGGTATCCTGCGTTGACGAGCTGTGGAGAAAGGGTACAGGGTCTACCTTGCGAGCCCCGGAAACGAGTTGGTTCGTTGTGGGGCAAGGAGTTTCTCCGATAACCTTTAGTTGACCTTGGGATGTCTACGAGATGAGAGGGTTCTCGTGGCGGCATGGACTCCACATGGATGTCCGTGTACAATCTAGAATTATGGAACCCCGCATGACCACCCGATAGCTGCGAGCTGTGGTGCTGATATGAAAACGGTTGGTGACCTTGTTGTGTCTGAGCGGGACACGGAAAGCCGTGCTCCTGAAGGCTCTTTTTAGTGTACAGGCTTCCTGTTGTGTTGTTATCAGGTCTCACGTCAAACGGAGACTGGGAGTGGAAGGGCCTCTGGGGGTTAGGAGATGGTACAAACCTAGCGTCTCTAGCAGGGAAGGGCCCATAACTCTGGTATCCACTTGACTTCATCATGCCAGAAGCGATAGGTCTGGGATGAGAACGTCCATAACTTTCAAAAGTTTCCGGGAGATTTGGAGAACCAACTTCAGTCAAATCTCTCTCGTCGCATGAAGAACCAGTGGCCTGGCGTCTCAACATGTCCGGAGCCGCTGGACATGGTAACCCGGGAGGCAGGGGCGTGACCGGCGGGATGGGCGGGGCAACTCTTCTCATACCGCAGTCTCGAGGTCTCCCCCAGCCCCAAGCCTCGTGGCTGTTTGACAGCGACTCGGTGTGGGGTTTCCTGCGGGCCGTGTTTCCCACGTCCATGGACTGGGACACATGCTGCAGCTGACTCTCAGGGCCGTGAGGCGGATGCCAGCTGGTTGGACAGTTCTCCAGGGATCTACCGCAATCTTCGTGTCGCTCAAGCCCATCAGCTGCAGACAGGCCGAGATGGCGCATATCGCCATGACCGATATCCGGGTAGTAACCGGCCTCGGAGAATTGATCCGACTCATCCTTCCAGACCGATCCCAGCAGTTTGGATATCCAAACCGGAGATGAGGCACGGGGCCCGGGTTCGATTCCACTGCTCATACTCCGGCGTTCAGAGTAGTCCTTATCGATATCTGAGGAATCGATAGTGCCCGGAGCCTATGATGAAACGTTTTTTTTCTGATTTCGATAAGCTGTAAGTGGGCGTTTCACGACTAGATCATGCTTAACGGAAAAAAGTATTCGAATATTCGTAGGTCATCACTTTATCGCTTACAATACAATATACGATTCTTCTTTCGATTCTAGCTCAGTTTTCATCGGATTTCAAGACCTGCAAGGCTCGCGCCACATAGTCGACTATTCTGTTCCGGTTCTTGATAAGATGCGAGTTGTCCACTTGAGACGACTTGATAGAACCGTCACAAGTCACACACCAGGGAATCTCACCACCTGTGGATGAACAGAAAAATGGTTGAGTCGAGGAGGTCAGTTCGCTCTACACATATTGAGCTCCCACGAGTGACACACCGATTATTTTATTTTATTTCTGTATTTTTTATGTATTTCTTTAGTTATTTGATTTTTTTTTTGTTTCTTTCTTTCCACGCATGTCAGAATTTTTTTTTATTAATCTTAAGAATAGATAACACTGTCAATTGTTAGAGCGTCAGTAGAGAAGCCATATATATATATATAATACTATATACATCCTACAGGGTTCCACTAAGATTTGTAAAGGACCTGTACCCAATTAATCATATATTATACTTTGCAGATAACCAATCCTCCTGAGCGCTCTGTGTACCTTCTTCTAGAACTTTCTCAAACCAATAGAACCTTCACACCCTCATACGTCAAGGTAGGGTTTCAACACAGAGACTAGAAGTTGCTTCAATCGACTCTACTGCAGGTCTATAGGAATGTAACATCGAGAAAAGCGTCATACATTTAAAACAGCATCTCCACCGCATATAATAATGTGATAACGACCTCGCGTAATAATCTTAACAAGTTCACATCATTTCACTCATTTCGATTTGTATTCCGACAGCGCGTTATAGTCAATTGTAGAATAAGTAACTAAATGTCGAGAGAGA
>JAWDGP010005142.1:27500-30467 GCA_033675545.1 Elysia crispata | reverse complement strand
AATTTGCTTCAGCTCTGTTCAGATAAGATTTACTATGATTTGATAGAACTGTTCTCTGATAAAGCTTATCCACAAAAAGATGGTATCAGGCCTTCTCTGCACAGACTCTATTCAGAAGAAAGATGCAGAGAGGAAACTTCACTCTAATCTTCAACCAGCATGAGTATACTCCCCCCCTCCCCCCTTGATGCCTAAGGTTCACCTGTCTTTCTCAGCCTTTCTAGCTCTATCTTCACCCTCTCTCTCTCTCTCTCTCTCTCTCTCTCTCTCTCTCTCTCTCTCTCTCTCTCTCTCTCTCTCTCTCTCTCAATCTTTCTAGATCTCTCTCTGTCTTTCTCAATCTTTCTAGATCTCTCTCTGTCTTTCTCAATCTTTCTAGATCTCTCTCTGTCTTTCTCAATCTTTCTAGATCTCTCTCTGTCTTTCTCAATCTTTCTAGATCTCTCTCTGTCTTTCTCAATCTTTCTAGATCTCTCTCTCTCTCTCTCTCTCTCTCTCTCTCTCTCTCTTTCTCAATTGTTCTAGATCTCTCTCTCTCTCTCTCTCTCTCTCTCTCTCTCTCTCTCTCTCTCTCTCTCTCTCTCTCTCTCTCTCTTTCTCAGCCTTTCCCCTACACACACACACACACACACACGCGCGCCCTTTCCCCCAGGTGTAATTGTGCGATGCGTGTTTATTGTGAGTAAGACAGACTCCCTGATCTATCATTGATAGCGGATCGAAGTTGACAAAACTCGGCCTCAATAACAATGTTCTCACATTGTTGAAAATCAGTTAGGACGTCACCCTTTTTCTCTCTAAACCTTAGAAGATTAAAAAGAACCAAACAAACAAAAAAACATACATGAACTAAAGCAACAACTCCTCTCTCTCTCTCTCTCTCTCTCTCTCTCTCTCTCTCTCTCTCTCTCTCTCTCTCTCTCTCTCTCTCTCTCTCTCTCTCTCTCTCTCTCTCTCTCTCTCTCTCTCTCTCTCTCTCCCCATCCCCCTCCTTTTTTTTCTCCTTTTAAAAAAAATGCAAAAAGAATAACAACATTTCTCATTCTATGAAGGCTTCTTTTGTACATTGAATTATAAAGAAAAAAAAAAATAAACGTTTCAAAAAAAAAAAAAAAAAAAAAAAAAAAAACCCAGGAGAAGAGGTTTGCACTCACGTGAGTATGTTGCTATGGTAACGCCTGTCTCTGTTCCGCCGAACTGTCTTGCTGTCTGCCAGGGAGAGTTCCAAGTTGTGGCTGGGAGAAACAGAGAAGAGAAAAGCAGAGATAGAAATTAGATATGTTTTGTTTGCCTGAGAAAACGGTTGGTCGAAACGGGTTGGCCGCGACTTTTGTTGTGGTCTGTCTAGGCGGATATGTGTGTGTACGTGTGTGTGTGTGTGTGTGAGTGAATGACTTCGAATATTCATCCAATAATAAACAGGGAAAAGGTAAACTATCGAATTAAAAGTAAGGCAGACGTTTTCAGAAGAAGAAGAATAGAGAGAGACAGACAGACAGACAGACAGAGAGAGAGAGAGTGAGAGACAGAAAAAGAGACAGATATATATATATATATATATATATATATATATAGATAGATAGATAGAGAGAGAGAGAGAGAGAGAGAGAGAGAGAGAGAGAGAGAGAGAGAGAGAGAGAGAGAGAGAGAGAGAGAAAGTCAGCTGTGAATCTTCTGCATCCAAAGAGGGGAAGGGGGGGGGAGTGGAAAGGGGGAGACTGGTTTCCCAATTGATGCTGATTGCAAGATTTTCTCTCACTTTTTATTGCAAGAATCAGTTGGAAAAAGAAAATGGAAAAAAATCAAAACAAAAACAACAAAAAAGTAAAAAAAAATTGCCACACACACACATAGACAGATAGACAGACACACAGGTAACGTTACTCACAATACCACAACAGTCAGTGATCACGCACACGTCACCGACCTAGCGCAGTTCACATTAAAATATATATATCGATATCGGAACATGCCAGCCCATTAATTGTCCTCGCCCTGTAATCAAGGCCCTGGCATTAGCACCAGGGGCGGTGCTAACCTGGTGCGTGGCCCCCGTGCTACTGGGACACGCGTTGATACCCACAATACACTGGAAGCACCGATTTGTCCACGCAGAAAGCCTAGCGTGGCGCCATGTTGTGTAATGGCATCGACCAGCTTTGCCGACGATGCTCGGTCGATATGTCTATATCGATTGCACGGTGTTTCGATAAGATAATTGGAGCGGTCGATAGCACCGTGGGCGAATGTCTGTGAAAGAGAATGTTTGACAAAGTCTGTGTAGGAGAATGCTGAGCAACGTCTGTGTAAGAAAATGTTGAGCAATGTCTGTGTAAGAGAATGTTGAGCAATGTCTGTGTAAAAAAATGTTGAGCAATGTCTGTGTAAGAGAATGTTGAGCAATGTCTGTGTAAAAAAATGTTGAGCAAAGTCTGTGTAAGAGAATGATGAGCAATGTCTGTCAAAGAGAATGTTTGACAAAGTCTGTGTTAGAGAAGGACAAGCAAAGTCTGTGTAAGAGAATGTTTTAGCAAATTCTGTGTAACAGAATATTGAGCAATGTCTGTGTAAGAGAATGTTTGACAAAGTATGTGTAGGAGAATGTTGAGCAATGTCTGTGTAAAATAATGATGAGTACAGTCTGTGTAAGAGAATTTTGAGTAAAGTCTGTTTAAGAGAATGTTGAGTAAAGTCTGTGTAAGTGAATGTTCAGCAAAGTCTGTGTAAGAGAGTTTTCAGTAAAGTCTGTGTAGGAGAACGTTGAGTAAAGTCAGTGTAAGTGAATGTTCAGCAAAGTCTGTTTAAGAGAATGTCAAAGTCTGTGTAAGAGAATGATGAGTACAGTCTGTGTAAGAGAATTTTGAGTAAAGTCTGTTTAAGAGAATGTTGAATAAAGTCTGTGTAAGAAAATGTTCAGCAAAGTCTGTGTAGGAGAACGTTGAGTAATGTCTGTGCAACTTCCAAGAA
>JAWDGP010005142.1:0-17500 GCA_033675545.1 Elysia crispata | reverse complement strand
CTCTTTCTCTCTCTCTCTCTTCTCTCCTCTTTCTCTATGCACTCTCTCTCTCTATCTCTCTCTCTCTCTCTTCTCTCCTTTTTCTCTATGCACTCTCTCTCTATCTCTCTCCCTCTCTCTCTCTCTCTTCTCTCCTCTTTCTCTATGCACTCTCTCTCTATCTCTCTCTCCCTCTCTCTCTCTCTCTTCTCTCCTCTTTCTCTATGCACTCTCTCTCTCTATTTCTCTCTCCCTCTCTCTCTCTCCCTCTCTCTCTCGCTCTCTCTCTCTCTTCTCTCCTCTTTCTCTATGCACTCTCTCTCTATCTCTCTCTCTCTCACTCTCTCTCTCCTCTTTCTCTATGCACTCTCTCTCTATTTCTCCTCTCTCTCTCTTTCTCTCCTCCCTCTCTCTCTCTCTCTCTCTCTCTCTCTCTCTCTCTCTCTCTCTCTCTCTCTCTCTCTCTCTCTCTCTCTCTCTCTTCTCTCCTCTTATTGTGCTCTCTCTCCCTCCCTCCCTAGCCATTCTCTCTCTCTTCTCTCCTCTTTCTCTATGCACTCTCTCTCTCCCTCTCTCTCTCTCTCTCTCTCTCTCTCTCTCTCTCTTTTCTTGTCTTTGTCCGTAAATATAACGCATTAATATTATAACATGTATGTGGGAATGTGATGGGAAAATAGATGCTTTTATGCTGGCTTGAATAGACTAAGAAGTTGTATCGCCAAAAACGATCAAGTCCATATTTTTACAGGGCATAAACAAACTAGGCTCTAACGGATCTTAGAAAGATGCCATTTGACTGAAAAGCATAAATGAACATAGAAATAAAGAAAGCAGTCAAACAAAGTTAGAGGCTAAGACAGACGAAGCTAGATCTAAGGATCTAAAGATGCAAGTGACTTAAAATAATGAAATAATTAGTATAGAAAAACTCAACCACAAACCTAGATCTAGCTCGAGACCGACAAATAAGACGAAAGACGTGAAAACATTACAGAGGGAGAGAGAGAGAGAGAGAGGGAGAGAGAGAGAGAGAGAGAGAGAGAGAGAGAGAGAGAGAGAGAGAGAGAGGGAGAGAGAGAGAGAGAGGGAGAGAGAGAGAGATAAAGAGACAAAGAGAAACAGATAAAGAGAAAGAGATAGAGAGAGAGAGGTAGAGAAAGTATTAAAAAGGAATCCAACCCAACATTCTGCTCCAGGTACTATTTCTGATCATGTCAAGGCTGAATCTTTTAAACAGTAAATACGATCGTGGAAAACGCACGAAGTAACGAGCAGCCAGAGGAGACGCGTGTGAGCGTGCAGATGTGCTGAAATGTAAGAAATGAACACACACAAAGAAAATAATTTAACCTTAGGAATGAAAAATCATTTTGAAATCAAGTTTTTAGGGGAAAAAAATCGCGCCACTCAGTTTGGAAAATATTGAGCACTTAGAATCATTGCTAGAGCATGTTCGGGGTGACGAGAGAGAGAGAGAGAGAGAGAGAGAGAGAGAGAGCGAGAGAGAGAGAGAGAGAGCGAGAGCGAGACAAAGACAGATAGAGACAGACAGACATATAAAGTGAAAGAGAGAGAGAGAGAGAGAGAGAGAGAGAGAGAGAGAGAGAGAGAGAGAGAGAGAGAGGTAAAC
Source organism: Elysia crispata (assembly GCA_033675545.1). NCBI lineage: Eukaryota > Metazoa > Mollusca > Gastropoda > Plakobranchidae > Elysia > Elysia crispata. The sequence goes on along the minus strand of JAWDGP010005142.1, from coordinate 15,891 downwards.
AACCCTTTGAAACACAAAATCCTAAAAATAACCCTGAAGCAATAAAGCCACTGCTGTCTCTGTGTTTTCTCTCTGGCAACGGGCCATCTCTGGCCTCACAACACTGGAGAGCTCTCTACACAAGCAGACAGACACAACACTGGAGAGCTCTCTACACAAGCAGACAGACACAACACTGGAGAGCTCTCTACACAAGCAGACAGACACAACACTGGCTCAATCCAGTCTGGGAGAGGAACATTCTCCAGGGCTTGATCAGGATGAAAGGGGAGAACCGGTTCAGTCTCTTCTCCACAGGAGAACCGGTTCAGTCCCTTCTCCACAGGAGAACCGGTTCATTCCCTTCTCCACAGGAGAACCGGTTCATTACCTTCTCCACAGGAGAACCGGTTCATTCCCTTCTCCACAGGAGAACGGTTCATTCCCTTCTCCACAGGAGAACCGGTTCATTCCCTTCTCCACAGGAGAACCGGTTCATTCCCTTCTCCACAGGAGAACGGTTCATTCCCTTCTCCACAGGAGAACCGGTTCATTCCCTCCTCCACAGGAGAACGGTTCATAACCTTTTCCACAGGAGAACGGTTCATTCCCTTCTCCACAGGAGAACGGTTCATTCCCTTCTCCTCCGCATGTCACGTGGTGTCTATCTTACTAAGATCTACGCTCCAAAAACATTACGTAAGTAAAACCAGTCTCGGAAAAGTCAGTCGGCAAAAGAATCAATTTAGTGTTTCTATTATACAAAACAAAAAAAAAATTTGCTTCGAAGAAAAGTAACCTCTTCAGTTATCGGTTAAGAAAGTATAAAAAAGTTGGATCATTGATACAACAGCAGCAGCACCTTGCGCTTTAAAGATACGAAACGCGCAGTTTGGGAAGAGATAAAACATGCGTTCATGTAAACAAAAAAAAAACAAACAAACAAAAAAAAAATGTTCGTTCGGAATATTGACCGAGCGGGGCTAATAAACCCAACACTCTTAAGAAAGGCTGAAGCATCAACATCCTTCCATCACGTGTTATTCACACCTTTTGTCGGATAATGAAAACATGGGGAAAGGTGATGAAAATACCCTGTTAGGACGTACCTGTTATGTTAGGAAAATGATGTACAGTATTAGCATCGGAGGAGGAAGCTACAGGAGAAGTTCAGAGCGCATGCTCAGAACACTTCCAAGATCTACCGGTCGGTCTCTTCCGTGATAATAAACAAGAGCGTCTCGGCGAGCTGTTTGTTCAGATTTAAATGCCTCAAAATCAATAATTATATTCATGAACAAACATATGATATTTCCCTTGTAAAGCAAAAAATGACAATGAAAAGAAATGAGGAAACATCCGAGAACGATGGTAAAGGAGGAAGTCAATGGAACTTGAGAAGTTCATTTCGATTTCCTGGGGATTTGGTGAGGGGAAAAAAAACTCAACAAAACACCAGAACTGGCATCTCACAAAAGCCTCATTATCAGAACGTTCCAGTGTGGTCCAGACATAAGACACACGCCCTGAGAAAGTTCCAGAGTGGTCGACACATAAGACACACGCCCTGAGAAAGTTCCAGAGTGGTCGAGACATAAGACACACGCCCTGAGAAAGTTCCAGAGTGGTCGAGACATAAGACACACGCCCTGAGAAAGTTCCAGAGTGGTCGAGACATAAGACACACGTCCTGAGAAAGTTCCAGAGTGGTCGAGACATAAGACACACGTCCTGAGAAAGTTCCAGAGTGGTCGAGAGATAAGACACACGCCCTAAAAAAGTTCCAGAGTGGTCGAGACATAAGACACACGTCCTGAGAAAGTTCCAGAGTGGTCGAGAGATAAGACACACGCCCTGAGAAAGTTCCAGAGTGGTCCAGACATAAGACACACGCCCTGAGAAAGTTCCAGAGTGGTCCAGACATATGACACACGCCCTGAGAAAGTTCCAGAGAGGTCGAGACATAAGACACACGCCCTGAGAAAGTTCCAGAGTGGTCCAGACATAAGACACACGGCCTGAGAAAGTTCCATAGTGGTCGAGACATAAGACACAAGCCCTGAGAAAGTTCCAGAGTGGTCGAGACATAAGACACACGCCCTGAGAAAGTTCCAGAGTGGTCGAGACATAAGACACACGCCCTGAGAGCGTTCCAGAGTGGTCGAGACATAAGACACACGGCCTGAGAGCGTTCCAGAGTGGTCGAGACATAAGACACACGCCCTGAGAAAGTTCCAGAGTGGTCGAGACATAAGACACACGCCCTGAGAAAGTTCCAGAGTGGTCGAGAGATAAGACACACGCCCTGAGAGCGTTCCAGAGTGGTCGAGACATAAGACACACGGCCTGAGAGCGTTCCAGAGTGGTCGAGACATAAGACACACGCCCTGAGAAAGTTCCAGAGTGGTCCAGACATAAGACACACGCCCTGAGAAAGTTCCAGAGTGGTCGAGAGATAAAACACACGCCCTGAGAAAGTTCCAGAGTGGTCCAGACATAAGACACACGGCCTGAGAGCGTTCCAGAGTGGTCGAGACATAAGACACACGCCCTGAGAAAGTTCCAGAGTGGTCGAGACATAAGACACACGTCCTGAGAAAGTTCCATAGTGGTCGAGACATAAGACACACGCTCTGAGAGCGTTCCAGAGTGGTCGAGACATAAGACACACGCCCTGAGAAAGTTCCAGAGTGGTCGAGACATAAGACACACGCCCTGAGAAAGTTCCAGAGTGGTCGAGACATAAGACACACGCCCTGAGAAAGTTCCAGAGTGGTCGAGACATAAGACACACGCCCTGAGAAAGTTCCAGAGTGGTCGAGACATAAGACACACGCCCTGAGAAAGTTCCAGAGTGGTCGAGACATAAGACACACGCCCTGAGAAAGTTCCAGAGTGGTCGAGAGATAAAACACATGCCCTGAGAGCGTTCCAGAGTGGTCGAGACATAAGACACACGCCCTGAGAAAGTTCCAGAGTGGTCGAGACATAAGACACACGGCCTGAGAGCGTTCCAGAGTGGTCGAGACATAAGACAGACGCCCTGAGAAAGTTCCAGAGTGGTCGAGACATAAGACACACGTCCTGAGAAAGTTCCAGAGTGGTCGAGACATAAGACACACGCCCTGAGAAAGTTCCAGAGTGGTCGAGACATAAGACACACGCCCTGAGAAAGTTCCAGAGTGGTCGAGACATAAGACACACGCCCTGAGAAAGTTCCAGAGTGGTCGAGACATAAGACACACGCCCTGAGAAAGTTCCAGAGTGGTCGAGACATAAGACACACGCCCTGAGAAAGTTCCAGAGTGGTCGAGACATAAGACACACGCCCTGAGAAAGTTCCAGAGTGGTCGAGACATAAGACACACGCACTGAGAGCGTTCCAGAGTGGTCGAGAGATAAAACACACGCCCTGAGAGCGTTCCAGAGTGGTCGAGACACACGCCCTGAGAAAGTTCCATAGTGGTCGAGAGATAAGACACACGGCCTGAGAGCGTTCCAGAGTGGTCGAGACATAAGACACACGGCCTGAGAGCGTTCCAGAGTGGTCGAGACACACGCCCTGAGAGCGTTCCAGAGTGGTCGAGAGATAAGACACACGGCCTGAGAGCGTTCCAGAGTGGTCGAGACATAAGACACACGCCCTGAGAGCGTTCCAGAGTGGTCGAGACATACGACACACGCCCTGAGAGCGTTCCAGAGTGGTCGAGAGATAAGACACACGGCCTGAGAGCGTTCCAGAGTGGTCGAGACACACGCCCTGAGAGCGTTCCAGAGTGGTCGAGAGATAAGACACACGGCCTGAGAGCGTTCCAGAGTGCTCTAGACACAAGACAAACGACCTGAGAAAGTTCCAGAATGGTCGAGACATAAGACACACGCCCTGAGAGCGTTCCAGAGTGATCCAGACACACGCCCTGAGAAAGTTCCAGAGTGGTCCAGACATAAGACACACGTCCTGAGAAAGTTCCAGAGTGGTCGAGACATAAGACACACGGCCTGAGAGCGTTCCAGAGTGGTCGAGACATAAGACACACGGCCTGAGAGCGTTCCAGAGTGGTCGAGACATAAGACACACGGCCTGAGAAAGTTCCAGAGTGGTCGAGAGATAAGACACACGGCCTGAGAGCGTTCCAGAGTGGTCGAGACATAAGACACACGGCCTGAGAAAGTTTCAGAGTGGTCGAGACATAAGACACACGGCCTGAGAAAGTTCCAGAGTGGTCGAGACATAAGACACACGGCCTGAGAAAGTTTCAGAGTGGTCGAGACATAAGACACACGCCCTGAGAAAGTTCCAGAGTGGTCGAGAGATAAGACACACGGCCTGAGAAAGTTCCAGAGTGGTCGAGAGATAAGACACACGGCCTGAGAAAGTTCCAGAGTGGTCGAGACATAAGACACACGCCCTGAGAAAGTTCCAGAGTGGTCGAGACATAAGACACACGGCCTGAGAGCGTTCCAGAGTGGTCGAGACATAAGACACACGGCCTGAGAAAGTTTCAGAGTGGTCGAGACATAAGACACACGGCCTGAGAAAGTTCCAGAGTGGTCGAGACATAAGACACACGGCCTGAGAAAGTTTCAGAGTGGTCGAGAGATAAGACACACGGCCTGAGAAAGTTCCAGAGTGGTCGAGAGATAAGACACACGGCCTGAGAGCGTTCCAGAGTGGTCGAGACATAAGACACACGCCCTGAGAAAGTTTCAGAGTGGTCGAGACATAAGACACACGGCCTGAGAAAGTTCCAGAGTGGTCGAGACATAAGACACACGGCCTGAGAAAGTTTCAGAGTGGTCGAGACATAAGACACACGGCCTGAGAAAGTTCCAGAGTGGTCGAGACATAAGACACACGCCCTGAGAAAGTTTCAGAGTGGTCGAGACATAAGACACACGGCCTGAGAAAGTTCCAGAGTGGTCGAGACATAAGACACACGCCCTGAGAAAGTTCCAGAGTGGTCGAGACATAAGACACACGCCCTGAGAAAGTTTCATAGGGGTCGAGACATAAGACACACGCCCTGAGAGAGTTCCAGAGTGGTCGAGACATAAGACACACGGCCTGAGAAAGTTCCACAGTGGTCGAGACATAAGACACACGCCCTGAGAAAGTTTCAGAGTGGTCGAGACATAAGACACACGGCCTGAGAAAGTTCCACAGTGGTCCAGACATAAGACACACGGCCTGAGAAAGTTCCAGAGTGGTCGAGACATAAGACACACGCCCTGAGAAAGTTCCAGAGTGGTCCAGACATAAGACACACGGCCTGAGAAAGTTTCAGAGTGGTCGAGACATAAGACACACGCCCTGAGAGCGTTCCAGAGTGGTCGAGACATAAGACACACGGCCTGAGAAAGTTTCAGAGTGGTCGAGAGATAAGACACACGGCCTGAGAGCGTTCCAGAGTGCTCGAGACATAAGACACACGCCCTGAGAGCGTTCCATAGTGGTCGAGACATAAGACACACGCCCTGAGAAAGTTCCATAGTGGTCGAGACATAAAACACACGCCCTGAGAAAGTTTCAGAGTGGTCGAGACATAAGACACACGCCCTGAGAAAGTTTCAGAGTGGTCGAGACATAAGACACACGCCCTGAGAAAGTTTCAGAGTGGTCGAGACATAAGACACACGCCCTGAGAGCGTTCCAGAGTGGTCGAGACATAAGACACACGCCCTGAGAAAGTTCCATAGTGGTCGAGACATAAGACACACGCCCTGAGAAAGTTCCATAGTGGTCGAGACATAAGACACACGCCCTGAGAAAGTTCCATAGTGGTCGAGACATAAAACACACGCCCTGAGAACGTTCCAGAGTGATCGAGACATAAGACACACGCCCTGAGAAAGTTCCATAGTGGACGAGACATAAGACACACGCCCTGAGAAAGTTCCATAGTGGTCCAGACATAAGACACACGCCCTGAGAAAGTTCCAGAGTGGTCCAGACATAAGACACACGCCCTGAGAAAGTTCCAGAGTGGTCGAGACATAAGACACACGCCCTGAGAAAGTTCCAGAGTGGTCGAGACATAAGACACACGCCCTGAGAGCGTTCCAGAGTGGTCGAGACATAAGACACACGCCCTAAGAAAGTTCCAGAGTGGTCGAGACATAAGACACACGACCTGAGAAAGTTCCAGAGTGGTCGAGACATAAGACACACGTCCTGAGAAAGTTCCAGAGTGGTCGAGACATAAGACACACGCCCTGAGAACGTTCCAGTGTGGTCCAGACATAAGACACACGCCCTGAGAAAGTTCCATAGTGGTCGTGACATAAGACACACGCCCTGAGAAAGTTCCAGAGTGGTCGAGACATAAGACACACGCCCTGAGAAAGTTCCAGAGTGATCCAGACATAAGAAACACGCCCTGAGAGCGTTCCAGAGTGATCCAGACATAAGACACACGTCCTGAGAAAGTTCCAGAGTGGTCGAGACATAAGACACACGCCCTGAGAAAGTTCCAGAGTGGTCCAGACATAAGACACACGCCCTGAGAAAGTTCCAGAGTGGTCGAGACATAAGACACACGCCCTGAGAAAGTTCCAGAGTGGTCCAGACATAAGACACACGCCCTGAGAAAGTTCCAGAGTGGTCGAGACATAAGACACACGCCCTGAGAAAGTTCCAGAGTGGTCGAGACATAAGACACACGCCCTGAGAGCGTTCCAGAGTGATCCAGACATAAGACACACGCCCTGAGAAAGTTCCAGAGTGGTCTAGACATAAGACACACGCCCTGAGAAAGTTCCAGAGTGGTCCAGACATAAGACACACGCCCTGAGAAAGTTCCAGAGTGGTCGAGACATAAGACACACGCCCTGAGAAAGTTCCATAGTGGTCGAGACATAAGACACACGCCCTGAGAGAGTTCCAGAGTGGTCCAGACATAAGACACACGCCCTGAGAAAGTTCCAGAGTGGTCGAGACATAAGACACACGCCCTGAGAGCGTTCCAGAGTGATCGAGACATAAGACACACGCCCTGAGATCGTTCCATAGTTGTCGAGACATAAGACACACGCCCTGAGAGCGTTCCAGAGTGGTCCAGACATAAGACACACGCCCTGAGAAAGTTCCATAGTGGTCGAGACATAAGACACACGCCCTGAGAAAGTTCCATAGTGGTCGAGACATAAGACACACGCCCTGAGAGCGTTCCAGAGTGATCGAGACATAAGACACACGCCCTGAGAAAGTTCCAGAGTGGTCCAGACATAAGACACACGCCCTGAGAAAGTTCCATAGTGGTCGAGACATAAGACACACGCCCTGAGAAAGTTCCAGAGTGGTCGAGAGATAAGACACACGCCCTGAGAAAGTTCCATAGTGGTCGAGACATAAGACACACGCCCTGAGAAAGTTCCAGAGTGGTCGAGACATAAGACACACGCCCTGAGAAAGTTCCATAGTGGTCGAGACATAAGACACACGCCCTGAGAAAGTTCCATAGTGGTCGAGACATAAGACACACGCCCTGAGAAAGTTCCAGAGTGGTCGAGACATAAGACACACGCCCTGAGAAAGTTCCAGAGTGATCGAGACATAAGACACACGCCCTGAGAAAGTTCCAGAGTGGTCCAGACATAAGACACACGCCTTGAGAAAGTTCCAGAGTGGTCGAGACATAAGACACACGCCCTGAGAAAGTTCCAGAGTGGTCGAGACATAAGACACACGCCCTGAGAAAGTTCCAGAGTGGTCGAGACATAAGACACACGCCCTGAGAAAGTTCCAGAGTGGTCGAGAGATAAGACACACGCCCTGAGAAAGTTCCAGAGTGATCCAGACATAAGACACACGCCCTGAGAAAGTTCCAGAGTGGTCTAGACATAAGACACACGCCCTGAGAAAGTTCCAGAGTGGTCCAGACATAAGACACACGCCCTGAGAAAGTTCCAGAGTGGTCGAGACATAAGACACACGCCCTGAGAAAGTTCCATAGTGGTCGAGACATAAGACACACGCCCTGAGAGCGTTCCAGAGTGGTCCAGACATAAAACACACGCCCTGAGAAAGTTCTATAGTGGTCGAGACATAAGACACACGCCCTGAGAGCGTTCCAGAGTGATCGAGACATAAGACACACGCCCTGAGAAAGTTCCATAGTGGTCGAGACATAAGACACACGCCCTGAGAGCGTTCCAGAGTGGTCCAGACATAAGACACACGCCCTGAGAAAGTTCCATAGTGGTCGAGACATAAGACACACGCCCTGAGAAAGTTCCATAGTGGTCGAGACATAAGACACACGCCCTGAGAGCGTTCCAGAGTGATCGAGACATAAGACACACGCCCTGAGAAAGTTCCATAGTGGTCCAGACATAAGACACACGCCCTGAGAAAGTTCCATAGTGGTCGAGACATAAGACACACGCCCTGAGAAAGTTCCATAGTAGTCGAGATATAAGACACACGCCCTGAGAAAGTTCCATAGTGGTCGAGACATAAGACACACGCCCTGAGAAAGTTCCAGAGTGGTCGAGACATAAGACACACGCCCTGAGAAAGTTCCATAGTGGTCGAGACATAAGACACACGCCCTGAGAACGTTCCAGAGTGGTCGAGAGATAAGACACACGCCCTGAGAAAGTTCCAGAGTGGTCGAGACATAAGACACACGTCCTGAGAACGTTCCAGAGTGGTCGAGAGATAAGACACACGCCCTGAGAAAGTTCCAGAGTGGTCGAGACATAAGACACACGCCCTGAGAAAGTTCCAGAGTGGTCGAGACATAAGACACACGCCCTGAGAAAGTTCCAGAGTGGTCGAGAGATAAGACACACGCCCTGAGAAAGTTCCAGAGTGGTCGAGAGATAAGACACACGCCCTGAGAAAGTTCCAGAGTGGTCGAGACATAAGACACACGCCCTGAGAAAGTTCCAGAGTGGTCGAGACATAAGACACACGCCCTGAGAAAGTTCCAGAGTGGTCGAGACATAAGACACACGCCCTGAGAAAGTTCCAGAGTGGTCGAGACATAAGACACACGCCCTGAGAAAGTTCCATAGTGGTCGAGACATAAGACACACGCCCTGAGAAAGTTCCATAGTGGTCGAGACATAAGACACACGCCCTGAGAAAGTTCCAGAGTGGTCGAGACATAAGACACACGCCCTGAGAAAGTTCCAGAGTGGTCGAGACATAAGACACACGCCCTGAGAAAGTTCCAGAGTGGTCGAGAGATAAGACACACGCCCTGAGAAAGTTCCAGAGTGGTCGAGACATAAGACACACGCCCTGAGAAAGTTCCATAGTGGTCGAGAGATAAGACACAAGCCCTGAGAAAGTTCCATAGTGGTCGAGAGATAAGACACACGCCCTGAGAAAGTTCCAGAGAGGTCGAGAGATAAGACACACGCCCTGGAGAAAGTTCCAGAGTGGTCGAGAGATAAGACACACGCCCTGAGAAATTTCCAGTGTGGTCGAGACACACGTCCTGAGAAAATTGCACAGTGGTCGAGACACACGCCCTGAGAAAGTTCCAGAGTGGTCGAGACATAAGACACACAACCTGAGAAAGTTCCAGAGAGGTCGAGACACACGCCCTGAGAAAGTTCCATAGTGGTCGAGAGATAAGACACACGCCCTGAGAAAGTTCCAGAGTGGTCGAGACACACGCCCTGAGAAAGTTCCAGAGTGGTCGAGAGATAAGACACACGCCCTGAGAAAGTTCCAGAGTGGTCGAGAGATAAGACACACGCCCTGAGAAAGTTCCAGAGTGGTCGAGACATACGACCAGAGAAAGTACCATAGTGGTCGAGAGATAAGACACACGTCCTGAGACAGTTCCAGAGTGGTCGAGAGATAAGACACACGCCCTGAGAAAGTTCCAGAGTGGTCGAGAGATAAGACACACGCCCTGAGAAAGTTCCAGAGTGGTCGAGACATAAGAAACACGCCCTGAGAAAGTTCCAGAGTGGTCGAGAGAAAAGACACACGCCCTGAGAAAGTTCCAGAGTGGTCGAGAGATAAGACACACGCCCTGAGAAAGTTCCATAGTGGTCGAGAGATAAGACACACGCCCTGAGAAATTTCCAGAGTGGTTGAGAGATAAGACACACGCCCTGAGAAAGTTCCAGAGTGGTCGAGACACACGCCCTGAGAAAATTCCAGAGTGGTCGAGACACAAGCCCTCAGAAAGTTCCAGAGTGGTCGAGAGATAAGACACACGCCCTGAGAAAGTTCCAGAGTGGTCGAGAGATAAGACACACGCCCTGAGAAATTTCCAGTGTGGTCGAGACACACGCCCTGAGAAAGTTCCAGAGTGGTCGAGACACACGCCCTGAGAAAGTTCCAGAGTAGTCGAGAGATAAGACACACGCCCTGAGAAAGTTCCAGAGTGGTCGAGACACACGCCTTGAGAAAGTTCCAGAGTGGTCGAGAGATAAGACACACGCCCTGAGAAAGTTCCAGAGTGGTCGAGAGATAAGACACACGCCCTGAGAAAGTTCCAGAGTGGTCGAGAGATAAGACACACGCCCTGAGAAAGTTCCCGAGTGGTCGAGAGATAAGACACACGCCCTCAGAAAGTTCCAGAGTGGTCGAGAGATAAGACACACGCCCTGAGAAAGTTCCAGAGTGGTCGAGAGATAAGACACACGCCCTGAGAAAGTTCCAGAGTGGTCGAGAGATAAGACACACGCCCTGAGAAAGTTCCAGTGTGGTCCAGACATAAGACACACGCCCTCAGAAAGTTCCAGAGTGGTCGAGACATAAGACACACGCCCTGAGAAAGTTCCAGAGTGGTCGAGAGATAAGACACACGCCCTGAGAAAGTTCCAGTGTGGTCCAGACATAAGACACACGCCCTCAGAAAGTTCCAGAGTGGTCGAGAGATAAGACACACGCCCTGAGAACGTTCCAGAGTGGTCGAGAGATAAGACACACGCCCTGAGAAAGTTCCAGAGTGGTCGAGACATAAGACACACGCCCTGAGAGAAAGTTCCAGAGTGGTCGAGAGATAAGACACACGCCCTGAGAAAGTTCCATAGTGGTCGAGACATAAAACACACGCCCTGAGAAAGTTCCAGAGTGGTCGAGAGATAAGACACACGCCCTGAGAACGTTCCAGAGTGGTCGAGAGATAAGACACACGCCCTGAGAAAGTTCCAGAGTGGTCGAGAGATAAGACACGCCCTGAGAAAGTTCCATAGTGGTCGAGAGATAAGACACACGCCCTGAGAAAGTTCCAGAGTGGTCCAGACATAAGACACACGCCCTCAGAAAGTTCCAGAGTGGTCGAGAGATAAGACACACGCCCTGAGAAAGTTTCAGAGTGGTCGAGAGATAAGACACACGCCCTGAGAAAGTTCCAGTGTGGTCCAGACATAAGACACACGCCCTCAGAAAGTTCCAGAGTGGTCGAGAGATAAGACACACGCCCTGAGAAAGTTCCAGAGTGGTCGAGAGATAAGACACACGCCCTGAGAAAGTTCCAGAGTGGTCGAGAGATAAGACACACGCCCTGAGAAAGTTCCAGAGTGGTCGAGAGATAAGACACACGCCCTGAGAAAGTTCCAGAGTGGTCGAGACATAAGACACACGCCCTGAGAAAGTTCCAGAGTGGTCGAGAGATAAGACACACGCCCTGAGAAAGTTCCAGAGTGGTCGAGAGATAAGACACACGCCCTGAGAAAGTTCCAGAGTGGTCGAGAGATAAGACACACGCCCTGAGATAGTTCCAGAGTGGTCGAGAGATAAGACACACGCCCTGAGAGATACACGGAAATCGAATCCACGAATCGAACCGAATCGGAAGAATCGGGCGGGATGCTTGGCCGAGTTCCAATAACGTTTTAAAATGGCGTTTGTTTCCGGTTCCAAATGACGCATTGCAATTTTTGAAAACAAAAATACATGGCGCTCGTCCTGAAAGGTGGAGGGGGTGGGGGGGGGGGGGGGGCGGTAATCTTCAATATCATAAAATTTGGTTGGCTTTTCAATTTGCGTTGTTGGTTCGTTTTTATCTAATTATTATTATTATTTTTTTTTTTTTTTGGAAGGGGGGGTTGACAAATACAATGCGCTTACAAACATAATTAAATACGTTGTGAAGGAAATAAAACTTTATTGCTTAGGATGTTTTCTCTCTCCACCTGAATATCTATCAAATTGAACACGTCCTTTTACAGTTGTTTCTTCGGTCCATCCAACAGTCGTGTGTATCGCTCCATGGATACACCAACTTCTGGAACCACCTACATGCACGTTTTGCACAAAGATAGAGATACATTGTGGAACTGCCTAACATAGAATGATCCAAGTAATCTTTAGATTTAAGTCAGATCTTTCGAAAATTGAGCAAATTCACTCTTTACGTCATATGTAAACTTTCGATTTTAAACTAAGAGTAAAATAAATTAACTTTGCTCTATTTTAACTCTGTAGATCTATCATATATTTACTTTATTGGATCTTTTCACATTTGTAGATGTAAGAATGATTATGTCTGCAAAGACCAATACACGACCTTGGTTGGGAGCGTCATAAACTTGTGGTTTCCACACGACGGCATGTTTAATATCTGACATTAAGCAACCCTACCAGTATCGCTGTAATATTTTTTTGTTTCCACAATTTCCCATGGTCCCCGGTCAAACAGAACCGGCACACGTTGCTATCTGCGCATGCCCACCAGTATCAAGATAACAGCCAAGGGATACTTCCATTATAGCTGGTCGTTGGGGTAGTAACCTTGATAGGTCATGATAGTACACGATAGGCCAGGCCCAAATGTCGAGAGACGGAGAAAGTAATTGCTGGGAACTGATGCCGAGATAAAAGTGATATGGTTGTGGTTGTGGTTCTATCCTAACAGGCCTTGTGGTAGACAAACCACTCAGTGAGTCAGGGTATATGACACTTGAGCTAGTGCCGAGGGTTCTGTGGGTCAGGGTGGAGCTGCTGGCAACAATACACGCTGTACATGTAATCAGATTGATGGTGTTGTCTGGGATAGGTTGGAATAGGAAGGAGAGGGACAGGCAGAGGAAAAGAGACTCATTCAGATGATGAAAAGGAACATATGAAAAAAAATGGAAAACAAACACACACACACAGATAGATGGATAGATAGATAGATAGATAGATAGAGAGAGAGAGAAAGAGAGAGAGAGAGAGAGAGAGAGAGAGAGAGAGAGAGAGAGAGAGAGAGGAAGGAAGAGATATGATGCTTCTTGTAAGGGACAGATCGTGAGTGACACAGAGGGACAGACTGAGCTAGAGAACGGAAAAGATCAGAATACGGAACAGAGTGCAGTGAAGGAGACGCAAACAGAGAGAAACAAGGGAAGATATAACGCAAAAGACATATAGGCACCGTGTATCTCTCTATTTTTTTTTCTTCCTATGTATTTCTCTGTCTCTGTCTGTCTGTCTCTCTCTCTCTCTCTCTCTCTCTCTCTCTCTCTCTGTCTCTCTCTCTGTCTCTCTCTCTCTGTCTGTCTGTCTGTCTGTCTGTCTGTCTGTCTGTCTGTCTGTCTGTCTGTCTGTCTGTCTCTCTCTGTCTCTCTCTCTCTCTCTCTCTCTCTCTCTCTCTCTCTCTCTCTTTCTATCTCTCTCTCAGCTTCTCTCCCTCTCTGCATCCTTTGAAACATTCACCGTTTCTCTTCAGTAGCATAAAAGCTGAGGACATATTCCAAAAAAAAAAAAAAAAAAAAAAAGACATTCACCAAAAAACCGAAATAACCCGATAAAATCAACAAAAACTGTCATAAAAAAAAAAAAAGAAAGGAGTCAATAAACAAACATCTTAGCCAAAAAAAATTTCTGATGACGCACAAGTTTGGAAATGTGAAGCCAAACGGAAAGAAAGAAAAAGCAATAATCGAAGAAAGAAGATGAAAACACAAAAACACATAACCGGCTCACAATTTCATCATGTTTTTTCTCCTTGTTGTTCTCCGCTTCAGCAAATTGTGCTCAATATTGATTCGGTGAAATTCGTCATCTCAAGGGAGCGTTAGAGCTGCTGCTATAAATCTTACATTCTTTTCACTTAAGTGGCAAAGTTCAGATAGTCATAACCAGAAAATAAGGTTTAAAGCGCTCCAGTTACAAAACCCAATGGCTAGATGGTTATTTCCACATTCTGAACAGAATTTATATGGAACCCATGTAACACAGTGTTCGGCTTCAAAAGTATTTGGGATTGTTGTGGAGAAAACAAGCTGTCTCTCAGCTCAACACAACAGACTTGCAGCACTTTGAAAACAGAATTTATCTGGAACCCATGTAACACAGTGTTCGGCTTCAAAAGTATTTGGGATTGTTGTGGAGAAAACAAGCTGTCTCTCAGCTCAACACAACAGACTTGCAGCACTTTGAAAACAGAATTTATCTGGAACCCATGTAAAACATTGTTCGGTTTCAAAAGTATTTGGGATTGTTGTGGAGAAAACAAGCTGCCTCTCAGCTCAACACAACAGACTTGCAGCACTTTGAAAACAGAATTTATCTGGAACCCATGTAAAACATTGTTCGGCTTCAAAAGTATTGGGATTGTTGTGGAGAAAACAAGCTGTCTCTCAGTTCAACACAACAGACTTGCAGCACTTTGAAAACAGAATTTATATGGAACCCATGTAACACAGTGTTCGGCTTCAAAAGTATTTGGGATTGTTGTGGAGAAAACAAGCTGTCTCTCAGTTCAACACAACAGACTTGCAGCACTTTGAAAACAGAATTTATCTGGAACCCATGTAACACAGTGTTCGGCTTCAAAAGTATTGGGATTGTTGTGGAGAAAACAAGTTGTCTCTCAGTTCAACACAACAGACTTGCAGCACTTTGAAAACAGAATTTATCTGGAACCCATGTAAAACATTGTTCGGTTTCAAAAGTATTGGGATTGTAGTGGAGAAAACAAGCTGTCTCTCAGCTCAACACAACAGACTTGCAACAAGCTGTCTCTCAGCTCAACACAACAGACTTGCAGCACTTTGAAAACGATGCACAAAAGGTCAGGGAAGTACGATATATAAAATCAAACACCAAAAAAAAAAAAAGTGTTCACACCTGCAAGATTTCCTCCCGTCAGGCTTTGGCGCATCGCTAGCCTTGGCTAACACAGCCTCCGTCAGGCGATGACGAGGTTCGTCAAAGGATTAAACCACTGATCTGTCCCTTTGATCACTAGGCTATCAGCGGCTGAGCCTTATTGTGCTCAACTGAAAGTTCCATTCCGAACATGATTATATTTTTGAAATGGTTGAGTACAAAACAGTGAGTATTATAATGTGCGCTATAAATGAGTCGACAAATAAAAAAAAAAAAATTTGAAATTACTGGAGTTGTAGAAGCCCAAAAACTACTGAGTAAAAATCTGCATAGAACAAAATTTTAATTGACGGCTACTATTTCCTCCCTGCTCCTGCATAGGCTTCATTCAGGAAGTAATTCTTTGAGGAAGAATCAGGCGAGAGAAAAGAAGGTAAGACTAAGACAAACGACACGCTACCACAGCAGACAGATTCGGGCTGAACTCTCACAATTGCGTTACTGCATCTATCTAAATCTCGACACGGAGATCATATTTTCAAGAAGAGAAACGCTTGGAGAGGGAAGTCGCACATGATAATACCACGGCAGACAGACAGACAGACAGACAGATCTGGGCTAATTTCGAATGATTTCATTACAGCTCCCGAAAGATCTCTATCCGGAGATCATGTTTTCAAGACGAGAAACGCTTGGGAAAGTAAGGCGCACATAATGATACCGCAACAGACAAACTGAGCCAATTTCCATCCTGAGTTCTGGGGGAGGGGAGGGGGAGAGAGAGCGCGAGAGAGAGAAAGAGTGAGAGAAGGACAGAGGGAGAGAGAGAGAGAGAGAGAGAGAGAGAGAGAGAGAGAGAAAGAGAGAGTGAGGAGAACGAGAGGGAGAGTGGGGCGGGGGAGAGA
>JAWDGP010005141.1:30000-31963 GCA_033675545.1 Elysia crispata | reverse complement strand
TAATTATGTATATTACATTACTCTTAAAAACCTGAATGACCCCTAATATCTTGTCAATTGTGACAAATTAGAGAATGTTTTACTTTTATACAATTCACTGTACTAAATCTGAATTTCTCGAGTTTTTCCTTTTTTATTAATTGTTGAATACAAATAAGTGGACACCCGATATTACCCTCCTTTTACAACAAAGTATTACAACAAAGCAGAGTTTTATTATTTTCTTCCTTCTTACTTTTACTGGTTGTAGCATAAGGGACATCACAATACAAAATGTAATTACGCCTTAACCGTAATTTAAGAAAAGACAGAACAGGTACAAACAAACCAATAGCAAAGCATACAAAAGAAAAAAAATTAGGTTATGTAAAAAATATAGCCAAAAGTATTAACAGGAATAAATTTAGAGGAGAGAGACAAAGACGAAAGAGAGAGGGAGAGAAAAAGAGTAGGGAAGAGTAAAACCAAGAGACACGTTTAAAGAGAAAGAGTGACTGAATAAAATGACATAGACAGATACATAAAGACCAAAAAATGAAACAAAAGTTAGAGAAGAGAGGCAAAGAAAAGAGAAAGAGTGTACGAGAATTAACTTAATAAACAAATCTAAGTCATCTGATGTCAAATTAATCGTTTATTAATAAAAGAAAGATATGCCCAACGCTCTGCAATCATTGCTGATTTTCTTTGTGAAAAGGTGGAAAGTTCTGAACGGCCAGAATCCATGTTAACAGCTATCATGGCCTCACTTGGTCATTTTTATCAAACGTTAGATTCAAACCCATTACCAGTCTGGCTACACAATCTCAAACATGCTCTGATAAAAACATGTTCAACTAAGGCAAAAGGCCGGACACCAATTATGCCTACTAGTGCGTTAAACACATTGTTTGGCAGTTGGGCAGATAACGAGCTCCTCTCCATCAAAAAACTTAGGCAAAAATGCGTTTCGTTGCTTGCACTTGCTGGAATGTGCCGTCCATCAGATCTAACGAAATTTAAAAGAAATGATATCATTTTTAATAATGACGGCTCAGTGACAATCATGTACTTCGGTATAAAAAATGACAAAAATCGCAAAGGATTTGAGGTCCGCTTACAACCGGCTTCTACGGAAAAGCTCGATCCCGTTGCAGCGTAAAATTTAAATACAGCTGAGTCCCGCTCGCGAGAAGACTCGTAACTCGCAGGTCTCAGCTAGCTGGTATAGAGACTGGATCTCTAGTGACGAGCTGAATCCCACTCGCTGTACGAGCACTACGAGCAAAAAGTCTCATACGAGCTGTACGAGCAGGGATCCGCCAGCAGCCAATCAACGGCTGTAATTGGGAATCGCTCAACTTTGTGACCAATCACTGGCAGAGCTTAGGACTCGCTCGCTAATAGCTTTATGTAAGTGGGGGGAATCGCGGGAATTACAGGGATCAGTCACCGACAGGACAGTTGGATGATGCAGGCTTCCAGAAAGAGAGAGAGAGAGAGAGAGAGAGAGAGAGAGAGAGAGAGAGAGAGAGAGAGAGAGAGAGAGAGAGAGAGAGAGAGGGGAGGGTGAGGGGAGAGGGAGAGGATTACTGTAGCGTTGGCATCGAGAAAGTTTTCCGCTAGGCCTCGGTTGCAAGCGTGAATTCTTCTTCCTTTTTCTCGCCCTTTCTCCCAATTTGTTTTGAGATCGTTAAATAGGCCTAACCTTCGACTTATATAGGAGGGAAAGAGAGAGAGAGGGAGAAAGAGATAAAGAGAGAGAGGGAACTTATGATAGCCCTTCCCGGCTGCGTAACAATCATTGTAACAATCTCGTTCGCGTGCGTCGTGTGGTGTTAGCGAGTCAGCTAAGCCACTGGTGCAACGAACCCGCAGAGACATGAGACCCAGCGATTCCCAACGAGCAACGAGCAACGAGCGAGTGCGTGCTCGCGGATCCCTAGCTGCTCCGGATCCGCAGGGATTCATTCCCAGATTTCGC
>JAWDGP010005141.1:10000-20000 GCA_033675545.1 Elysia crispata | reverse complement strand
TTTCTTTTTTCTAAAGCTTGGTTACTGGTTCTAAAGAGTTTACCATTCGCCATTGCTCACAGGCAACATTATCCCAAGTGTATTACTAGAACCAAGGGTTCAAGACAGTCTTGATCTTATAGAACGGTTTTGGGCTGAGAGTTTTTTTTTCCTCCCTGTATTTTTTGTTCAAAGAGTGTACAATATTCCAATCATTTTTTAGGTATTTAAATTACAGAGCCACATGATGAATGTTCTTGGTTTATTTACACAAGATTAGTGAATATGAAGGAAAACGTCATTGTCAATATTCTTCTTTTCGCATAATTATTGGGAAGTTAATTAATAATCCACGACATTCAATCCATTAACAATTTTGTGCGATAGAGCGCACAACATCTTTGGAGTATGCTCAAAGGAAAACATATAAGCAAGAGGTAAATGCAAGTTTACAGAAAGTTCATAAAGCCGTGTAACTCAATGAAATTGGCTAAAGAATAGTTTTAATCTTTGCTAACTAGACAGGCATTTGACAAGGAGACAAGAGAGAGTCAAAGAGAAGGAAAATACAAAGTTGGTGAATTTTCATTACAAGTGAAACTTCGGAGAACACACAAGGCAAGTGAAGCTCAAGACATAGAAGCTAATGTCGTATCCTCTAATGATTTACCTTGGATTGGAACTTGGGACCAGACGGAGGCTGCTTATCTTGGGGTAGACGAAGATCTCACCCAGATTCTGTCTCAAGAGCTACAGGCTATGTTGGGAAATGCAGAGATAATTTCCCTTATTCCCACAAAAGCGTCGGTTTGTGCTGACACCGCAGACACTGATCGCCAACCAGCTCATCTCGCACCGCTTGCCCTCTAGGAACTGCAGAGGCTGCGGCATATGGAGGCCATAAGCACCATCTGGAACGGCGTTTCGCCGTTTGCATCTCCAGTGGTTGTCTTGAAGAAGGAGTGGAGGAAACACGGCTCTAGACAGCAGCCACCGGCTAAATGTAATAAATCCTACCCTGAGATGAGCGACATCAAGATCTCACCAAAGCTGGGCTTTGCCCACACCCGTGTGCGCCCCGCAATGAGCTGCAAAACACTGCCTTCGCAACAATGGGCCAACATGACGAGTTCGTAGCGATGCCTTGTAGGATCGTAAACTCTGAGATGAGCTAGAGAAAAAACAGTGCTGAAATTCCCAGAGGTTATGAATACCATTTAAATGTAAGAAAAAAAATTATCAGGACGTTGGAGTTGCGCATGCGAGTGTTGGAGAAGTTTTTTTCTCTGACAATTGGGAGCCACCAGCCGCTTGGCATGATTCATACAGTGTGTACTGGAGCGATATAAGTTGATTATCTGGGACACCATTATGAACGTCGGACAGTCGGTCTTCAGGATACCAATATAGAGAAAGTGAAGGACTTCCCAAGACCTAGTATCAAGAAGGAAATCAAGCTGTTTTAGGTTTATGAGGCTAATACCATTCATTATCTCTAATTTTGCTTCTATAGCTAGTCCTTTGTCGGACATTAAATTTATCGAAAGGATCACCCCTATAATATTGTTTGTGGAGAATTTCAAGAAAACTTCTATGGAACTTGATATTTATTGGCGATCCATTCTGATGCTTTCTAACGTGAATGAGGAATTTTTCTAGAGCGATCCATCTGATGTGGGACTCCTAGCGACTTTATTAAAAATAATGAATGGATATATCTTACCAGTCGCTTATATTGAAAGAAAGTTGCTAACAAGAGCGAAAAAAAAATTGCCCCTAAGAGAAAATGTTTGGAGATGGTAAAGAACATCCAGAGATAATCTTTGTGTCTTTACGGTAAGCTGGTCCAGTGCGGTCTGACTATAGACTCATTAAGTTCTGTGAACTGTCCAAGTCAAATTAATATGGTATCATGCGTTGGCCACTGGCTCTACGAAGTTTAGATTTATACGAAGAAAAAAATATCATGTGTCTGCTTACTGTATTGAACCATTATTGATTTCACCTGATTATTACTCTTTGCTTTGTATATTTTGTATAGATGTTTATACAGGTCTATGGCGTTAGTATGGCTACTATCGGTTTGAGTGAGTTTGATATTGCTTTGACTGAATTTTAATGAAAAAAATTATTTAATGGTGGAAGTGTTAACAAACCGGATTGTGTTCCTTTAATTGATAGAAATTCGATTCATTTTCGTTGAGATCAGGCGCACCTTTTTTTCTTGTCTTTTTTTTTTTAGATTTAAGGGGGGAGGGGTTGTTTTTCATTTTTTTTTTCGAAGATTACTTTGGTTCCCTTACTGATAATCTTCTTATAAGACCTAGCAGTTTTACAATTACATAGCACGAGTTAGGATCTCCTAGTGAGCTTTCCAGAGGGTTGCATTATGCCCTGTGAGGCGCGAGATAGTTTCAGGCAGAACAATGTACATGGAAGAAGCGAAGTCTGCTAACGGCCATCTTTACCTAAAGGTGTGACATGATACTGGCCGTATTATTTTATCCGTGACAGGTTGTTTGATCTTTGACTTAAATATAAAGCAACGGTAAGTATTGTACCATAGCCCCTGGATTATTCTTGTGTGGAAGATCTCAATTGTTTTAATCTGTCTATGAAATATAGTATGAACCCCTTAATAATGCCGTGTGGTTATCAGTTTTACTATAATCATCTGCACCTTCAATGTAGGAGTAAAATAAATAGCTACGTGGCATGCTTCATATAAGGAAAAGTTAGAATTAGGCAGTATAAAAGCTTTGCAATGAAAGATTCACAATCACCGAACTAGATCGACCTAGCGTTAGGTAGATTTGCCAGAGTTCTGTGTTACGAACCTTTCACCTTTTCGGAGGAATAGAGGATGCAATAGAGTCTACGTTCTAGTCGTGGTCACTTTAATTAGAATAAGGATTCCTCGGCGCAACAGTTAGAGTGTATGTGCAGAAAGGTAAATTTCCAGCTTTCATATAAAACATTATTGTCTGATTCAATTTTGTCCAGGTGCTGTGCGCAACATGAAATTGACAGCAGTACCTCAGAAAGAAAGCTATACCGATGGAGACAGTATGAACCTAACGTGCACAGTGGATGTGAGTACAAGCTGGACTATCTAGTTGATATTTTGCATATTTATATATTCATATATAGTTTGAAGATAAGTGCTCAGCTGTGGGAGCTTTTCATAGATATAGAAGATCTTATGACTCGAAGAGAGCGGAGGACAAGCGACAACTTTGTTCTCCGCTTGAATATATACAGTTTAAGCTGTACCAGGTATTAGGTTGAGATTCGAGCGGCGCTGTCTGAAAAGCCAGAACACTGAGAATAGGATTTGATTTAGAAAAATATTCTACATACTTAAAAGTCATAATTATTTATGCTCCGACCAGCAATAAGAGGTAGTAAAAGGACCTCCACATACTTCTCTCTCTCTCTCTCTCTCTCTCTCTCTCTCTCTCTCTCTCTCTCTCTCTTTCTCTCTCTCTTGCTCTGTCTCTCTTTTATATATATATATATATATATATATATATATATATATATATATATATATATTCTTTTTGTTTGTTTGTTTTTTAATTGCTGTTGTCGATTATTTTTTCTCTTTTTTTTTTTGTATTTTTTTTTCTTCAGGAGATGAGAGAAGCATAAAAAATATCTTTGCTGTTCCATGTCAGAATGAATTGTTTTGTTTTTGTTTTTCACTTTTCGTTATGCTTAAAAGATTTTCTTTGGAGTCCCATACAGCTCTTTTGGTTGGGAGTTGAGCTTCCAGTACTCATCTACTGGGTTCGAATCTTACGGTAAACTACCGAGGGTTGATGTTGGATGTCATTCTATATGCCTTACAGGAGCCTTATAGTTTCTGTGACTGTGGAGGTTTCAAAGACACTATGGCTGAAAAATAAAAAGAAAAGAATAGCAGCGTTTCCCTGCTATATGCACTGGTTGCGGCCTTAAAAGTAGTCACATTAAGAGGGTAAAGAGGGTAAAAACCAAAGAATCAAGCAATGCGATATTTTTTTCAACTCTAAACCATTTTAGTTGTAAAGGTTCCGCAGTGATTCATTTTGTTTGGTTACACAGTAAAATCTTCAGAGTTACAACTTCATTACTGGCACTTAATAATGCGCTCTCTCAATATGCCAAGAACTCCCATTATTTGTTTCTCTCTATCCCAACTGTTATGACTGTCAATGTTTCTAGGGTCCACGGAGTTTACAAATCATGTGGCGCATGTTATTAAAGGAATCGGAATTCGAACACAGTCACCCGGTTCCTAATGCAGTGGTTATAGAGGTGCCGCCACAACATCCAAGCGGTGATTGCGATTCGATTCCTCGTAAAAGCATTCTCCCTATAAAGGTTGGTTTGAAACTTATATGCTGGAATAAAGGATAAGGTTTAACTTAACGCATTGAAAATTGTTTAAATATGATGTAAAACAATAACCCATTGTTAAAGTAATGTTTTTTGTTATGAAAAAAAATCTAGAAAATGGTATTTGAAGCCACTAGACTGACATTATTTCTTTTATTTGAATCTATAATAAGTCATGAGACAATTTAAGTTATTTATTTACTGTATATGAATAATCAAAATCCGTTTTTTCGCCTGAAACGGCTAAGGCAAAAAAAAAAAAAAAAAAAATAAAAAACAACAAAAAAACAAAAACAAATCGAAAAAGAGTAACAGGAAAACGTAGAAACAACTTCGTCAGCTTAATCTCAAGAAAAATTTCTTTTTGGGCATAAAAACATAAAGGTGACTTAAGACAAATATTGTTGAGCCGAGACTCAACACCAACAGCTGTCAGCCATGTTGGACCAGACGAAGAAAAGTTGGACTCTTTCCATCGAAAGCAGCTGCGCAGGGTTCTGGGAATTCGATACCCAACAAAAATTTCAAATAAGTCCCTCTACAAAAAATGTGAACAAACCCCAATTTCTTTGGAAGTGTTGCAAGCAAGGTGGAGGCTGTTCGGTCATGTACTTAGGCGAGAACCATCGATCCCTGCCAACAAAGCTATGGCATTCTATTTCCACGACAATGCCAAACGAGCCAGGGGTAGGCCGATCACCACACTCCCAATGACTCTCAATAACGATCTCAAGATACTGCAAAATCGGAGCATCTCTCTCACATCACAAAAAGACCTGGAAAAAATAAGAAAGATTGCAGAAAGAAGACAAGAATGGACTACCTTCACCGCAGACATAAAGAGGGCTGCCGAAGCTGCGAGGTCGGACGACACTCCTAGCGGAAGGCCTTAATAATAATAATAATAATAAAAACATCTTTTTCAGTTTGAACTCATCACTCAAACTGGATTTAGTTGGCGATTCATATTTTACACGAACGAAACTCTTTCAAATTCCCTTTTAACCTGAGCTCTCTGTAGATCTCTGTGCTCTGTCTAGCAATCTATCTTTTATTCATTTACCTACCTATCTTTCTATATATAAATCCTACAACAGTCTCTCTCTCTCTCTCTCTCTCTCTCTCTCTCTCTCTCTCTCTCTCTCTCTCTCTCTCTCTCTCTCTCTCTCTCTCTCTCTCTCTCTCTCTTTATCTCTCTTTTTTCCCTTTTCTCGTGAACCTCTGCCTTTGTCTTCCTAATGAAATATCCCTTTATTTTTTTTTCAATTATCGCAATAACAGGAAATGCTATATTACCTATAAGAGCAAAATATCTAGTCCCCACGTAAAATTTACATCTGAAATATTTCAGACCTAAAAATAAACTCTTAGTTAATAGCATTGCATGCACTTTGGTTTCCTAGATTAATTGTAGTTTAGGGGATATAAAACCTTGATTTCTTAAAACAAATTATGACATAATATGATTTGAATAGATCACAATGTTTGCATTGAATTCTTTCTAATTTTAATTCGTTTGTATTGCTCAGATGACGACTAAACTCAATGGATCCACATACTTCTGTGTTGTTGGACTTGACGGGGCACTGATTAGCTCGGCAAACACGACTCTAAACATTGTTTCAGCTGCAGGTAAACCATCTTTCTATAACATGCTGCATACTTGATTATACAGACGGTAACAATGAAGTTTGCTTGAATAAAGAAACCGTTACATTGGCATCAAAAGACAAATCTATAAAATGTGTGATTGGAACAGCAAACACTGCATAAAAAATCTGACTTATCTATAAAATGTGTGATTGGAACAACAAACACTGCATAAAAAATTTGACTTATCTATAAAATGTGTGATTGGAACAACAAACACTGCATAAAAAATTTGACTTATCTATAAAATGTGTGGTTGGAACAGCAAACACTACATAAAAAATCTGACTTATCTATAAAATGTGTGATTGGAACAACAAACACTGCATAAAAAATCTGACTTATCTATAAAATGTGTGATTGGAACAACAAACACTGCATAAAAAATTTGACTTATCTATAACTGGTGTAATTGGAACAGCAAACACTGCATAAAAAAGTTAACTTATCTATAACTGGTGTAATTGGAACAGCAAACACTGCATAAAAAAGTTGACTTAGCTATAACATGTGTGATTGGAACAGCAAACACTGCATAAAAAAGTTGACTTAGCCATAACAGCTGTAATTGGAACAGCAAACTACATAAATTTATAAAAGTTGAGTTATCTATAACAGCTGTGATTGGAACAGCAAACTGCATAAAAAAAGTTAACTTATCTATGACAGCTGTGCTTGGAACATCATACACTCCTTAACATCGCTACCATTCTAGTTTACCAATCTCTCTTTTCCAGAGGATGTTATCCCTGAAGAAGAACTTAAGATCCTTCTGCGCATGATCGTGCCGGCCATCTTTGGACTGGCATTTGCGGCTGTTCTTGTTCTCAGTATCAGGTTTCATCTGGCATCGAAAGCTCAGCAATCCTAGGACTTGTTCTTATTTTTCTTCTGTGTACAATTTTTCATGATTTGTTTTTCTCTGTAGATCTTTTTACATACAACCCTTCATGTACTTTAATCCTAATATACACTGTATTAAACATTTATATCTGGTTATCCTTTTGTAATTTCTTGCTCCCTTTTTTATGTCTGATAAAGGCGTAAAGCCAAAAGCTTCGTTATTTTTTGTATTTTTTTTTTAAATGCATTCTACTCATTTTTGTCTTTTTTTTTACTGTGCCTCGAAATACAACAACTACTTCTCCTCCTCCTCCTCCTAATACTACTACTACTACTACTACTACTACTACTACTACTACTACTACTACTACTACTACTACTACTACTACTACTACTACTACTACTACTACTAAAATTCTCACCTCTTAATACTACTACTACAACTACTACTACTACTACTACTACTACTACTACTACTACTACTACTACTAATACTACTACTACTACTACTACTACTACTATTCTCACCTGTTACTACTACTACTACTACTACTACTACTACTACTACTACTACTACTACTAATACTACTGCTACAGCTACTCCTTCTACTACTACTACTACTACTACTACTACTACTACTACTACTACTACTACTACTACTACTACTACTACTACTACTACTACTATTACTACTACTACTACTACTACTACTACTACTACTACTACTACTACTATTACTACTACTACTACTACTACTACTACTACTACTACTACTACTACTACTACTACTACTACTACTACTACTACTACTACTACTACTACTACTACTACTACTACTACTACTACTACTACTACTACTACTACTACTACTACTACTACTACTACTACTACTACTACTACTACTACTACTACTACTACTACTACTACTACTACTACTACTACTACTACTACTACTACTACTACTGTTACTACTATTACCACTACTCCCTAAATATCCTAGAAGAAACTTATCTTTATTCATTAACTGTTGCATGTTTCCTAAAGGTAAATAATTAGATTAAATGGTATCGTTTCAAAGTAATGAGTAAACGACATGAAATTTACACCAGCATTGTTTCTGTTCTTTTGATCCACATAAATTAAGGACAAGATTTCAGTCGCAAAGTTCATTGCTGTATTGTGAATCACCATGAAAATGATACTAGAAACTGTTATTAAGTAACCTGTTCCCTTTCTTTTTGTTCCTCCCGGCCTCCACTCTCTCTTCATTCTCTCTCTCTCTCTCTCTCTCTCTCTCTCTCTCTCTCTCTCTCTCTCTCTCTCTCTCTCTCTCTCTCTCTCTCTCTCTCTCTGTTTCTATCTATCTTTCCGCCCCTCTTACCTCTCTCATATCCTCTCTTCTACTTCTCCCTGAAAAGTCTATAAGTTACACCAGGATTCTGAATTTCTGCAAAATGAAAAATAAGACTATGGCACTGGATGAAAATCTCTGTTTTATTGATCATTAAAATCGCATTAAGTCGAATCTATCTTAAAACTTAGATGGCGATTTTCTGAAAGTGTAAGATTTCAAACTGATAGGACAAACACAGTATTGACTTCATCGCGGCGGTTTGGTGGTAAAAGGACTCTTATCCAAATGGAAACAACATCTAGCAGTACCGTAACTTTGTTCTCTCGAACGGCTCAGTAAAAGCTGCACCACAGCATATCCTCACCAAAGAGACATTGGACAAGTTGATTGAGATGGACCGAAAACGAAGGTGATAATGTTTGTATAGGTTTCTAGAAACCGTGATTTCTGCAGTGAACTTGGCAATTCAATAAACAGTTTTTTTTTAAATTTAAAATTTAAAAAGCATGCTTGTACAGTGCATCTTTGATAACCAGTGGTAATAAAAAAAACAACAAAACATTAGAAAAATCTTTATGCCCATTATGTCTCTCTCTTTAGGGCCGAAAAGCTGAGCTGGTCATTTATCAAGTCCATATGAGGTTGATATTAAATAATATTCCTTATGCATGTTTGTCCTAAACTGAGCCCTGCATATTATCCAGTTAAAAAAAAACAAATTCTGTGCAGTCATTGTTTCCCAAGCCTCCCTGCTATCTAGGCCATAGTTCGCGCAGTCGCAAGGGTGATCACACAAGTATCATCTCTTGGTACGATTGGTATCTTGGTGGAGCTGTGTAGCTTAGGTTATCTGCCCTGCTTTATGTCAAAATGGTCGACTGAGCCGTGTAAGATAAAATAGACGAGAAGAAAACAAGTCGTGTTAAAGCCGCAACGTAATGCTTCTTCCGATGAATAAATGAGTACAT
The DNA here is from genome assembly GCA_033675545.1 of Elysia crispata. Taxonomy (NCBI): domain Eukaryota; kingdom Metazoa; phylum Mollusca; class Gastropoda; family Plakobranchidae; genus Elysia; species Elysia crispata. The sequence continues at coordinate 10,825 of JAWDGP010005141.1, read as the reverse complement.
TGAGCATATAAAATTAACTGTTTGAACAATTTTTGTATGTACAAAAAGGCCTGGAATGACACTACCACTTCCAGATCTTCTTTTTCGATTTGCCATCTCTTTATTCGCATCATGAAAAAGCAGCAAAGCTAAGCTTAAAGTTTATTCAGGGCATCTTAAAGGAGTTTGGAATCATCCGCCTTACACGGTTTGTGCTTTTCTTGTTTTATTCCATGGCTAATTCCTTTACAATTTTGTTTGAAGATATTTTGAACAAACTCAAATTTCAAAACCACAGGGTAATGGTAAATTATGTCTCTGGTCTGCCGCAGATTAATATTTTAATAATTACTGTGATTTGAGAATTAACTTAATCAAGATGTTGACCAAAATGTAGAAAATCAGATTAATCTAAACTGTCCAAGTTTATTAATTTTTTAAGATTACATTTAATGTTTATGAGAAACCCAGAAATTCTGACAAAATGTACTCAAAAGAGCATTGCGTTATTGGAATTTTAACATGTGCATTTATTTAAACCAACATGAAAACTGATGATCAAAAAATCTATAAATTAATTGATTTAGGTTTTTTTTTTTTTCGAAAAAAATAATTATTCTTACTTTTTGCAGCATTTGACCGTACACTTTTTTAACCCGTTTGTGAGGATGTCAAAATTTACCATCTCTGTCTCGATCTCATTCTTCCTGTATTCCAATCTCTTTCCCCTCATCCCCCCTTCTCTCTCTCTCTCTCTCTCTCTCTCTCTCTCTCTCTCTCTCTCTCTCTCTCTTTCTCTCTCAAATTGTTTCTCTTTATACGTCCTTATTAAACTTGTATGCGCAG
>JAWDGP010005140.1:0-75606 GCA_033675545.1 Elysia crispata | reverse complement strand
GCCATATTGGATTTATTGTATTTATATAGATTACCAGAATGAAATTCGAATTATGCTAATTATAGAGATGGCCAAAATAGAATTAATCGGCGGCTATATTGGACTTATGCTAATTATAGAGATGGCCAAATCAGAATTAATTGGCGGCCATATTGAAATTATGCTTATAATAGAGATTACCAAGATAAAATTTACCGGCGGCCATATTGGCATTATGCTAATTATAGAGATGGCCAAAATAGAATTAACCGGCGGCCATATTGGATTTATTGTATTTAATCTATATAGATTACCAAAATGAAACCGTTTTGATTTTTTATTTCGATATCTATTCTATTGTAATGATATTTTGTTATTATGCCTGTTTATACTTATAGAGATAGAAGTATAGAAGTATTTCTCACCCCTATTTCATTGTTCAGTATTGATTCACCATCTATCTGGCAGTTGTATGTTTCTATTACTTTATATGGAGTTCAATATTTCTTTCGTATAAAACTGACGGATCTTAAACTCTGTGCGAATTGCAATGAATTGAAATCACTTGATAAATACCTTAAACACATACGAAAACCTTTGGGTTTAGACTCTCAATGTATTGAATGTGGGAGGTATTAAAAACAGGAACAATATCAAAAATAACAAAGACAGATAAGAGTGTTATCTGAGTTTATTCAGAGAAATCCAAATTATAACAATATAAAAAGAAATAATTTTATAATACACAATTACCTAAAAAAGACACATAATACAGTCTAAAAAAAATAACGTCAATGAAACTTATGTATATAACATAAACGAATATGACATTTTCATTAAAAAAGATAATACATATAGGGGCATTGCCTGTTAAATGAACTTTAATCTGTTTGACTTTCACCTTACATTGCATTACAATAAAGCACAACTGATAATTCACATAAGATTTTTGTTCACATATTAATTAATTTACTCCAGTCAATATATCTAAGGATTGCCGTGTTTTACAAAAAAAAAAAAAGGTACATCTAATAAAGGTAGTTGTAAGCTATATGTCTTTGTTGTTTCAACGTAGGTGGTTACCGCATATGTTGGGCGCTGCTCTATATAAAATTATGTATAGACAACCACTGCCATAAGTACAGCACAGATTGCAAATATAACATCTCACTCCAGTTCTATAACATTTTCAAAGCTGGAAAATACAAAGGACTCAAAGCATACATAGTGAAAAAACAAGCAAACCATAAAACAAAGGAATGTATTCACAGACAACACTTTGTAGACATGAAATTTGCTTGAAAAGAAAGACATGGTTATTAGAAGATAAACATGTAAGTCTCACTTGTACATGAGGTGTAAGCTGACTACCTTTGATTGGTCTACAAATGTAGCCCAAAATTTGTCTTGACCTGCAAAGACTTAAAAAGTTAAAGCAAGAACAGATGATTTTTTCCCCTCTCCTAATTTTAGGAGAAAAAGAAAATGATTTTTGTGAAAGAGAAAGTTTGTTTTAAGCAGAAAGGATAAGAAAAGAGATGACATGAAAGATTGAAAAACCTGTCTGTCCTACTGGAGAAAACGAAGAAAAACACACTTAAAAAAAGATAATAATGTAATGATGTCACAAGGCTGCTTGAATTGAACCAACAGAAGATTTCAGCACTTTAAGCCTATATCTCTGTCAAGTCATGAACGGGAAGTCTACCAGCCTTATTCCCATTATAATTGTGATAAAACAATAATTTGACAATAAACTTACAAAATAATTTTTTTTTACCACATCAAACATATATAACAGCTGATTTTGGATCTTTGTTAAATACAAGTTCCTTTCTTTAGAGCAGCAACTCCTCTCCCTAAAGACTTTAACAGAATCCTGGTATAATGCTGTGTTTGAAAAGTACAAGTCAATGGACATGTCTATACTAGTTCATTTTTACCTTTATAACTGATCTTTGACTGCTATGGCGTCAAAAGCAATGATCACATGAATTTAAACTAGTTTAAAAATTCTTGAGAAAAGAAGATCAACTTGCACATCAAGGGCAAAATTCCTGAACTACGCTGCTGTGTCACGTTGATTCCAATCTCGTCCTTCTTCAAAACTCAGTAGATGGTAAGGATTCCCTCTCAAAAGCACATTGTCTCAAGTTGTTCAGTCTGTGGCTGGTGATCTTCTCAAAATGAAGAAGAGGTTGAAGATCTCCGTCAGATTATCACTGAAGATGTTGAGAGGAGCATATAATTATGAATAGACAGGAATGAGAAGGGATAGGGAAGAAAAGGAGGGGATATATATATATATATAAATTATAGATAGATAGATAGATAGATACAGAGAGAGAGAGAGAGAGAGAGAGAAAGAGAGAGAGAGAGAGAGAGAGAGAGAGAGAGAGAGAGAGAGAGAGAGAGAGAGAGAGAGAGAGAGAGAGAGAGAGAGAGAGAGAGAGAGAGAGAGAGAGAGAGAGAGAGAGAGAGATTTTGTGTTAAAAAAGTAGTGTGAATTGCATTCCACGCATTCTAGCTGCATGCCTTTTTCTACTGCGCGGGTAAAATTCCTGGGAAGAGACAGTGTCCACCCATCCACTGTGAGCTGTCAGATAAGGGTGCTAGATTTATGGGCTTATGGCAAGTTGCTGACAAACTAAAAGTGAACAGAATTTGGCTCCATGTTGAGATACGCTGATGACACTGTATTAATTCCAGAAAATAAAGAAGACTTGCGACAATTATTAACGATTTTTGAAGAAGAGAGCAGAAAAATACAGGCGTCAATCTTGCCATTGGACTAAATTTCCCCTTCTCTTCATCTTTTATCATGCTTGTAATGGTACTAGATCTAGAGGTTTACCTATAATAACTCAACGCCCACTTTGGAAATACTTTGTATGAAACGAAACAAACTGAGACAGCACAGTAGGCCTTACAAGACTGTTGCCACAGCAGCTGCGAGCATAGTTATTGTCCAAAAAGCTTTGGTCCATGTGCTCTCACGGTTGTGGAAACCTGCTCAACAGTAAAAAAAAATGCTTGGACAGTTGCGTAAGACGCTTCCAGTGTGTAAAAATCAACTGATCAATGCTGCTCTTATGGCATACAACAATTAAAACATCATAACAATACCTCTCGAATAATGATGAGGTCCATAGAGGGCAGGTGCACAACACAATGGCCAGAGAGACGAAATCAAATGTCGTGTTTTCCTGTTTGCTGAAGATGGGTGAGATTGGGGCACTAATAACATACAGGACCTGCAATGTTTCACATAAGCAAAAATTTTCGTTCAATTTAATGTTAAGAAGCACCCTGTTAAAAATTTCTTCACAAAATACTTGAGTTTATAAAAAAAAGGAAGAAAAAATTAACACTACTCTGAAATACAGACTTATCAATGCCAGATCAATAAAAAAAATGTTAAAGTGCTAAAATGTGACTTGTGCATGTTAAAATATACTAAATTTACTTTGATTTTTTTAAACATATTCATAAATCATTGTTTACACAAAAATCTGAAGTTTAAAAGAAATAAACAGCTAAAGTGTTCAATTATATAACTCTCTTAAGAAGCCTATAATAGTGAAATATCTAATTGAAAAAGCTTATTTAATTTCAATATGGCTTTTTTCAATTCTTTCAGCTTCCCTCTTCAAATATTATTTTTCTCTAACAATGATTTGAAATCTTGATACCTGAGGTTATTTGTTAAAAATATTTGTATACTGTGCCAGTTTAAGTAATCTATAAAATAAACATATCTTAAACAAAATATAATCAGCACCATAAAAAATATACATTGTGATGTTTTAAAGAAAAGTCTTGCCATTTTTTCCCAATCTCATTTACAAGACAGCCCAACGTGTCTTCATAATGCGTGAAAAGCATATCAAGGAAAATTTGATAACAATGCCAATACTTCGAAAATGTTTGTGCTGTAAAAATTTGAAATTGATTCCACATAACTTGACAATCTGGTATGAATTTGATGCCTACTTTTGTTTTCAAATAAAGAAAACTATTAAAAAATATATGACTGAGTATTTGTCCTCTCTGTTGTTGGAACTGAATGACACTTCTTAGACAATGTTTTAAATAATTAATGAGAGCCACAGAGGGTTTTTAAACAAGATTCCTCAATTAAAATCCATTAAAAAAAGTATCAGTTTAGTTAGCTTATGATATTTACACAACTGCTGCTTTCTGTGACTAAGACTGCTGGCTCTATATTTTCTCATTAAATCTCAACAGCCAAAAACCTTGTGGATTCGAAGAAAACCCTTTACTTTCTAATTTATCTTAAATATATATATAAAAATTTAAAGGATAGAAATTGGTTTTGGTTCCTAGCCACAAGGTTGTTGATGCTAATGCGAACAAACCTGGAATCATTGACTTGTTTAAGTCTCACTCTTTGGGTCTCATAGGCCCGGAAGATGCCAAAGATGATCAGGATACCCTTGCAACCAAACACAACACTTGGACGCAGTGAACCAATAACACCACTGACCGTACCGCTTTAACTCGTCCTCTTGAGAGAATCTTCTTTGGGAACAGCTTTTCAAACCATGTTGCAACCTGAAATATGTGGGAGGGGCCAAAGAGAAGGGAACAATTCTTAAATATCATTTTTAAAATTAATAAAAATTGATGAAATTTTTCTTCTTTTTTTTTTTTTAGTCACAGAATTCACAATGTTTCAATTTTTTTTTATCTTATTTTACACATGAATGTGATTACAGGATTAAACATAAATATAAAAAAAGGCTTTTGAATTTTATTTTGAAGACTCGAATAGAATAATGATCCTGCAATTTATAAGAACAATTTATGAAATTTGGAGTACACCAAAGCACATTAAGCATTTTCAACATTTCCATTATTCCAACAAAAAAAAAAATATTTGCACATTTAAGAAACTTACCTCATCCCAAGTGGCGCTCCCTTGCTCCCTCAAATGGAATAGCTGAACAAGGACCCGGTTGTTGAGTAGCGGCAGAGAAGGTAGAGCTGGTCTTCTGCCTCTCCCACACATAAGGAAATGATCCTTCATCCCTCGGAAGTTATCATCATCTGTTGTAAAATAAATGTTGATGATAAATAAAAGCTATTTAAAACCTGTAATGAAGGTGCTTTATAAACCAAAAGCAAAACCACCATTCCACCAAAAAAAGTTTTTTAAAAATTTAATAAAATACAAAGTAATTACAATAATACAATGTAAACATATGTAGTAGTAGTAATAATAATAATAATAAATAATAATAATAATAATAATAATAATAATAATAATAATAATAATAATAATAATAATAATAATAAATTAAAAAAAAAAAAAAAAACCTTCACAACATGTGCCTGTGAACAATGATCTAGAGGCCAGACATGTGTACTTAAATTGTCTTGTACTTTCTTTTAAAGCAAATTGCATCCTATGACAAAATTATAGAAAAGTCTCATAAATATCATTTACTGATATACGATCGAAAATTGCTTTTGTTTTTAGTTACTGTCCAGACCATCCTTGATCTACAGACTACAGTACAAGTACAACTGTCAATTTCAGATTCTCGTAGATCTAAGCAATATGTACTACAATCTTGACTAAAACATTAGTGTTAGTACTTCTGCCTTGTGAGAAAATAAGATTTACTGTGTCTGTTTTAATATTGAATCAAATTAGATCTATAGATATTTGATTCATATCAAAACGTAAACACTTAAACGCAAAACAGCTGTCTACAAATTTTACAGAAATGCAGAAGTTAGACCTATTTTTAGAACCATTGCACAGGAGAGCCGATAGAAAATAATATTCTCGTGACGTCATAAGGTCAGCGAAGGTCACTCTTGAATGAGAGTGTGGCTGTTCCGTTTACCGACAAACAGTCGATAAGAAAATAAAATAGTTCTTATTACACATATATTAGCCAATATAATTAAATCAATTTATGTAAAGAAATAAAGTAGTATTAACTCACATAAAATGTCCTCCACATTGAGTGTTTGGGGATGCGAAGTGCGTTCTGCGATGGGTTCTCCACACATGCCGGACTGAGTCTGTTGACTAGACTGACCCGCCGTCATTTCGGGTCTCGGCAAGGGCTAAAATGCGTTTGAACTCTTTTCGCTGCATCCACAGGTTACACAATCAAATGATGTTTGTGAATTCATTTAGAAAAATGGATGGCCTTCCTTTTGGTACTACACAAGCCGGGAAATGTTCCTTGAAACCATTAAAAATTCTAAATTTTCGTCTTCTTCGTCTTCTTCTCGAAGTTTCTTATCCTTCTTCACGACGTGTACCGTTGTGTGTGGTATCAAAAGAAAGCAGAATTACTGCTCTTTAATGTGTTTCAAACCGTATAAAAATATCTTTCTTGTGGTAAGAGCGATAGTCATTTGAAGAGAGCTAGGTCGGATCGGCCGAGCTCGGCGCTGCCGCGAATCGGACAATAATTTACAAAACACTGACACCTTTCACACGCTCTTTAATAGACCTATCGGATATTTTTTTCATGCCAAAGTTATATAAAAGAAAAGACGATAAATAACACAACATTTTGATATGGTTTTTATTGAAAAAATATTATTAATGACGATAACACAACACTTTAAAAAAAGGGTAGATCTACGTTTTTCATGCCCGGCCGACCATTTTCCAGTCGGCTAACAGCTCAGTTTGGAATACCTAATAATACTAATAGTAATAATAGAAGAAGAAGAAGAAGAAGAAGAAGAAGAAGAAGAAGAAGAAGAAGAAGAAGAAGAAGAAGAAGAAGGAGGAGGAGGAGGAGGAGGAGGAGGAGAACAAGAAGAAGAAGAAGAAGAAGAAGAAGAAGAAGAAGAAGAAGAAGAAGAAGAAGAAGGAGGAGGAGGAGGAGGAGGAGGAGGAGGAGGAGGAGGAGGAGGAGGAGGAGGAGGAGGAGAAGGAGAAGGAGAAGAAGAAGAAGAAGAAGAAGAAGAAGAAGAAGAAGAAGAAGAAGAAGAAGAAGAAGAAGAAGAAGAAGAAGAAGAAGAAGAAGAAGAAGAAGAAGAAGAAGAAGAAGAAGGTGGAGGAGTAGAATAAGAAGAAGAAGAAGAAGAAGAAGAAGAAGAAGAAGAAGAAGAAGAAGAAGAAGAAGAAGAAGAAGAAGAAGAAGAAGAAGAAGAAGAAGAAGAAGAAGAAGAAGAAGGAGGAGGAGGAGGAGGAGGAGGAGGAGAACAAGAAGAAGAAGAAGAAGAAGAAGAAGAAGAAGAAGAAGAAGAAGAAGAAGAAGAAGAAGAAGAAGAAGAAGAAGAAGAAGAAGAAGAAGAAGAAGAAGAAGAAGAAGAATGCATGTAATAATATTAATAAAAAGAATGGAACCTGACATGCTGTCTCAAAAACAACCAATATTTCATTCATCATGAGTGGAAAGTTCATCCAAAACGGTCGTAACGCTGCTGAAGTTTAATTACAAATTAAACTGCGACTTGATTTGAACAGAAAGTTTTACATTGAATTCAGCTACATGTTTATGTAGAAAACTACAAAATATACATGTTCAAAGTTAGACATTTTTTTCCGCCAGGGATGTAAAGGTGGGACATGATCTGATTAGGAAGATTGTCGTTTATAACTGTAATTGAAATGTTTTCTTCGACCAAAGTGTTTGTATTTTGTCTTCTGCTTCCTGAAACCGCAATTTATTAAACACACATACACACCTGTTTCTAGTTATAACTCGGGTGCTCCGTTCACGTTTTACCTCTCCATAAATTTACACTAAGTTGGATGATATTGACAAACAGCACAAGGAAGCTAATCCAGAAATCAAAACTAAGTATCGGCATTATTATGTATAATGCCATTTGCAGTGTACAAGTTAACATGAAGGCTCTATTAATTAAAAAAAAAAAAACAACAACAATGTTACACGAGATGGACATCTTTTTTTTCTGGATAGCATAACTAGGCGAAAATGAGATCCCTTTTTCTGACGCATTTTTTTAATTTACATATTAGCAAATACATATTAGTCCAGAAAGTAAGAAGAAAATACACTGTCTATTATTAAGTAATAAATTACTAGGCCTTCTCCATTTAATTAACAATTTCCCTTTCAATAATCCATGTATTGCATGCATTGTCTTGATTCAAATTTGGAACTTTCAAAATTAATAAATGATAATAATACGAAAAAGTTGCCAACTAAATGCATGTGCGGGTATGTTTAGGCACTGTCAATGTCATCGCTGCAGACAAAATTTCTTATGAGAATAATTTGAATCGTGTCCGCATATGTAACTCAAGTAACTCAGCTTAGAATTATAGAAAGTTAGTGATTTAGCTTTGTAAGTTGTTACTTCCTTTATATCTAATGTTAATTGATTTAAGATAGGAATGGCGGGATATGACTCGCCCTTGGACGACCCGATCTTGGTTGGGCCCAGTATCGGTCTAGCTCACACCCCGAACAAAGACTGGCTGCACGACTGGGATACAGTGACAACCTGATAACAAAAATGAAGGCATCACGACAAAAACCCTTGTTATAAGATCCCTGTTAAATCAGATCAAATAAAGGTTGACTCTCGAATTGTTCATTTCCTTATAGTTATACAGTATCATCAATTATATCTCTTGTCAAAAGGGCATTCCAACAGGGATGCATGGCACCATCATCTCCCAGTCGGATTGCTGGTATTTTTACTACAGTAGTTTTCTTTTAACTCCACCCCCACCCCCACCCTCCAGAAAAAAATTAATATTTCTCTTTAATTCTTTTTTAGTCTTCTAATGACAAGAGAGGTTGAGATTCCATATACAAAGAAAATGAAACGTGTTCGACTCAGCTTGAATTGATAAGTTAATACATGTACATGTACCGGGTATGTAGCGGTTAGCACATGAAGAAAGAGCGTCTGCACTAAAAAAAAAAAAAAAAAACCCAAAAAACTGGAACTGTTTAAAAGCACTTGCGTATGTTCATGATGTACACGTACATGTACTTAGTTTCAGCTCCAAGACTCGATATGTACACAAATTAGAGTTAAAATAAAAACCTCGGTTTACATGTATTACTAGTACTACATATATTACATGTATTAAACTTGTCCACTTTAAGTAAGGCCCGCCTCCTTCACAAACTGTGTTGATGTGGTACTATCAGGTTTTATTAAAGTGAATTTTCCCCGTCAGCTTCTGGCTTTAGTACTCAATATTAGTAGTAGTATTACTAATAACCAATGTAAAGGGTTTTCCTCATGCCAGAAAATTTCCCACATTTGGTTTTTCTTTGAATTAATTGAAAAGTTAAAGTTATAATACATGTACTTGTTCTTTAGTCATCTTAATTTAGCATGGCAATCTGTAGGTTGCCCAGTCTGCGAGTGGCAGTTCAGCCTATTGCGGTTTGTCCAAAACCTTAGAGATACGTGTGTGTACTTGTTCTGATCTTAACTCTAATACATGTACATGTGTACAAATATAGGACATGTAGTATCGTGTAATATTAATAAGTTGGTGCTGGTCGTCGTACCAAGCCAAAGAAAAACCAATTACTGAAATAGAATACGGTACTAATAATACATAATACTATTACTAATAGCCCACTTTATGACTCACGAGATTTTCAAGTTTATCCCGTTAAGTTATCCTAAGAATTCATTTTCATGAACGGAAATAGTGGGGCTTTTTAAAAACTAAATTGACTCTAGCATGTTTTACACGTGATAGGCGTACGGTGCACGTATACTTTCCCCTCACATGTACATGTAGGCCTACTACTACAAGTACAATACATGTATGTACATTAGTTTGAATCTTTTATCATCGATCCTCCCTTTTTTAAACCAAGTCTTTGATACAGTATACTGATCTTTAACACCTGGGAAGTAATTTGAGCCCAATCCTGACCTTCATCACTCAGTTCTACGTGACACTGACAATTTCTTGCCAGAGAAGTTTAGAACCAATACTACAATAGTGAGGATTAAAAAAAAAACGATGGAATGAACGGGCGAACCAAAAAGTTCGACGGTGTTTGTGAGGTCACGGGGAGCTGACTGAGGCTGGAAATGGAAATTCGGTTTGACTTAAAAGTAATAAAACTATAATTATAATAAGCATTGATCGTACATTTTTAGTAAAAAATTTTAAATCAGCGCCGTCAAAGAGTATTAGTACGTATTACATGTACATGTATAGTAACATCTTCGTGTAAAAAAAAAAAAAAAGAAAAAGAAAAACCAAACTTATTGCTTCATGAAAACAAACATATTTTTTTAGGCATGTATGCATACACGAACACTTTCACTAGTTAAAATACCCGCAAACATGTACAGGGCTCTAGGTTAATTACATGTTATTATTTATTTACATCATTTGTCTCAGCTGCAAGACTCTTGGCATAGTTTCGACACTTTCACTGAATCAGATTTAAATTATAATCACTAGAATACATGTAGAATATCCATAACACATTCAAATTTCACAAAAATTAATTTTATCAATTTCACTTTCAATTCCTATCTGAATGGAAAATGGCTTCATTGTTGAAAGAAAAAGTTCTCAGGAAGCGGCAGTAAATCCCGTAAAATATTCCATTATTAATGACTCAACTGCTTTCTTTACTCACTTCAAGGGCCAATCTATCGTTCATGCAGATCTCCTTTTTCTTATTATGTCATTTGTTATCTACGTCTTCTGATTACATTACATAAATAGTCAGCAAGTTGTCATCATCAAGTTACTCTGCCCTTCTCACTGAAAGGAATAGAAATAATGCTCGTTTACAAAATTCACTTGGTCAGGCGTTTTGCACCACGCCCACAACCTCGCACCATCACCTTAGACCTTGGGGGTGAGCCCGTAATGTGAATGGCAATGCAAACAAACCGGCTGTGGAAAGCGTTTTATTTTAAGTTAAACCAGCCTAAAGAGGCTCTTTTAGTCTTACATTTAAGCTACTTTAACGTATAAGACTTGAATTAAAGATTTATTTTTAGGTTTGTAATCAAAAACAAAAGAGCACTGTATAAAGCATTTTAAAATTGTTAGTTACTGTACATAAGGCTTAAAGTTAAAGGCTAAAGGAAAAAAACTGAATTTTTTCCCCTACTTCATGGGAGGCAAGTCCAATGTACTGTACTAAAATACAAATAAATGTATAACAACATTAACACTGTTAATAGTATGCACTCTGATTTCAGCCTATTTTGTTGATTTTAATTTAATCATACTAAAGTAACAAAGTCATTAAAAATCAGTCTAATGAGTAATACATGTGTTAGTCAACTTTGTGTCTTGAGAAGGCTCTTTTGCTGCCAATCAATGTTTTAATCATGACTATTGCTACTATATAAATAAGCTAGTTTCTTGTTTTGTTGAAATTCTGATTTCTATTGGCATTTGCCATAGCCTGCTATCTACTCATTTTGTGAGAAGTAAATGGATCCTTATGGTATGCCAATTACAACTCTATAAATTTGGTTACGGTATTGTCTAGGTTAAGACTAAAAGTAAAACTTCAGTTCATAACAAGCTAAACATAAACTTTGATAAAAGCTGTGCTTTCCAATTCGAACAAAAAAAATGTTTACACAATCAATTTTTCACAATTCTACTTAATTGAAATACAGATCCATGCAGGTCTATTTTCTTTTTCTTTTTCTTTTTTTTTTTTGAAGGAACAGAAGTATAACTAGTAAAACTGAGGTCTAATAAGACTTAGAGGCAATTTCAGAGATACCACAATCATTTTCCTCATACTGATAAGACGCAACCTTTACTGCTTAGATTCATCATTTCCTTTTCTTACTTGATACAAAACCACTACATGTAATTTAATTTTCATGAAAAATGATAAGTTATTCTAGAAAAAAAGTAAATGCTTTGGTTGTTTTTATACAACTGTGTGACATTCTAAGATATCTGTGTGGTCTTTTACTTTTCTTCCTGATATATGCAAAAACTAATCTTACCATTTTGTCTCACAAACACACACACAAAAAAAAATTTTTAAAGCACACTATTTTGATTCTTGAATACAAAAAGCATCACAAAACTTTACGCATGCAAAAACTCTACTTTTTGTGATGATTTTAACTCTGGAAAAAGGAACATACTGATATGCCTTTTTATATGTCTAAGACAGATCTCATAATTTGCTTAGTTCTTAGACTGTCAGACCTTGTTGGATCAGATCGCTTTGAACCTTATTGGGTATACATTATATGCTAAATGCTGGCTTATTAAAAATAATCCACATTGTTTCATAGAGTAAGTTGCCAAGTGACCTCAGTGTTTTAGAATTATCAAGGCACTTATGAGGCATTCTTGAGAAAGAGACAAATCCACCCCCTCCCCCCCCCCCCCCCAAAAAAAAAACAACCAGAAATATTTAGATTGAAAAGCAAAAAATTTTTTTTATTCATACAAATAATTCATAGACAACAGGCCAGAAATGAGAATTTTGACTTCTACATGCAATGAATAAAAAGGAGATAACTTTAGCTGAGCAGAAACATTGAAAAAATTAAATGGAATCGATTTAGTGTTTTGATCCATCTTATCTGAAATTAATGTATTGAGAGATAACAGAACGAAATTTCTCTTTCACAAAACACCACAGTCGGTTATCTTCACAGGCTTTTTGACACTGCCACTAGAATTTCCCATAGATTCCATCTTTTCTACCACATCATAGCCTGAGGTAACCTCACCAAACACAACATGCTTGTTATCCAACCTAGAAAGTTAAGGAAGAAAAAAAATGAGCCAAGTTAAAGAAAATTATGGTTATTCCAATTCGTTTACAAGAAAACATGAGCATGTACCATTTTTTCAACTAATAATCTAATTAGACAGACTTTAACGTAAATCATAAATGTACTGTCTGTCTGTACATATACAATATAATCAGACGGATTTTTTTACTAGCTAATATTAAGTATACTATAAACACATGCTACACTGCTTTAATGCACATTTTGAAATCAGCAGTGATTACCACTAAAATAAAGGAGATGGCCACACTAAGTGGAGGAATGGCTCTCACATGGCAAGGAGTTATGTCCCCTTGCAAGCTCTGCAAGCATAATAATGTGCACTGTACACAGACACAAAGTGATACTTAAAGCGGAGAGGGAATCGCCCTGTATGCATGGGATGGGCGATAGGCCTTAAGAACTTAAGGTACAGGCAAGTCCTATAGGAAGGTGAGGGTTAGGTTATTGGCGCAGGTAAAATAATGTAAATTAACTGACACAAAGATATGTATAAAGGGGAGAGGAGGGCTGAAAAGCCCTGTATGCATGGAGTGAGCGATAGGCTTTAAGAATTGAAGGTACAGGTAAGCCCTACTGGGAGGGAAGAGTTAGGTTATTTGCACTAGCAAAATAATGTAAATTAACTGACATAAAGATAAGCAAACTCTAAAAAGAACAACTGCTTGCCACCTTCCGGTCAATATAATTTGTTCTCTCTCCCCTGCTTCTCCAAGTTGCACAGTGCAAGCTTTACGCCTGGTGTATCAGGTATCTGAGTAGAACTGTAGAATTGTTCAATGTCCAGTCCATGCATAATTTTTTTTTGTTCTACAAGATTCCACCGCAGTTTATATCTATGGAAAAGATCTGCATCAGTAAATATGTCTACTCATAAGCCGTGACATGGAAACAAAACTCAAAGTTCCTAATTACAATGGAAACCTCAAAACCGAAGTTTGAATATTCGAATTTCTCACAATCCGAATTTTGCAAGATGATATGATATTTTTGTATCTCTTTGGCTTTGCTAGAAGCGGACTCGTATTTCGAAGTCTTTCTGATTCGAATCTCTTAATTAAAGTACAGTGGAAACCTCAAAAACCGAAGTCTGATTATTCGAATTTCTCATAAACCGAACTTTGCAAGATGATAGTTTTTTTTCTCTCTTTGGCTTTGTTAGAATCGGACTTGTATTTCGAAGTATTTCTGATTTGATTCTCTTAATTCGAAGTCGATACCACCACATAAGGCATCACAAAAGTGCTACATGCATCTCTCAAGCAGCAAGCAATGTCAATAAAGGCTGATCTGGTGCGCTAAAAAATCAAGAAGGGAGCAGATGCATTAACAATTAAGTACCAGTAGCAAATCTGTACTAATACTGATAGCAACGTGGGACGGGGAGGGTTGCTCGTTGCAGGCTCAGTACACACTCACTCAATGAGTCTTAGACTCTGTTATACCCATTTTTGTAATTCGAATACTCTTAATTCGAAGATTTAATCCATTCCCATACAATTCGAATTATGAGGTTTCTACTGTATTACAAAAGAGCTACAAGTATCTCTCAAGCGGCAAGCAATGCTAATCACTGCCCAAGAAAGGCTGATCATTTCACTAACAAAGTGAAAAGGGAGCGGATGCTCTATCAACCAAGAGCAAGAAGTATACTGTACTAATAGCGATAGCAAAGTGGGACAAAGTAAAAAGTAACCACTTTGCAGGCAAAGTAACCACTCACTCAATGAGTCATAGATTCTGTTATACCCATTTTTTAATTTGATTACTCTTAATTCAAAGTTTTAATCCATTCTCATACAATACGAAATATGAGGTTTCCACTGTAATTGGATTCAAGCGGGACCCAGAATTTTGCAAAAACAGCATATCAATCAAGACATGCAGTGATAAACTCAAGTAGCGAAACACAAAGATGAATAGATAGAAAACCCATCATGGAAAAGAAAGAAGACTTCGAAAATGCCTTTCAGGGTTGGGTTGAACAGAAAAATGAACAACACGCACGGATCAATGCCCCTCTTCTGAAATGGCTTGAAGTTGAACAGTAAAATACAACAAGCAGTGACGAACAGTTTAACGCATCTCTTTTGAAAGAAAAGGCCACACACATTTCGTTGTTCAAGTGGGGCTTGAATTTTATTGGTCACTACATTGCTGATAAGGGTGAAAATAAATAGAGAATGAAACAAACTATAAATAAATAAATAAATAATAATAAAAAAAACAATAAAAAGGTATTTGATTATTGCACTGTTACCTTCCTTCCATGCACAAGGGAAGAAACTTAGTAGTATCTTTTTGTAATGTACTAAGGGGAGCAACTGAATACATTTTGTATTACTTTTTATAAAGATATGCATCTCCTAAAAGCACACTATTGAAACCTCCTGAAGACTGCATTTATCCGAGTGTACTGTACATTATAATAAAATACAATTAATAAGAGAAAAATTGAGAAAATAAAAAAGAACTTTGTAACTTAACCTTTCAAGATTCTGATTACCTTAGGGTACTTTTTAAAATAATTTTTAATGAACTCTTAAAGCACAACACACCTTTCTTCGAGTTCAAGAGCATCACCCTACTTTCCACTCCCAAAATAAAAAAAAACCAAATCAGTGTACTTCATGTAATACATGTAGCTTATTAGGTCCTTTTCCAAATGGTAGCCACTAAATATTCCAATCAAAGCGTGAGAAAACTGTTGGGTCATAATCAGAAAGAACCTGCTGCCTGAAAAATGTTGCAACTTGCATCACAAATTGATTTATCCAGTACACTAACTACCAATCACTCAACAATAGCTTTTGAGAGATCAGCTCAAAGGGAAGTTTCATGTAAAACAAAAATTGAAATATTTTTGAGAAGACTAGGACTATACAATTCTCTATCGGTATTAGCTCCTATGATGTGTAGCAACATCATGAAATGAGACGTTTTGTGGCAGCAAAATTTTTGGGTAAATGCGATTTTCCTAAAGAAAGCTTGATATTTCCACTTTTTAAACTCATCTTATGTGTAACTTTCGCATATATTGTTTCAGAAGTAAAAGCACTTTAAATAGCAAAGATTTCCAGGCTTCTTCGGGAAATGTCATTTCCCCAATTAGTCTGCTGCAAAACATCTCATTGTGTGGCATAGCTACGTATATGCAAAATATTAAGTCTAGAAATTTGAGCCAAGTGGAGCAATTTTTTAAATTAAGATGACTTGTTTGAATATTTTCAGATTTCACAGTATCACTGTAATTTTTTGCCATCACTATTTAGGTACTGACCTTCCTAGTGAGCTAAGAGATGACTTTAACTTGCAGTTTTTGGCCAAGCTTTCCACAGCTTTGTTTTAAATTATGAACGTCTTGTGGGGAGAGGCCTTTAATTTTCTTTATTAGTTGTTATTGAAAAATTCATTTGATAAAAGCATTTGAAAGGGAGTTTATCCAAATCTATCAGTTTTAAACTTTCATTTAAGTTTAAGCCAACATAAATGGGTAGATATTAATTACCACAAGCCAGTGAATATCTAGTTCTATTAGTTCTAAGCACTTTTAGTTTTGTACTTCATAGGTCATATAATGACAATATTACTAGAATTTATGAATAAACTTGAAAAGTTGAGAATTAGCTAGTAACGAAATATGTTCTTTGATATTCAAATTAAAAGTATGTATCATAAAATTCATATGACAGAAACACAGGACAAGGTGGTGGGGGGAGCAAAGATTCAGTCCCAGATTCAGTTTATAGTGAGTAATCAAGTCCTTATCATTATTGATCAACTTTCCCCAACACATCATATAAGTCAGATATAACTAGCATAACCTACCAGGAGGTTACAGCAGTTGTGATGAAGAACTGAGAGCCATTGGTGTTGGGGCCAGCATTAGCCATTGACAGAAGGCCTGGATCAAAAACAAAGTACAGCATATTATGGTTAAAATACAATTCAAATAAAACAATTGTACTCATTTGTAGCATTTACTCATACCTCACTAGGCCACTACATTGATGACTATAACACAAAGTTTTTGTTCGGTGGGCAATTGGAGTATTGTTAGTGCCATAGTAACTTCAGGTGTAAACAATCACCCAACTTGGACTTAGTTATACTCACAAAGAGAAAAAAATTTAAAGTAACATTTAAACGTTTCGCCTACAAATTGGCTTTATCAGTATAGACTAGTGAGATTACAAATACTTGTTTTTTTTATTCTATATTACAATTTCTAGTGCCATCGTAATAATAATGGCAGTCAAGAATGCAGTCACCTGCTCAAGAGTGACAAGAGCACAAAGACATTCCTTACCCAATTCTTATTTGTAGTATAATGCCAAAAAAATGGAAAGTAGATAAATATATGCAAGAGGTTGAGATTTCTTTAAAGTAAATACACTGACAGCTAAAGCATAAGGGTCAGAGTGATTTTTATACAAGCAAAAGGCTCTATGTTGAAATTGTGTCTGTAAGATGTAAAAAAATGAATCGTCCAAGACTTAATCGGACTTTAGGTTAAGCACCTGGGACTCACCACTATTTTGTTTTCCTGGTCAGACAGCTGCTTAGCCATAAATTGTTTTTATAAACCATACCCACACATTTTATACAGTTTCAAGTGTTTTACTTTGATGCCTCCTTTCTCTGAATCCACAATACACTTCAGAGTGTCCAGCAACATCTCAAGCTAAAATTTCCTACTTTCTCCAAACATTTCCTACCTAGGATTTTGAAAGAAAATCTTAAGTCGCTTGCCACTGTGCGAGGATAATCGACAGAGAATTTGCAGAGACATGTTTAATAATAGAAATGATGATGATAACAGAGCACCTTTGCAATTCAACATTTTTAAAGCAGGTAATAAATTCAAGTTATTAGACCTGCCAACCTCAAATCGGGCTTAGCGTAATGCCAACTTCCCTTCAGAGAAATTTTTGACACACCCACCCTCTCCCTTAAAACAAAATGTGATTGTACACAGAGCCAGGATTGTGGAGCATTTTTTTTTATTGATTTAGTTGTTTTTTTTCTGAGCTCAAACTAAGATGTTGAATTGAATAACCTGTAGCCCTTCTATAGCTGTGTTCCCCAGATGTTATTGCTTTCTGCGTTTTACTGGCCCAACTGAGGCAACATATAGGTTTACTCATCAGAGTAGACATAAAGGCCTTTATTCTAGCTTACATATTGAGCACTGCTCTCCTTATAAGTTATATTTATCTTTTCTAGGGTTTAGACTTAGAGCTGAATATGATCAATATCGTTAGGTCTAAAACTTCTCACTAGGCTCCACCTAGTCGAATAAAAATAAAAAAAAAAATAGGACAAAAAATTAGTAACTACATTAAAATCTAGATTAAAATTACCCACTATATTTACAGTCTCATGTCATGTCATGGCCGATTTTAATAAGATCTACATTTACCATCGATCTAGCTCCAGGTAGAATTTCTCATTGATCCCAAACATGTAGGTCCTAAGCCTACTAGACTAGATTAAGAATATGTTCCCTCAGTAAAAAGTCGCATTAGCTTTTATAGGTGATCTAGGTGTGAGGATGGAGAGAACGAAATTTTTCGGACGAATGTATGTGAAAGTAAAAAACTCGACGGAAACGATATCTTGGATAGTTTCAACTACAGTACAAACCTTGATATTCGATTTCAAAATATGAATAATAAGAAATACACAATATCAATATATTTTATCGTCCAGTTTTATTCTTTCGCACAGGTTGATCCTGGATGACGGAAAAAAATATTGTAATCGTCGTAGAATAAAATTTCTTTTTGCGTAAAAATTAATTTTAAATACGCTCAACCTTACAGGATCACATGAATGTTTAAAATATATGAAATTTCGTCCATATACGTGAAGTTCTCACCTCTCTAATTATAAATTTATAACCCATACCTACAAAATTCTAGATAGATTTGGTTATAAATAGAGCTGAACTAGATCGAGATTAGCATATGAACAGCGATCTAGGGTTAACTTAAATTTGTGCAATTTAAATGGAAACTATCAATGAGATTGAGAAGCTTCACCATAACTCGAGGCAAATAATTCTTTATTCGTTTCTAATCTATAGTATCGGATACGTTGCTCGTTCAGTATAGGTGATAAGCCCTCCAGTTGCCACAGGAAGAGAACTTACAAGTGATGCAAAAATAAAAAAAAAAAGCCAACGTTGAACAGTGCAACACATAGAAGCAGCACAAAGAGAGTTCCGCTATTGAACACCGCTCACTCAACTAAACGCCAGACAATCGCATTTAATTTAATATCAATAAGTAATTTAAACTTGAATTCCAAAAAAAAAGGGAAATATTGAGAGAGAAAAAAAAAGTATTCGATAATACTGTATTGAACCACCAGGCAAAACCATCAGAAGCCGTAATGGTCAAGCCGTATTTTTCGGCATTGGCATACTAAATTTCAGCGAAACCTTATTGCTGGCAGGTCTCTTACTAGTTATTTTTCCTCCTTTTTTCCGACCTCGATGGTCGATTTCCTACCATTTCTAATTTTCCCGACTTGCTGGACACCCTGCACTTGATAAAACAAATTGTCCTGAATGATAATTTAATGCAAGTTTCATGTAACATCACACAGTTCCCATTACAAATCATGACATTTAACTGGCCCTCAAGATATTCAATAAAGCTTATGAACCATCACAATCATTCCTTACAGCTTTCAATGATGATTTGAAATGATGTCAATACTTTATCAGTTATGGCTATACAGATGGCATGCATTTTGAAAAGATTCTAATAGAATGGCTTGTATTTCTGGTATTCTTTAAGTGATGGGAACATTAGGTTTAAATTAAATACTGTATTACTCTAATTAATTCAACTATGTTGTTTGAAGAGTGGAATATTACCCTTTTTATTAATTTCAGCCGCTTGTAATCTCATATCTGCAGGTATATGGAATAAACCCATTGGCAAATGTTGGGCATTCTACTAAATCTATGTTCCATAAGATTCAATATCCTGATTGATATATTAAATTACTTGACTAATATGCATGCTGCCACTGCTTCTAGAACTTATAGTATATAATTGAGAGGAGTGGGGCTGTAACGTTTGGTTCTCTGGCCATCTGGACCGGGAATGGGTCATATCCTTCTTGCCATGAATTAATTAGTCCATTGTTGAGCTGTAGTGTGTAATTGGAAAAAAACACAAAACGGCCAAAAGCCTCATGTCACCATGGCATACATTTCTAGGTTCAGGTCAGTTTCAGAAATGTAAGATCAGTTGCTTGGTTTCAAAACCTCAGCTTTTGTCTGAACTTTTGTAATGTTGTCCATTCATGAGAATGTCAGTAACTTTGTTTTTGGCTTCATTCAGAAAATTGCTGCAGTTCCATCCACGGCTCCAAACCTAGTTAATAAGTTCTCCACCCCCACTCTCTAATAAGATATTGCCTTCAAAGGGTTGTTGAATTGGAGCAATTTCATCCCATTAAGCAGGGTGATTTTGGAGATCTATCCCTGTTGCAACATCTAAAGGATCAGGATCAGGATTACTTAGTGAAAATGAGAGGAATATATTTGGCTTCTTGAAAATTTTTTTTTTGAAATTTAAACATCTTCATAGTGAAAAATCTGTTTATATGAAGGTATCTCAATTGAATTCAAAGCTGAGCTATGCCCTTCTCTGAGCCCTCCAATTGGTCAATTGATCAATGGGCACACATAATTCTGCAAGGGTTGTACAGATTGCTATCCTTACATATTATTTTACCCCTATTGATACTTTTTAGCACATTTGCTGGCCTATTTTTTATTTTATGTACAATAATACTTTACCTCGTGGTGACGTAGAAAAAAGGCAAAATGGATAGCTTTATATAGAAGACACTTTCTTTTTGCTATTATTATGCAAGACAGAAGAAAAAGGACTTCAGAGTGAGATGGAACAAAGCTGGCAGCAACTTAAAGAGATCAATCTGATAAAAAAGCAACAAAGGATAATCCAGTGAACAGATAAAGATTTCCTTAAAACTCAAAATTCAAAATGGGGCCCACACATTATATTACTGATTCAAGTGTTGGTTATATCCACTTAAGGAAGATAAGAACGGATGTCTTTTGTGAGGGACCCATTTCCAATAATTTTGACTTTTGTTGGTTTTCAGCATCTCCCCTCCTATATTTTCTATTATTGCATACTATAATATTTTAAAATTTTAATTTAAAGCCTGCCTGGACCCCATCTAAAACTCATTTCCTTCTATAAACTTTGGGGGAAAAAAGACATTACCTTTCTTTGTATGCTTTTTGTGGAAATTCTCATCAGGGAATTTGTTGCCATAGATGCTCTTTCCTCCAGTGCCATCACCTCGAGTGAAGTCTCCTCCTTGACACATGAAATCAGGAATTATGCGATGGAATGATGAACCTTTATAGCCAAAACCTTTTTCTCCAGTGCAAAGAGCCTTGAAGTTCTCTGAATAAAAAATGATGGATGTCAGTGGATTGAAATTCATGTTTGATCAAAATAATTTTTGAATTTATTCTTAAGTATCATTTCTGAATATTAAAAATACAAACACACTAAAGATGGGATAAAAATTCAGGTATGCCAGAATGATTGAAGAATGTCATTTTAGATATTGTCACTATCTCACCACACTTAAATTCAAACACGATCAATGTACCTGGTAGTTTTGTCTGGTCACTTTGTCTTTAAAATAACATTTTCTATCTCAACTGTTAATTGACCAAAGCTGTCAAGGCTTTTGTTGTTTATTTTTGCTGGTTTGATCAATATGACAAATTGATCTAGACAACAACAACAAAAAGAACTACACAGGAATTAAAATTTCATTGACATACCATTAAAATGAACTGAAAAATTGGAAAATCACTCACCACAAGTCTTTGGAACATCATTGTCATAGAGCTGAAGAAGGAAAAAAAAAAAGATTAGTGTATTGAATTTAAATTGAGCAAAAAGATACAGTCAGTCCAGTTAATTAAAATCATATTGATACATTTATAATATATTTTGAACCTTCACTTCAGAAAAGTCTTTTGTTCAGTTTTTACATTTCATTGAACAAACATTAAAAGCAATGGATATATCGTTGTATTTTGGGTGCTTCAAGGTAATCAAACTGAATTTGAAACATACTTGAGAGATAATTACATGAAGGGTTCGAAGACTTTGACAAGAATAAAATTCTAGGACTTCTCCAGGACCCTCAACATGTTTCTTTCTCCAGCATTCAAAATTTCACTTTCAAGGAGGATCACTGTGCAATTATGTAGCACTTCTTTAATACCCTATATCTTCTTCAGCATGGTTTCCGCAGACAACACAATACCATTCAGCAGAAGTGTCATTTGGCTATGAAAAAATTTTTTTTCAGAACCCCCAGAATGTCTGTGCAAAGAGACTATGCAACAAAGATAATGTATAAAGTTACACACATAAACAACTAATTGAAAGAAAAAAAAAAAGGCAAACAAATAAAATAAATAACACTCTAGTCGATAGGCACTGCTTTAAAGATATTTTTCTCTATATGGGTTACTAAACCTCCACTATCTCTAAATTAGAAAAAAAAAAAAAAAAAGGGGGGGCGGGGAAGAGAGAGATGAGATAACTAACATTCTTTCTTTTGTTGTTATTCAAAAAAAAAAAAAAAAGATTTATAACGAATTTTTTTTCTTTCAATCACAAAATACAGGATTGCTGGGTAGTATGCATTAGAGGATGTACAGGCTTTAATTTTGTTTCAGTAAAGTTTTTTGAGTTTATCTTAGAACAGCAATAATTTTCCACGTATAATCTTTGGATCTTTTTACAAATTTAAAAGAATTACATATAGTTTTAGGAACATAAACATTTTTGTTATAAAGACCACTTTTAACCCCTAATATGACTTTGAGTTTGTCACATGAAACCAGCTAAAAGTCATCATGTTTTCAAGAAACATGACATGTCAAGATGTACATGGGAGCAGCAGGTACAGTTGGTTAGCTGAAAAGTGGTGATCCAGAAAAGTGCCTGTTGGTGAGAGCATCACAGACAGCAAAACACTTGTGACGGTGCAGGAGTTGGTGAGAATAAGCATAACTGATTTGGCTATATCAAGAATAGGACTAGGTTACAGCACAGAATAACAACAAAGAAAAGTGGAAGTGATAGAATGAACCAAAGGACTTGTCAGAGCTGGCTAAGCTAAAAAATGCAAAATAGTACAAAGAGGAAACATACTGCAGTTGGCCATATTTCTAATCCAACAATGTTTCAATATCGACATGGATCGCATTAATCTACTAAGAATACATAGATCTAGCTATTTTGTAAAATTTCAGTACAAAGCAAGGATCTTTCAAATGATTTTTGCCAATCAGGTTAAAAAAATAAATAGAATGCTATTAACTCCTGTGAGGCAATGCACTTAGATCTATATTTACTTGAATAATTAAAAAAAAAATTCTCAAAAGAGAGTTTTTACCAAAACAGAAATTTCAGTTTTTATGATTGTTTCGCCTTGTTCTTAGTTCTGTGCAATGTTTGTATGAAACAGTGCAAAGCACAGATCATCATAGAAATGCACATTGCATGGACACTTTGCACATCCATGCAGCAATGGAAGTACTGCTTCTTTCTTTTGGGAAGCTGCTTGTTAATAGTCGTTATTAAGGTGTAAGAGAAAAAAAGTCTTAATTAAATAGGCCTTAAAGAATAGTCAAGACTAGTGTTTTCAAGTTTAGGCCCTGTTCTTGCAGTAAAAAGCCCTACTTCAACATCTGCCAATGTATCTGGCCATGAAAACTCATCAGTGCCAGCCTCTGATCCAAGTCCAAAATATCACCTTGGTCTGAGCCAGAACCTTCATTGTCATCTTCTACAGATCTCAATGTAACCCAATATGCTCATCTGCATCTACACTTCCTACATTCATATTGCACTCTCTTCATCTACTGATGTCCCTCAATCATCTTCTAGTTCTGGCTACCGACAGCAGATGCTTTTTTAGAAAGTTGAAGACCATTTTCAAAACTTTGTAGCTCGAAAATTACTCATACAAAATCCAAATAGTAAACTGTCTATGAAAGCAGAAAACCAGAAGGAAGTGACCTCTTTTATAAGAAAAGGTACATACGCTTAGGCAGCTACTTGATAATTAAAGAGTGTGTAGTGTACTTCCTAGGCCATTTAGTATTTTATACCTATCTGCAATGTGGTTAACTATAGAAGTGGCCAACTAGGTATTCCAGCTAGCTTCAATTTGTAGGCATGCCTGCTATCTTGCACTCATGCTCAAGGAAACAGGAAAATAGTAAAGGTGAGACGGAATAGAAAAATATCATAATGCTGGGTACAAGAGGTGAAAAATAATCAGGCAAAAGCAGCGGTAGTGTGGAAACAAGGCTAAATGCAGTTTTACTGATACTTAATGAGTAGTTTGCATTGACGGCTCCTTTAAGTCCTGTGAGATTTGAATGCATCAAAACCCATACTATAGATTAACTCAACCCCACCTATATCGCCCGCTGTCGCTCATACGGACCACTATAATTAATGTGTACCTATATCGCCCGTTTACTTTCACTTTCTGGATGTCTACTTTCACTCCTTATAACTGCTGGAAATCTCATTTAGAGGACCTTTTCGACTATGTTTTGGTTATTTTAGTTTCGCTTTCCAGTTAGAGTTAGATCTAAAAAACCCCTTAAAAAATGACCATTCATGTTTGAAATTTTTGGCGATTTCAGGACTAGGCTAGATCTAAACTTTGAATTAGGATGGACGATCACTTGAATCATCTCAGGGATGCTACAGAAACCATTTACTTTGCTTATATGCAGCCTTATTCCTACAATTAGCCTAAAATAATGACCATTGCCCATCTGAGATTCGGAGTTAGATTGTGATTTTGAGATGGTGGTGAAGTGGGATGTTGAAATTGATGGTAAAAAAACTGAAATGGTGATGGAGTCAGCTTGAAGTGAAGAAGTCTTAAAAAATTGATTTATAGTCATAAAACCTTGTTTAATTAAAAATTCAATTGTAATTTTTTTTATAGTTTACTTCATAATTTTATCTGTTTTGCCTCAATAGTCTATGGATAATCGCACGGTCCTTGGGAGGCTTCAATAGCTTGCGTTTAGGAGATGCATGTCTTTATAAAAAGTAATGAAAAAAATTTTGGTTACCTCCCTTATGTAACTGCAAAATGCAGGGTTATTTCCCTGGATTGTACACACATTTGGCATGAAAGGGAGGTTATTAAACTTTTGAGTTCAGCTACGTTTTGGGTTCTTTTATTTTTATTTTTTTTTTTATTCTTTGTTTTTATTAAACAATTGAAATAAAGAAATTCGTAACTTCGACAATTGAAGTTTCATGAACAAAATTTCTAGAATCTTAAGTTTGTTTCCAAAGTTAATGTATTGTGAGCAGACATTATGTATCGTATCGAGAATGTCGACTCTGCTAGTGAAGACTGCACGACGCTACTGACAGATGAAATCGCAATGAGTGAATGACCAATCTTGACTGTGACTAGACTTGTGTTACACAGATGACTCCTGACAGTAATACCACGCGTGAACCTCAGAGACAACCGTGCAACGCAAAAAGCGAGGGAGGAGGGGAGAGGATACTGGCCGTAATAGATCGATCTGACCAGGCAGACACAAAGCAGTAAAAATTGCATCGCCTGTGCTCCACTACAATCCTCCCCTCCATACCCTTCCAAGCTTGCCGCTGATGCCATGGCCCAGGTAGAAGGCATTGTGTGTTTAGATCTATACGACGATACTGATATACAGCCTTTGTCCTCCACCCCTTCCCTTTCGTGTACCGGTATGATATGTGTGAGCATGCTTGCAGGGTTTCTTGGCTGCCATGTGCCGTAATAGCGTGGATATTTCGTCCACTTTACTACCAGGTACAGTAAGCAATGCCGATTTAATAATGTCAAAGCGTGCGTTTAGGCGATGTAGAGTGCGTTCAGAGTATACTGATTACATTGTAAAAAAATCGGTCAGACCGCTTCAGCGTGTATTTAACCGAAGCATGCTTTTAACTGACGTGGTTTTATCCGGAGACTACTGTAATATTTTTAAATGTATAGATCTAATTTTTATACAGTTAATTCCCTTCTCTTAGGGTCAGGGCTTTACCTGAGCTGGAGTTACTTAGGTGGGGTTGAGTTAAATCAGACATGCCTACCCAGAAAAACGGTTTTGAGGAACACCAACACCAAAAATGAGGAACAAACCTAAAGGTGACTGCAACTGGTATTTGCTTCAAGTTTTTAAAGAGAAAATTAGCACACTCACCTATTTACAATATATACACTATATACAAGTCATCTGGAAGTGGAAGCAGTTTACTGGCTAGACTGAAGGGACCTAGAGTAGGCATCGTCAGTCACTTTTCTTTTCGACATATTGGTCTATAAGTATAATCTGGATGATCAACTCGAAGTACTCAAATGTACGGACGTCTGCTCGTAGAGACAATGTGACACAAAGTGACGATTCTTGAGTCTTGACTTCAAGCATAAAGACAAAGACTTAGTTAAGAAGAAAAAAAAAATACCATCGTTGGAACGCTTTCCTAGCTCTATGCAAAACAAAACCGAACATTTATCTACGAAAGTAGTTCCACGACTTAGGAGATTACACCTCAGATAGGAATCGTCGGCCTGACTAAGGCCTGCCTCCTACTCCTGGCTTTGAGACTACTCAACTAGGCCTAACGTTAGACCCTTTTTTTTCACTAGGGACCTTGACTCAGTCGACGATTCAGTTCGCAAGAACTTAAGGGACGTTCAACTCCATTAAAAAATTTATCTCCTCTACAGCACCACGCCGAGGCCCAGACTATGGTAAAGTCGGTCTGGACGATGACTAATAAGCGTTGACTGCAGGTATCATCTCCTAACTGCAGGCTACGCAACATTATCATTGCCTTGGCATAGGGTTGCCGAGTGTGTTTCTTCTAACTCCTCGGACTACGCGACCTGTGTAGTAGCCTAAGGCATGGCACGAGAAAGACCAACACGGACACGCACATGCAAAAGGCTAAGGTGTGTTGTTACTGACTCAGTGACTGTACACGAGGACTGGTCAACCGGTAAAGCGAACGATGTGCGGTAAAGTCGGTCCGGTCGATAACTTAGCGTTCCGGAAAATTAAAAAATCGAATTTCCGTATTTTGCCGTGAAAATGCGGACTTGCGGAACGCAGGTTGTTTTTGTATGAAATTCCGGAACGAATCCAGAAATACCGGAACGGTAGGCATGTCTGTTAAATCTATGGCTGTTTTCAAGGTTTGCAGCAAGCAACGCAGTAAAAGGCATGATTTACTTTCAGGCATTGATAACTTCTGGGATATGCAGAAGCATTAATTCTCTAACTACTGTATCATCTACTAGACTTGCCTACTGTTTTCATCCTGTTGACATTTCTTTTTCGCTTGCACATTTACCAGCCAATTTTATATTCCAGAATCTCCTTTAAGTGCAATAACTGTAACACCATGGTTTTGACTACGAACTTTTATCTAGTGTACTATTAGTTTATTGCATGTGTTTTGATTGTGTATGTAAGCTATAATTTTGTTATTTTTAACACAAATAAAACGTTTACTTAACATACCAGCAGCAATTTGAAAACATGAAGTCACTGCCACTAGATCATTAATCCAGGCTATAGGAGAAAAAATTACCCTATGCAAAAAGTTTACCTTGTAAAAACGGATGTAACTTGTTTTATAACAGATTAAGGATTAAATTTTAAAGATCTAGCTGGAATTATAACATCAAATACAAGCAAAGAAAATGGTTCAGTGCCAAAGGGTCAACTTGCATCTCACAGATTTCTTAAATTCTTGCTCTTATTCTTAAGCCTAAATGATTTGCATATTTAGAATATAGAGCATCTTTTTTTCTGCCATGTTGCAATACAAGAAAAGTGATCAGTAGTGTGTGGTTGGAACTTCAATTTGCTAGAGGTTAATAAAAGAAAAAGGGAAATAATAAGCGGTTATTTGACTTTGATTGGTTACTTCCCTTTTCGTACCTTATGATGTGCCCCCAACAAACCTTGCATTTAATTAACTTTTAAAAATGACCAAACTAGTTTGTTGAATCTGAGGTGCACTGTATACTTCAAGGAGAATCAACGATTGATCCAGAGAGGTAGAGAGCATACAAAAACAACACTGAAACCCCCGTTACAGTGTTACATATATGGCGGATTCCACGAAAAGGGGTGAAGAAGGTCGTTCCAAATTAAATGCCTTTTATTTCAGACTTTTAATACATTTATGACTCTGATTTATGTTATTATCATTCTTGACAATGTTAATAAACTACCATATCAAAATAATTCGGTTTTGACTTGTCTATGTATTTTTTTTTTATTTTTTTTGTGTTCCGATTGTCAGAAAATGCGTCACACAAAATGTCCCATATTTACTATCACAAGGTTCGGGTGACTGCTGTGACTAAAAAAAGAACCCGAACATGATGCCTGGTGGTTTCTTTGTATTCTTAAAAGTGTGCACTTTGTCTACAATCATTTTGAACCGATCGAGTCCCTTTTTCTTTGTGTGAGGGAAATCGGAAAACCCCTATGACGTCAGCGTGTTGTGCGTCGCCTTGAAGCATTGGCGTTCGGAACCACTTTTTTCATAAATATCGGGTCTTTATCGCGTATAAATAGTAGACTCCATTGAGAAATATATAACTATCGGGAATAAATCGATTTTAGCCCTCCAATATAATTTTTAACTGCTTCAGACTAAAAAAAGAATACACCATACCCTATGTGTCGCCTCGTTCTGACTGTCGGAACTTCCATTGATGTTTCACTTTCTCGCGTCACAAAGGCTATTGATACGGATATTTTGTTCTACAAGAGCTCTAGTGTTGCTACTTTGATTTTACGTTAACGGATCTTCTTTGTGAGGTTTGTAAAGGTGAATTTGTAACGTATTGTTAATGTGTGTCGCCTAACCATCGGAATCAGCGTTCAGAACCGCAGTCTAGATCTAGACTTTCGGAGGTCTTCAAACCATATATACTCACTTGCTGTACGCCTCCTATGGCGCCAATATGAAAAACAAAACCCGTTTCAACATAATTGAATGGCTTTTGACGAAAAGAGTAATTTAATTGCACCTGATCTGAAGTTCATCGGTTTAAGACGAATTCTTTATATTTTATACGAAGGTCAGAATCCCGACACACAGGAAGTTCCGATCATCTGAAATAGCGACATATGTATATATTGTGGAATACCTTTGTATATTAAATTATTGTTGTTCTTGACTTAAATGACTAGACTTGAATAGTTTTAGTATTGTTCCAATGATATTTTGATGTATTGGTGTAAAAAAAAAAATACTGCCGTAGTGTTGAAGATACATCCTCATTGACAAAATCAACCTGCGCTGAAGTTTTATTACACATGAGATAAGGTGCACCATTTTTGTTGTAACTCGACAATAAAAGATCTCTAGGTCTTAAAAATTACATACTTGAATTTAGCTTTAAATTCCCTTTCTTTTGATGTATAATATGTGCGTGTTGTTGAAAGTTGAAAATTTTATAATTTTGGGACAATCTTGATCCATGTTCGTGGAATCCGCCATATGTGCTGTTCACTGAGCAACTTAGTACATTGATGACAGTCAAAGCTGCTTGGCAGCTTATCACATGGTGGCCTAGATGCAGACTTTAAGGCGTGTAGCAGTGGAAGTGGCTCACTGAATGATTTTCTTGTGTGTTACAAGGCATCGGGGATTGTCTTCTGAAGCCGATCCCATGCAATACACGGGATGACCTATAACAATTTTTTTCTTGCCCTTTATTATGTCTATCACTAAAGTGAATACCTTCTAATCAAGCACAACATCTTAGTTTCAAATTTGTGAAATTGGGAGTGAAAAAGAGTCGTACTTTTTTTTTTAAGAACTTTTTTCGAGGCACAGCCACGCTAGATCTAGATCTAGTAACCTATCACATGCAGGCAAATTACGTAATGGATTAATTTTTTTGGTCAGTTATATAAAAATTGTCTATTTTTTTATAAAAAAAAAAGGCTTACATATTCAGTACCGCGGGTATTCAAACTTGTTTTATTTTAAATGTTTATTTCTTTTAAATTTGCAAGACAAAATTTCAAGTAAATTGATTAATGAGGAATGTCATGGTAATTTTCTGCCCTGAAACGCTTGTAAACCTAAAAATAGTCAGGAGTTGAGTGAGTAAATACATGTATGTATAAATATTATAACTAGATTAGATACTACATTAGCGTAGAAGTAGTTTTGATTGTTAAAGTTGAATTTTTTTAAATCCATCCCATAGTAAAAGGGAAGTAACCTAGCCTTGTTTAAAAAAAAATTTTAAAGCAGGTCAGATACTTTAACTTAATACTTTATTTATATACAATGTACGATGACTGATGTCTAGATCTGAATCTAAACCTTTTAGATCTTTCTGATCCCATAGAGCTAAGCTCAGGGTTAAACTTTATAGACATTTAAACAATTAAAAAAAAAAAAAAATCACAAGTGTTTGATATTTGACTTGATGCTAGATCTAGAGTCGAGATCAGATCTCAAGATCAAGATTGATAGATCTAGATCTAGAATGTTGTTAAATACTGTGAAAACATCAAAAACCGAAGTCTGATAATTTGAATTTCTCATAAACCGAATTTTTCGAGAGGATCTTTTGTTGCTCTTTGGCTCTGTTAGGATCAGACTCATATTTTGAAGTTTTTCTGGTTTGATTCTCTTAATTTGAAGAAGATGCCACCCCATAAAGTGTTAGGCCTACATGTATCGGTAATACCGCGGTGCTGCAGTCCCAGTTCTATGTTGACAGTGCAGCTATGGTGGATACAACAAACTGGCCAGATATTCACTGCATATTAAAATGGTGGCACTAATCTCATCAAATAATCTTGCGAAAATCTAGGGACATTTCTTTAGGATAGGCATTTCCATACAAAATATCGAACTTGTTTTGGCCATTTTATCCTTTTTTAAGGATGGAGATGATGCACTAAGAAAGGAGTGCCAGTAGTAACACTGGAAATGATACTTGTAGACACGTGGGATAGGGGAAGGGGAGAACAGCGCGTTGCAGACGTGCAGACACAGTACACACTTAGTCAATGAGTCATAGATACAGTTGTGATTCGAAACCTCTTCATTTGAAGTTTTGATGCATTCTCATACACTTCGGATTATGACGTTTCCACAGATATTATAATCGAGGTTATTAATATTTTCAAGATCTCGATCTAGAAATCTATATCTAGATCTAGATCTATATAGATCCATGTATCTGGAGACTGGAGTCTAGATCTAGATTCCATCTCATACTTACTTTAAAAACGACTCTTCCTGTGGGTTGTCCACCAATGGAAATGTCAAAAAAACACTCAGTCATTGTGCTTGATGATAAGCTGCACCGAAAAGTGTGAAGTACAGAAAGGTAGTGTACTTTAACTACTTTGCTGTTGCCACAGACCTGCCTCAAAATGCCGGTACACGCGGAAAAAGGAAGAGACATAACTTAAGCCTTGGTTATTGGCATGGTCACAGAAAAAGATGGTCGTAATCTAGTGGGGAGCAATTTGGTATCGATGCTTTTTTATGTGAATATTTCCTTCACGGGAATTCATTTTCACTTATGATGGATGATAATAATTTTCAAAGGAATCAGATTCTCTCAATCTGTACGTCCTCTACCAGTTTAACCTTGATATATGCCTTTGCTCAAATGTAATGTACCTGAGGCAGAACAAGTAGACCCACTATTTCTTGATAATCATATCGGTCCTAATATCGGCACTTGCATACTCTCTAACCTTGAAGTTGAAACGTCGAGAATTTTCCTCACTCGGATGTTACTTCATTAGAGCTATTTTGCCAAGTAGACATGTCAAGGTCTTAGCAATGAGTATTTTTTTTTTTTTTTGTTCCGGTTTATATGTCTTGTGGTAAAGCTAGGCCTATATGAAAGGCTTGATAAATAAATAAAAATAAAATTTAAAGAATAGTAAATTTAAACACTTCATCATCCACATGAGTGTTATTACACAAGTAAAATAAAAATGGCATTTTTTTTCTCTGGATGGATATGTAGATATTGTGATTTTTCTTTTAATCTTTTTATTCCCCTGGTGTTAATCATGAATACCAAATGTATTCAACTTAGTTTTGTTGAAATTGTAAATTTTGTGACGATTCATCGTTCGAAGTGAATTTTAAGGATCAAGAATTTGGCTCCTGGAATAAAAAACATGTGGCAAAAGCATTGTAAGTTCGAGCAGTAAAATCGACTTCCAAAGCTAACTTGAAATCTTGGATCGAGCTGGCCCAGGTTTTGATTTCTTTTTAAACTCTACTGGTACAAATTAAATGAGAATAGCAACGCCTTCCATGAACTGCTGCCAGATCTAATCCTGCTTCAAATGTATTCAACATAATTTTTGGTTTCTGGTTGATAATGATATACAAACGAAAGATATTTGATGAAAGTCACCGGACCAATTACCAACACATTTAATAGATTCGAACTCAAATGTAAAAGACTATGCCCCCCCCCCCCCTTTTCGTTTTTTTTTTGTTTCTTTTTTACATCTTTTTTAAAGTTTAGATGCTCAGTTTTAATTCAATATTACATACATTCCTTTCAGCTCAAATCTGACTAAAAAGACTTTTCAATATCTTTCGTTCGTATCATTTTCACATGCAAGTTAGAGGCTCCATCTGGGTAATTTCCGCAACATTTTAGAGGCAAAAATTAAGATATCAATGAACAACAACAGCTAAGCATACTTATAAGTGACAATATCATTGAGCAAACAATAAATAGTAATGAATTTTGAGGTTTTTTTTTTCATTTATTTTCTAAACGGTTTCTGATCCTCGCAGATCTCTAAGACAGCTTTTAAAAAGCATAGAAAAATATGAATGCTTCTACTTGATCTGTTCATATTTATTTCGATTTAATTCGTATTAGCCTGTATTGATAATAATAGATGTGAAGTAACTTTTTAGATGATCAGAAACTTGCGCCGCAATTCTTCAGTATACTAAAATTCTATAACATGCCGTTCGATCGATAGGACTAGCTTTTCCCCTTTTTATTATTTTATATTATGTCGAAATGTGGGTGGCAGCTTTAGTTGATATAAATTAAAATCTACTCTTATTTACAGATGGGACTAATTCATACCTAAAAAATGACCGTGTGAGTTTTGTCCACAATTTAAAGTAAGAAGACTTAAATGGCATTTGTCCCTCTGCCTTGTTTACTCTGCTTTATATTGGTGAATTTTCAATCATGTCTAGAGCACACAGAAATTATAAATTGAAAATATGGTGGACGTAACGTTGTTACCTTAAGTTTTCCTTTTACTTAGGGTGTATGAAATAATACATTTTGGAACCATTATAGAGGCAGCAATAAAATATGTTGATTTTCGGTCACTTCTCGAACATAATTATAACATATAGAAAAAAATACATTCATTTTCTATTGTTTTGGCATTCAGAAAAAGTGAAGTGAAACGCCTTGATTAGCTGCTGAAATAAAGGCAATCAAAATCGAAATCCTGCATGAAACTTTTTTCGGGATAACCGTGCTTGAAGTTGAGGCTTAAATTTTATCCTTTTCAGACTTTTGAAAAATGATGCGTGTATCCATGGATAGCTAACCAGAACCCATAAGAAACAGCTAAAATGGTACTTGTCTTTATAGTGCATTCATTTTCTGAGCACCCTTGCATCACGCTCGTTGTTCATAGAAATATTCAGTTATGAAAAAATTTGAATCTGTGTCTTAATTAAGAATCTAGAGAGTTAAAAAAATGAGAAGGAAAAGGAATCATAAAGTCATCTCCCAATGCTTAAGAGCTATAATCCTGTGACCAAAGTATTTCTGATTAATGTTCGATTGAAATTAGTTTTATCTTTTTTTTTTATGTGTCCTATTTAATGTCAATTAATAATAAGGAATGCTTAAATCGACTTAAACAAATATTTAATCTACTTTTAAGTCACTAGCTCAGTTCAGTCTTATGTAGAATTTAAAAATCGCTAAAAGCAGGCCCTACTATTTATTGAGGACATTTTTTTTATCCCATTACGTGCAAGTTACATGACTGTTGTTTTAACTTGAAATTGCACACATATAAATATTATTAGTGTCAGTTTTTAATTCTTCAGTCTCTCATAGGCAGACGCTTTTCTTGATAGACTGGCTATAACTTTAACTATAACTATAGTAATGACATGGCTTCAGACGAAGTAATATAACTTGCTATATATTTTTAGCTAAAATAAAACCGTGTTTTTTATTGAGAGGATTTTTAAAATTAATTTTCAAACGCTCGAAACAGACTGATTAGGGTCTGTTTTATTTTGCTTTTAATTTTGAGCTTGTCGTTGTGACGAAATGCGATTAAGAAAATAGAATACTTTTCCTTCTTTAGATCCGTTCTAAATTTGATAATAAATTGAAGCATGAAAATGCTTTTGGCATATCTCGTGAAAGCCTCTGGAACCTTAGTGTGAATTTATAAGAAAAACACTGAGACAAATTTCTTCATTTAAGACAGAGACAATAAAAAATCTACCCTGAAAAAAAGATTGTTGGTTTTATTTACACAACGAAGTGTAAAAAATAGACTTGCAGTTATAACTGACAGACACAAGTACTAAATAAAGAACAGTAGTGAAAAAATTATATAAGCCAATTTATTATTTTGGCCAAGAATACTTAAAATGAATTCATCTCGCTTGCTACGTAGTTAATCTTGAAGTCTTGGCATCTTTCACAAGGTACCACAGTTGGTTATTTTCACAGGCTTCTTCACTTTCCCACTGTCGGATCCTTGAGCCTCCATAGTTTTGACTACATCCATACCTGATTCGACCTCACCAAAGACAACATGTTTGCCGTCCAGCCTGGAACATGTAAACACATATTTTAAAAAAATGACTAGTTTGTTCTAAGTATAAAAATATCAAATTCAAAATAAACACAAAACTATTAACATTAACAGTTTAAAATTAATATTCTTGCACAGTCACCTAGATAATAGAACTGAAATGAAGTGAAGACTGTATTCTGGCTGCTTGAAACATAAGTTATATAGTGAGCGCTAGTACCAATCTATGTGATATGTATTTACATGGGTGTATGGATAAGTGTGAGTAGTTAAGTATGTCTCGTCTATCAATCAATAAATCAATCAAACAATCAACCCTTCCAACAATTTCATATAGAGTTGTGCCACTGACAATCTGTGTTCAACATTCTGAAGAATGAAGACGTTCATAATACTCTTCAGAATGTTGAATATATTTTCCCCCTTGCGCATACATCAACTCTGATGAAACACTGACGTAATTCTACACTTTGTATCTTAGCAGTATCAC
This sequence comes from Elysia crispata, assembly GCA_033675545.1. Lineage (NCBI taxonomy): Eukaryota > Metazoa > Mollusca > Gastropoda > Plakobranchidae > Elysia > Elysia crispata. Next base: position 40,432 of record JAWDGP010005140.1, on the reverse strand, counting down.
ACTTTGAATAGATATATATAGAGAGCAAACAAGTAATCACCATGTTAGAGCGATTTAACAACTTGAGCTGACTAAGGTTGGCTTCACCTAGCTTATTCCAACTCAGTTGAGGCTGTGTTACTGTGACTGGTCCCGTAACCCGCCTGGGTTATAGGGTTGCATGATGGATGGTGAACTAAGGACCAGCTGGCTCCACCTGGTGCGGTTGTGGGCGATTGCCTGAGTGACAGCGAAGCTAATCCCTGTTCAATCAAGCATGTTGTCAGCCCAACTCTTCTTCTATCTGCCCAGTCTCCTCTTCCTCTGGACTACTCCTTGCAGGATTGTCTTTGTAAGTCATTCTGAGCGTGTTACGTGGCCATAGCATCTGAGTCTCCTCATTTAACCGTGGTCAGTAGATCTTCATAGTGATGTACTTTTTAAGTATTCCTTCTTCGGGCTTCATTGTTGTTCACATGGTCCTTGTGTGAGATTCCAAGGAGTCTTCTGAAGCATCTCATTTCTACTGCTTGGATCTTCCTTTGTAGGTCTTCATTTAGTGTCCATGGCTCGCATGCTTAAAGCATAATTGAGATGACTAGCGCGTTGAAGCTACATCTTGGCTCCAAGAGGGATGTTCCTATCTATCCATAATATGGTCTTCAGTCTTGCATTCTTCTGATATACATTCCTAAATTCAAGTAGTTTTTTAAAATCTCTTCAAAAACTCGTTTTTTGCTTCCTTGTAATTAATTTCTCCTGGCCAGAGATTTTGAAAGATTCACTAGCATTTCCCTTTTGCGATGGATATAAGTGACGAATTTATAACACTGCCTACGACCGTCGAATATAAAAAAAAAAAATTAAAAAAAAAAAACTAACTCAATAGTAGATCGCCTTGGTGTCATTTCTTGTAGGATCTGAGTGGACAACGCTAAGAATCTTAAGAGTTAATGCTGTACAGCATAACAACAATCAATAATCATCATAACTTCTTCAGAACAGCCTTGCCGCTGCTTTCTTTCCACATGGCTGCATGGCTTCAACGAGCAGATTTGAATTTCACTTTGGGCATGCAATTGTTGACAAATGTTTTCGACTTTTCTCACTAGTTTCGGCATCCTTGCCATGGTTTGCTTCTTTAGGTACAGAAAATCTTTCACGTTTTTGCTCCTGTTATACTAAGCATCACTTTTATCTTAATTCTCTACTTACCAGGGAGTGGTAACCGTTGTGATGAAGAATTGTGAGCCGTTCGTGTTGGGACCAGCGTTAGCCATTGACAGAAGACCTGGAGCATGCAAAAAGGTCAACACAAAAATGAAATAATCAAAGATGGAGAAAGAAAGCTATAAAAAGTTGAAAGGACAACCGGCTAACTTACTGGCAATCTTCATTGCGTCAATCAAGATTCTCTCAATGTAAAGAAATCTGTTCTCTTTAGGCAGTCTTCAATGCATTTGTATTAACGATAATGCCAGTTGCAACAGGCATGCATTCTCATGAAAAAAAGAAAAAACATTTTCATCAGAACCATAAACACTAACACCAACAGAATCTTGTCAAATTTGAAAACTAGAATTTTAGATATCTTCGATAAAATTTGAAGGTACAAGCTGCTGATGAGATGGAGTCTATAATTTTCGACGAAGTCTATCTTTCCAGAGCTTCTTTGTCCGTGCTGTACAATAACATATTATTATGACGGATCCCTTCTTCCCCATCGTGTTTGCAACTTATTTTTTTTTTTTAGTTTTTGAAGCGTGTATGACTTAAAGCGAACTGTTTAAAGATTAACTCTTTGTTTTACTGACTAACATTAGTTACAAAGTTTTACGGCGGTTGTTAAGCTACACAAATCAAGCGGAGACATCCCTATGTTTTACACATGAGGTTAAGTACCTCTACAAATCAAGTTGAGGTTGCCATCAAAACTGTCTAGTTCAAAGATAAGCTCAGCCTTCTCAGACCATCCACTAAATAATATCATGGATACTCACTTAGCTGACGGCATAATATGCATTTCAGCTTCACTCTTCCGCCCATTCCATTAGTTTTTCAATACTCACTCTCTCACTCTCTCTCTCTCTCTCTCTCTCTCTCTCTCTCTCTCTCTCTCTCTCTCTCTCTCTCTCTCTCTCCCCCTCCCTCTCTCTTTCTCTGCCTGTCTGTCTGTCTGTCTCTTTCTACCTCTCTATTTATCTCTCAGTGTCTATCTATTTATCTCTATCTATCGATTTATCTATCATATCTATCAATCTTTCCATCTATCTATTTCTGCCTTTCACTCACTCTTCAACTTCTTGATTAGACCAAAAGAAATTATATATTTATATTAAGATCACCTGGCTTTGTATGCTTTTTTTGGAAGTTCTCATCAGGAAATTTGTTGCCATAGATGCTTTTTCCTCCAGTACCATCACCTCGAGTGAAGTCTCCTCCTTGGATCATAAAGCTAGGAATTATGCGATGGAATGATGAATCTTTATAGCCGAAACCTTTTTCCCCAGTGCAAAGAGCCTTGAAGTTTGCTGGAATAAAAATGAGAGAGTCGGTAACAAACGGTGCTTACTGTTCATGTGATATGAGCCATCTTGGAGGGCGATGGAATGTTGGATTAACAAGTAGGAGTCTTGGGTGAGATCCTTGGCTGGGACATTTGGTAGTGGGATTGAAAATCAGCCCAATCCTTAGTTTTGCGGAAAGACAACGTGTACGAATGATACTCTACAAGAAATATAGTGGAAATTAAGTCAAACAACAAATAAAGTGTGAGTTGAAATATACGATATGGAAACGGTTCATTCTGGATTGCTAGCAACTGTATTTTGCATAATCTCTTGTGTGACAACTCAGAATAATGCCAACTCTGCTTGATCAAACATTTACCTGAACTATGGAAAACTAAGATGCCCTTTATAGTGCCACCCAAAAAAATAATCAAAATCGTTTTGATAAAAGTTTAAGGTCAAAACGTATATGTAAATGTCAACCAAAACGATATAAAGAAACTAGCAAATATTGTTAGATGATGATAGATGTAGTCATAATTATTTCTGGTGGCATTTTTTTTTTTTGGCTGCGGTTAAGATTGCTAGAGATAAACACATTTTAGTATCTGACTTGAAGGATCACAACAAAACATGTAGGTCTAAAATCTTTCCCCTTGAGTTTTACGTTCGAGTTTTAATAATATGATGCCATCAGGGATGTATGTGGCCAGCTTGAATGTAGGTGCGGACATTTTTTTTTTGGTGTGATATAACTTTAAATTTTTTTTCCAGATTGAGAGTTAATTTCATTTAATCTATTCACAAAAGAGGATCTATGCAAATACATATACTTGTAAAATGATATTATGACTAACTTTTGTTTAAAATTTGTCGTGACGAGAGGAACATAAAATGGTGATAACAAAGAAGTTAAATTCCAGTGAAAAATTGTGTGAATTGTGCTCAACAATAAAAATAAAAACTTCACAGGTTTCGTCAAATTGAAATTTCATACATAGGAGATATAAGTATTCTTGATTTTAGAAGCAAAAAAAAAAAAATTTGGTATCTTCTTTGAAGGCCACCTTTTTGTTGTTACGGTCTGATTCGATAAGCAGTCCTTGGTTGAAATAGTTCACTTTGACGAGGAACTGGTTATTGCAAAATTATTTTATTACTGACGGTGATAGTGTGTAGTGTATATATAGTGGCAGTGTAACCCGCGGTGAGAGATGTCGGAACTGGTTAATGTAGCATTAGTTTATTACTGACGATGATAGTGTGTAGTATTTATATAGTGGCAGTATGACCCGCGGTGAGAGATGTCGGAACTGGTTAATGTAGCATTAGTTTATTACTGACGATGATAGTGTGTAGTATTTATATAGTGGCAGTGTGACCCGCGGTGAGAGATGTCGGAACTGGTTAATGTAGCATTAGTTTATTACTGACGGTGATAGTGTGTAGTGTATATATAGTGGCAGTGTGACCCGCGATGAGAGATGTCGGAACTCGCCTTCTACTCACAATACTGAACTTTGAATTTGAACATGGTATAGTAGACTTCCTTCACACAATTAACTCAGCCCTAAAACGACACGTATTTCAAAACCTATATTTATGAAAAAAATTAAAAAGGACATTTTAATGTATCAAATATCCTGCAGATCAACTCATCTGTATAAAATAGATAAATATATTGTGATATGATATAGAAAAAATAGTTTCTATATCTTTTTACTTAATGTCAATATAGCTACAAAACGTTGCACTGAATTTATACTTTCGCACTGGACTGAACTGCATCTAACGCAAAGAAAAATGTAAAACAATATCACATCTCATTATGTCTTCATGATAATTATTACCGGTACCCGTAAAAAATTAGCGAACTGGAAATAGTACACACTCATTAGAGATTTTTGTTTCTTTAGGTTTTTGTTACACTGAATTCATTTGCTATTCTGTTAGCTTTTGTGGTCATGTAGGGATGAATCAGTTGCTTACTGCACTGATGCTGAACGGCAGAGCTTGATGCTTTTATTGCGGAGGATTCAAATCTCTCCTCAACCGTTGAATATAGCTGCTGATGCAGTGGAGACATAAGTTTCTCGACCGTTTGTCATGTACTTTTGAAATTATTGAATGTAACTAGTCCTATTTATTCGTGGCACCCGAGTAAAGTTAACTAAATGCGTGCTGCTAGACAAATAATTTAATGCTTTTGACATTCTTTAAAACCATGTGCCCTATTTTACAGTTGTTTATTATCATGATGCACGTTGCACCACATTATTTTCGCTCTGGGCTTAAAAATTAAAGAACTGAGGTTGCTTTCATATTCTGGAATAATATCTAGTTATGACACCTTCAAGATTAAACGGTGCATGGGTTAAAAGATATAGATGACATTAAAGATAAACATTTTTAAACATGCAAGTACAAATTCTTCAAATAAATATGTCCTAGATTATAATAATCCCTCAAAGGCAAACAGAGCGCGACTGTTAACATAAGAAATATATGCTATGATCAAATTAAATTCAATAAAAAGTAAAGAAAAGTATCTTGAACTTTTAAAATAAAACTATCAATTTAAATTTATCTATTAAATTTATACAGTCTAAGGTGGTGATCTCGCTCAGTTGAGTAAATTACAAAGTTTACTCGATCATTTGCAAAAGAGACCCCTTTGGCATAAATTTTAAAAAAGTATTTCGCGGTGTGCCATGTTGGGGTCTTTCAGGTTTTAACATCTCATCTAAACAATATCGCGGCAATAAACCCGTTAACTAATAATGTAGAGAATGCTGTGGTTTTATCAACTCACAGATTTTTTCGCTGCAGTTAAGATTACTAGCCTATTACACCAACATCAAATGTCACGCATTGAACAAAACCAATAGTCTTAGTTTATACAAAATAGTGCATGCTTCATGCTCTTTTTTTTTCTTTATTACTCACAATATGAACGAAGTGACCTTATTTCAGTCACGATAAAGTAGATTTATCATTTATCATTTCTTATCTATTTTCGTTGTGTAAACGTATAAACACATGTTAGTCATTAGGTCAAGACCAAGGCGCAAGTACTGAATGCGTCCCAGAGTCGTTTAATTTTAATAGGAGAGTACTGTGTTTCAAAAAAAAATTGTTTTATGTTACTTTTAAGTTCTATACAGCATTAAGGTACCTTGGATTGGATGACCTAGAACTCGAGAACACAACGAGCTACTAAATGGCAGGCTAGTTACAACGAAACCGTCTTATTTTCGTTAATACACAATCATGTATTATCCAGATCTAAGAAAATGTTAAAAGGTTTTCATCATATAATGAGGTGAATTTAGTGAGGAGTTATCAAGGAATATTACTCGCTTCGACTCAGAATTAAAACATAATTTCCTGTTTTTGTAGAAATTTCAGTAATCGTATTTTATATGATTGAGAACAAAAACTTTTGATAAAGCATTCTGCAAATCTTTTGGGAACTGATAGAGAAGGAACAAACGATATTTGTAATATGATATTTTGCTGCTCAATATAACTCTCGGACTGAACTAGATTCATTACATTTTAGCAAGTATGATAAGAAATTTAAATTTTGCGTATATACAAAACACCTCTTATACTTTGATTGTAAGTAGTTAAATACGAAATATGATCTTTTTTTTCTCGTGTACAGATTCGACCATTTTCAATTTTTTTTTTAAATATTCCATTGCACTTTAACCTGACCCTGTCGCTAAAATCTTGACTCGCTGGTCTCAGTCAACTCTACTTTGTACTTATATGAAGAAAGTTGAAATATAAAACGGTAACTTTATAGAGATATTGACCAACGAGGAAATGTTTTAATCAATGGAATGTACTGGCCTTCAGACATTAGCCTGTAGGGTATTTTGTTTTGAATTCATGATTTCTTCATTTCTGGTGTATGTGATAATTAGAACAATAACAGTGACATTATAAATAAACGTTACAAAAGCAAAAAAAAAAAAGAATTGGACTCTTATAATCTAATGGATTAAGGCCAACCGAGTTAAAAATTACCCACCTGTAGTTTTTGGAACAACATCGTCGTAGAGCTGAGGAAAAAAAAAGATTTATTAGTTCGATTTCAGTCTGTTCTAATAAGAACATAGCTAGCTTGAATACTACTTTCAGGAAACATTACAATGAACTTAATCTGAACCTTTGATGTAGTCATGTGTGTACATATATATTTGAGGACTTTCAAATTTCTGAGACAAAAGGCTTGTGAACCACTGAACCAAATGACTTCAAATTTTGTAAAATACCTAATAGAGAGTGGTAAGATGCACATCTATAAAAGGAAGTTTGAAGTCTCTGTAGTTTTTTTTTGTTTGAAATTTTATTGTTTTCTCATTTGAACGCCCTTTATCGGCCCACAAACGCCATAGTCAAACTTTTTAAAGCCACCGAAGTCTACTATTCACGGCATACTGAACGGCAATTCGCACACTTTTCGATGCCTCAATCCGTAAGATTTGAGGCCGAAACACAGCTGATGGACAGACCCTTCCGAACGATTGATGCTGTTCGAAATTAGCAAAGAATCTAGATCTAGGTTCATCTAAATCAAGAATACCACGTAAAAGGCAAAGGGGTTCTTCAATAGGAAGGTTAACTCCTAGCCAAAAATACGATAGAAAGAGACACAGATCTGATGCCAATCTGACCGCTCTTCACTTCAACACTGGTCAATTCAAAAATGAGACCTCAATCGAAGACATGGTCAAATGTCAGCACTTCAAGCCATGAAGTTATCCAGAACCATTTCCACCTCTTCCACAGCAATTAGCGGTCCTGTTTGAAGGGACAACTGATCAGTCTGTTTACTTTCTGCAGGACATAAGGAAATACAACAGTGCATTCCAGTTGACTTCTCTTGGCTGTAAAGAAGTGAGAATGAATGGATGGAATCCACAGTTCCGAATTCAAGGCCAGGTTTGTCACCTCATAGGCCCTCTAGAACCTGCTGATGAAATGCAAGCTAGATTTTTGCAAATCTTCTTCATGGACGGAGACCAACAAATTCAGAGGTCTTCCTTCACCGATGGACTTTGTAACATCATTTTTGTTAGACATTCAAAAAGCATTGAATCAGAATCAAAAATACGTGAAGGAGCTGAAATGTGCATACGAGTTTTCAAGCTCTCGCTAAATAGAAAATTCCGAATTGTTATCAATGAAACAGCGCGACCATTAGGGACACATGAAAGGACACACAACCACCCATACTAAATGAAGTTGCAATTCTTTTGCCAAATAATTAAGTCGGACACCGTGATGTTGTGCTGCATGCAAGATCTGATAAGCTCAAAGGATTTCAGAATTTCATAAGGCCTATGACAGTTTACAGTATCCTATACTTTTTCCACATGGCAGTGACAGTTGGAATATATGAAAATTACCGTCCAGCACAAGGTAACGCCACTCTCTCTCTCTCTCACTCTCTCACTCTCTCTCTCACTCTCCCTCTCACTCTCCCTCTCCCACTCTCCCTCTCCCTCTCTCCCTCTCTCTCTCTCTCTCTCTTTCTCTCTCACTCTCTCTCTCTCACTCTCTCTCTCTCACTCTCTCTCTCTCACCCTCCCTTTCGCTCTCTTCCCCCCCCCCCCTCTCTCTCTCTCTCTCTCTCTCTCTCTCTCTCTCTCTCTCTCTCTCTCTCTCTCTCTCTGACAATCCGTTCATCAAACGGGTAACCAACTAGTATATGTGTATATTATATATATATATATATATATATATTTTTTCATTAAAAAACAAACAAACAATAAATGTCCCTTCCAAATTATGTTTAGCCAGAAACCTATAAGCCGTTCGGTTTATGATGGTTCAGATATTTATGTTCCACAATGTATAAGGCATACCGTCTAGAGACTCAGAATAGTCGGGAAGGGCTTTGATATTCGAATTGGAGGTATAAATCCAGACTATAACATTTCAGGCGGAATATAAAGCACTATGGGTAGGTAGACACCCCAGAGTTAGGAAGCCTTGGTTTATTGATAAGTTACACCAATGTAAGAACACCAAGTGGTCGTTGTAAAAGTGGGGAACCGGCGTATACAAATCAATATGGCAAACCAATAGATTTTTTTTTTCCAATTCTTCATCCACACCAGGTGTTAGGTTGTGTGTTCCACGTTGCAAACTCAAAGAGCGTCACATTGAACATAAGGTGTGGAATCGAGGCTAAAAGTGCAACGGATCGTGAAGGCGGGAGAAATCAGCACGGAACTCTGAAGCTTCACATGATACTTTCTGGTTCTAACAGACATTTTTATTCTGGTTCTAGATAGATGCCACAGCGCGCGAAAAGTTTCACGCCTGAATTGCGACTACCTTTCCCTCTCCCTTTCCATCTCCCTTTCAATCCCCACTGCATACTATCGTCCAAAGAATAAAAAATAATATATCCTAACCGAGCAGTTAATGGCTTTGAAAAAAAAATTAAATCGCAGTCGAGCGTGTCAGACGGGAGAGATTGGCTTGGTTGCTTTTCTGTAATGAATTTAAGAATTTGTTTCTAGAACAAAATTTTGTTAAACCTGGTTTTGAGATGAGTCCCGTCTTATTTTTATCTTACAGATTTTTTCGCATCATTCTTTTTCTTTCTTCTTTCTTTGTACTAAATTATTTCTTAAAAATCTATAATTATCACGACCAGATACTCTGTAGTTCCAATTAAATCTGATAACCTGTTTACAGAATCTCTGTACATTCTGGGATTTCAAAACGTTTGGTTTTTTCTTCCTTTTGGGCTTCCTGTTTCTTTACTTTTATAATAATTATGTTATTAGTGTACCATCAAATGCTTGCATTATGTTTCGTGTTTGTTCCAGCTTCAATACCTTTGAAGCTGTGTAAGAAGGCTTGTAAAGATTGTATGCGGTTTGAGGAGAATTATAGATCAAAGAAATTTTCAAAGGCCTGATTGTGTTGTGACAGCCTAACGAGAATCATTATTGATAACGAAAATGGAGAATTGGTCTCAGTCTTGGCCCTCAAAAGTCACATGTGCAATAACATTGTTTACATGACATTTTCCTTGCTAGCTATGTATACCCTCAAAATTTCTGCCATTATTCTCGCTTTGATCCTTCCTTGATTCTGTCAGTGTTAAAAGTAGTGATTGAAGAAAATTCAATTCAATTCATACAATTCATACGAATAAAGTTAACAACCTGCAATTTTTATTTTTAATGACATTTTAGTCTTTACCAAAGATATTCGTATCATGCAAAATATCACAATTTTTTTTAAACATTTTATACAACGGACGACGAAATCGTTGAAAATGTGTATAATTATTTTCTTGTACATTAGTTTGAGTTACTAAATCATTTGGCGAAATATGTACAAGTTATATTTCAAGCATTTTAAAATAATTTTTTGTTTTCATTTTCTCCCTACGGGTAACCTTTTATGACTAATCAGACTATGTTCTTTTCCAATATCATTTTTATTTGTTCTTAGAATCTGAATACATGAACTTCAAAAAACCAGTAGTTTTCTCATCTTTGCAAACGATACTAATTTTCATAACAGATTGATTTTAATTCTTTTACTTTGCATTTCTAGCTAATAATATTAATCATAACGGGATTACAACACACAAATTGCAGAGCTTTGTTAATTCGGATTTTGCTTTTTATCTCTATCGTTTTTTCATCTGTATAATGAAAATTTTGTATAAAAAATAATAATGGCGAGTCCTGAGTTTTTAGTTTCTCCTAAATGACATTAAGAACTGATAAATTCTACATATTAAAATTTTATTGCATACATTTTTCAACCTAATTAGTAGTATGTCTATTGCTAGTTTCTTTTATGTTTCTTTCCATGTTGTTCTTGTGGTTGGACGTAATAGAAGTTTTTCAATATGGTTATTTTATTTTTTTCCTCTTCATTATGGGCCACGAAATTATTGAAATTTTGTACGATTCTCATCTTTTCCATTAATTTTGGTTAAAACATCATTTGAGGCAATTTATACAAATTATATTTTAATATAACTTTTCAATTTCGTTTTCTCACTATGGATAAATTTTTATGAGTAGTCAACCAAAATTGTTGTTGTTCTCTTAATAATGAAGCCAAGTAAAAAATGAGGCCCATCTAATAGAGCATTTTTAGACACAACTTTGGCATAAAATTGGCATAAAATTGTAAATTGCCTAAAAGATTGAAGTGGTAAAGTGATTGAAGCTGTGCAAAGATAGCAGGAATCAAACTGAAAGTAGGCCTACAATGTAGGCGGCGGCAGTTCTAAAACCGGGTAGAATTATAGATGCAGATCAACATGTTATAGAGTAAGGTCTGAGTAAAGAATTTACTTTGTGACTTAAAATTTCAAAAGGAATGAAGGTCTAAATTTAGATTCTTTGCCTAGGATAATAGGGATGTCTAAATTCTAATTAGAGATAGATAGGTGGAGGCCTATATCTCGATAGTATAATTACAAGGATAGATATCAAGACTATAAGTCAATTTAATACGTCATACACACACCTCACACACTATAAATTGACATTAGGGTACCGTTCATAGAACGGGATTTTCAGCTTGTAGAACCCAAACATCATAAACCTCGAAAAATAGCAGTTTCTCAACTTTGTCGTCAGTGATATAGATAAAACCGACTGATTAAGTTTTTTTTTTCCCGTTTTTTGCATTTCTAGTAAAAATTTTATAAATTAAAACTTGCAGTTTTGTATAAGACACTTTTTAAACAACATCTGGAGCTACTTTTTGTTTTTATCAAATTAAAAAAATTGTGAACCAACATAAAAATGTCATAGTGCAATAATAGATATATACGTCATTTGACTTGAATTATAGTTGTTTTTGTTTTAGAAACTGTTCTATTGATGTGCTCGAGGTTTTTATCGTTTTAGCCTTTCATTTATTTGTAAAGAGTGTCCATATGTAGTTTGATGAACCTCAAATATAATTGTTTTGCCTACTTTTTGTGTGTCAAATATGTGCGTTACACTTGTTACCTGATTACATAATAATTAAAATCTTAAACTCCAGAGGAATTCTTGTCGCAAACCTCATAAAATTTAATCCCTTACAGTCACACATACTTCCACAAAAAAAAATTGTTGCTTTGGTCAAATCCTAAAATTGTTTCTTATGTTCATTTTGGTATCCCAGTTTTTGGCAACTGACCATATGTTACTTTTAGCTGGGTGGACTAAAAAGAATTCTTATAGAGCTAAGACTTGTTTTCTTCGATATTTAATGGTTGCAAACAGCCCGATCTGGTGTTTCAACTTGTCAAAAGCATGTTTGTTGCTAAAAACGAATTTAACGAAAGTTATAAATAACTATAGTTTATAATTATTTTCATAGCAAGGACAGAAAACACATTTTTGTTCTTCAACTCTATGAATTTTCAGGGCTATCCTCAGTCTAGCACCGTACATGTTACTTCAACTTCAAGATGCAGAAGAAATCAATCAATGCCCGTCAGCGTGCTTCTTGTTCTTTGGGATGCATGGATAAACAAAAAAAAAAAAATAAATTTTGCCACGGCAAACCAATGTCTTTTGCTTGGGCTTCGAAGAATCGCTAATTCAATATAACAAAATGCGTCTAACTATAAATAGGAAAAGGAGAAGAAGCACGACAAGGTTGCTGCATGCCTAATTCCGAGTTCGGAATGAGTTACGGACGGTTTTTTACATAGAAGAAAGCCCGGAGAAGAGGAATAAATTAGATAAGAGGCAGAGCTGAAATAAATTAATTTTTCTTCTTTGCGTCACCCCAAGCAAAAACCCAAGTCCAATCTTTTTCTATGGTCCCGATCAAACGAAGCCCTCTTTGGTGTGTAAATTTTTAGTCCGTACCTAAAAGGAACTCTTTCCAATTATTCTCCTGACATATATTGAAGTCTTTGTACTTGTTCTTTAATTTATATAATTTTATCGCTTCTAACACTATTTGTGATAAATTATAAATATTTTCTCATAATTATAAAGATAAGTATAGATACTCATGTATGTTAAAATCGTGTTTTTGGAAATGCATGCTTGATTGAAGTTAGAAATGATACGGCATGGGCATTTAAGAGGAAGAAAGAAACAGTAAGCGGTAATTTTCTAATAGGGAGAGGCGAATAGCTTTGACTTTATAGACTCTATTTCTTCCACCGCACACCCGTTTAGATATTTAAATGTTTAAACAAAGATACTTAGGATACTCACATTGAACACTATTCTGCCGGCTGGTTGCCCACCAATGGAAACATCAAAGAAACACGAACTCATGGCGTCTGATGGTTTACTAAAGTTACGACTTACAGTGTGAAAAACAGGAAGGGAGAAGACCTGGCTTCTTCTACCAAAGTATCTCAAAAAGCCGGAACACGCTGGAAGAGTCATAATCTAGGCCGAGAACACACTAATTTTATAACCGCATTTAAAGCGCATAGCCACCGCACCAGATGGTTTTAATCAGGTTGTGAACTAAGTGGTATCGATACCAATAGCTGTTGATTTGTCACGTAAATTTTTTTACACTTTGCTTTTTACATAATTTCTCCAAGATGGTTCTAAATCAGGCAAAACTTACATTCATCTTTGTTATTAGAATTTAACCTGAAAGCATCAACTTAATGTTCACTGCAATCTGAAATTTGAGAAATCATATTATTATTTTTTTTTAAATTAGAGTAATCGCTTTAATCCAACTTCTACCACGTGTGTTCTATCTATGGCGCGTAGCGAAGAGCACAAGTGAAGTGGAGCGTACGAAACTAGTCCAATAGCTCATCAAAAACCGGCGTGCATCAAGCAAAGATATGAAATTGACCTGGATCGTAGCGAATACTCCTTATAATCGCCTTTGGTAGTTTAAATCGATACATATTGTTCGACAGAATTTTCAACTAATTTTTATACAAGAGGGAGAGGAGGAGATGAGTAGATTGGGGGTCAGAATCCATGAGGTTGTTTTTTATCTTGTTGTTGTTGTTGTTGTTGTTGTTGTTGTTGTTGTTGTTGTTGTTGTTGTTGTTCTTCTTCTTCTTCTTCTTCTTCTTCTTCTTCTTCTTCTTCTTCTTCTTCTTCTTCTTCCTCCTCCTCCTCTTATATTATTATTATTATTATTATTATTATTATCATTATTATTATTATTATTATTATTATTATTACTATTATTATTATTATTATTATTATTATTATTATTATTATCATCAGTCATGATTATTATTATATTATTATTATTATTATTATTATTATTATTATTATTATTATTATCATCATCATCATCATCATCATCATTATTATTTTTCTTCTTCTTCTTCTTCTTCTTCTTCTTCTTATTATTATTATTATTAGTAGTAGTAGTAGTAGTAGTAGTAGTAGTAGTAGTAGTAGTAGTAGTAGTAGTAGTAGTAGTAGTAGTAGTAGTAGTAGTAGTAGTATATACTTTTTAAAATAACTGAATGACAGGAGTTTATGGATTCAGATATCTCAATAGTGCTAATTCTTTTTTTTAAGATCTAGATTGTTTAGACAGCAAACACCGATCTAAATTGAGTTCCAAAGCACATCTTAATGTAGAGTAATAATTTATTTTAAGAGGCGACCGCACTGAAAAGAAAACAAATTGATTTCAGAGAATCATATACATGTCCGATGGCTCCGATATATTTTCTGACTTAATTCCATCAAATATGACTAAGTTGTTCCAACTTATTTTAATCGGCGTTTCAAAGTTACACGCTTGACGCTTTCCAAAATATTAAGCCTTTAATGTCTGGTGACTTGCACATCTTTGGTGTAAATCTTGTTTTTAATGTTTCTTTATTGTATTTTTCCTCCATGCTTGAGCTGCTTTTAGTTATTACTATTGCTCTTTTTCAATTCAGTTAAAAAAAAAAAATTAAGTTGCAATAATGAACAAGCTAAGCTCATATTTTTATACAGTATTGATAAAGGAGAGAGTTCGAATGCTATACTGCTCATCACCTCATATCCTTCGACTTTGCAAAAGATATTTATCTATCACGATAAGTTTATGCATCCATTAACGAAAACTATCGTAGTTGTATTCGATAGTATAATTTTATATCGATTTAAAATATTGTGCGTCATGGAAAGTATTCGATACTAACTAACTAAATGAATATTGAGCATTGAGCCTCAAGGAAGAAAAAAGAAGGAAAAAATTGGTTTCAACGCCAAACCTCGAGAGCCTTCAGACTGTTACAAGCTATGAATTACACTCATCCTGTAGTTGAACTTACGCGAGTCTTTCAGCTGACAGTACAAAAATGCTTGTAACACTCCATGCTGCATTTTTATGTTTACATTCATATACATTTTTCTCAGGCGAGCACTACGCTAGCCGACAACAGTGCTCTTTCAAAAACATTTGTCTTACATTTCATTAGAAATGTCACTTTCCACTGTGTAAAAGGGAAAAAACGTGTAGTTATGACCCAGATAAAATAATCGATGGAGGTTTATCTTGCGTTGGGAAATCGACCCAAGATTTAAAAGTAACGTCTATGCGTTATCATAAAGTTACATACATTATCAGTCAGTTTTCCAAAAGTTTATGAGTCGAAAAACTGAATGGGCTAACTGTCTTCAGCTGCAATAACGATATCGCAAAAGGTGAAGGTTATAATGACATTGAGTCATTTTTTATTAGTCTTTTAAATAGATAATAATGGCGTTTAGTATTCTAATCACAAGAACGAGATCTTTTAATTTTTCTATCTCCTGATAGTGTAAATATTTCAATACTCATTTTACAGGCTGTAAAATAATGCAATTGTATAAACCTAGGTGTTCCCAAGCACGGAACGCCTATGATAATTAGGCCCGATGATGATGAACTCTCTCTCTCTCTCTCTCTCTCTCTCTCTCTCTCTCTCTCTCTCTCTCTCTCTCTCTCTCTCTCTCTCTCTCTCTCTCTCTCTCTCTCTCTCTCTCTCTCTCTTTCTGTCTTTCTGTCTGTCTTTTATTTCTCTATTTATCTCTATTTATGTTTCTTATATGTACAAAATATGTACCTTTGATTGAGGCACACTCAAAGCCTACCTCATTTTACCGATAGTATTAGGAAATAGGAAATGTGTGTGTTGGGCGGGGTCGTGTCATGTATTGAACTAGGCGTGAAGTGAAAATGAAGTGGGAAAAAAACAAATAAAAAAGAAACCCTTAAGAAAGAAAAAGAAAAATATATATAGCTTGTAAACGTTTAGTTTGTTCATGTATATGATTGCGATCGCGGTGTTAGTTCAACATTGACACTTCAAAATAGGCGCTGTGCACATTAAAATTCCAGTTATAACTTAATTGGGGGCAAAAAGTATATAAAAAAAGAATTAATAATAATAAATTGTAAAATAGCAGCATGAAAATGTAGAAATACATTTAATGAAGGATTAAAGTAGAATACTTGGCTAATTTTGCATTGTCCTAAATAGATCCTTACAACGGAACGGTTACCTGCACGTTTTGCTCGTTGAGAAGATGAGGAAAACGTGACTTTACTCTGTCTCTATCTCACCGTCTTGATCAATTATTCTGACCACTGTAGGCTGTGGATAACATTAAAAAGACACCCTTGAAAGATAAGCTTTAACCCTTTTTCCTTAACTTTCGCCCCTTGACGTTATCTGCTATCTATTAAGTGTGTATAAACCTTCCAATACAAAGGTCATAGTTATACTTTCATCGAAATACTCTCATTTAAAAAGTTAAATTTCATTTTTTTTTATTTTTTGGAAAGTCTCTGTTGTTCACATCTACGTTTAAATCGAAACCAGACCTATAATGGCGGGTCACAGAAAGTTTCCGCTGTAATAACACAGCGCGCTCAAGCAAAGGGGCGTCGATGACATTAAAGAAATAATAGGTCAAGTCGAGCTTGCCAACTTTTTTTTTCTTTCAGGTCAATGTTAGATAGAGGCTTCCTATAATACTTACAGGCCAAGTCACCGGAGTAAACTGACTTTTGCATGTTGGAGTTATAGTGATCTATTTTTTTTAACTTTTGGTCATACTTAGGACAGAATTGTACTCAGAACGCACTCATATTTCAGCCTACAAGCCTACACAACAAAAATTTCTAACAGTCCCAACTCTGCCAAATAGTAAAATGATGTAGCTCACTCTTACACTTATTGCAAAAGTTCGTCCACTTTGGTGGCTTTGCCTGACTGCGTTAGATACTTTATTTCGTTTAGTTTAGCTCAAATAGATTATTATTTGCTAGGATAAACTTGTTTTAAAAGAAAATAGTTTTGATGAGGGGAAAAGAAGCAAGATGAATTTAAACACTTAAACGAAATAACTTATGTTGTGTAGTTTTAAGCTTTAAATTAATCTCGACAATGTTGTACACAATTTCAATATTTCCTATGCATCTATTACTGCCGGCCACTATCGCAAAATTCTTCTTACTGTGGGAGAAAAATATAAACAATATAATGTATATAATATTTATATTTATACTCATATATCTATATATATATATATATATATATATATAATATATATATATAATTCATACATATGCCTTTATATAAGGTGTTTACATGCGCCAAATTTAATCATCGTCCTTGAAACCGTTATCAATATTGGCATGTCATTACTGTGGGAAAGGCCTGTTTATTGTGACAATTTCAACATTTAAAAAAACAACAACTGTAAAGTAAAAGTGCAGCAGAGAAAAGAGATTACAGCATGCAGCACGTACAGGTTTATGTATCTTAAAAGATGTGAAAATTTGTGTGTGTGCGTCTGGGGAAAAAAAAAAGGGGGGGGGGGGGGGTTTGGAATGCATTTGAGGTACAAAGGTACGGATATGCACAGACAGAACAATAATTGTGGACAAAACAGATTGACAACCATGGCGGGTAGATATTCTCATTTTTTTTTTAAATGGACAGAGCGTCGCCTCTGCTCTTAACTTACTGATAAAAGCGCACTTCAAAGCACTTAAGTTTCCCTTGTGTCTCCATGCAGAAAAAATTGAGGCCCATTCAGGGAAATTAATAGAGAAAAAAACTTGATGCAGGTCTGAAGGAACCTAATTTCGTGTTGCTAAATGAAAACATTGCAAATCAAATGATATACAATCACATAGGGCACTAATAAAAGTATCTTGTAGATATGCCTATTCGTGATAGTTTTGATATATTTCAACGACTGTCCATCCGCTCGAATGCGGAAGATTCTCGAACGACAATGTGTAGCAGATGCGTGTGCCTCTAGCTCTATCAATCCTGAAAGTTTAAAACGCTGAGAGGATTCAATGGAGGATTTCGCACATGTGGGCCAAAGTTCTCTCACAGCAAAATGGTAGAAGTCGGCTCAACTCAAAATCCAATGTATGTAAAATAAATTTAAAAAAAAACCTTGTAAATTCCAAAGCCCTCTTTTACCTTAGTGAGAAAATGGACAGCAAAACCGAAATTAGAATATTTGTTAACAATAAGATATTATAAATTTATTTCTCATCCACTGGTAACAACATTTTTTTTATCCTTTGGTTCAACCCAGATTAAAATTATAAGTGTATTCATGGGAAACCGGAAAACGTTATTAGCAATAGCATCCCTTTTGTGTCTTTTCGTGAAAGCTTAGAAACATAATATCTAGATTACATATATATACATAATTGATTTTTTTAAACTATACAATAGTTAAGATGCCTGGGTTTTAGTCATACCTAAATCTTTATTGTAATTTCTTGCTTTAAAAGCCAACTAATACGACTATTTCGAGGGGAGCTGACACAGACAAGGCTCCTCATAGCTTTTCAAGCGTTTTATACCTAAGCGATTCAGAGCCTGCTTTGCTCGACGATATGAAAAACTTAACAGCCATGGGTGTATTTCTATTTCATCCTTATTTTTTTTTTAATTTTCCTACTGCGTCAGCTTCTGAGATTTTACCAGTTTATAATGTTTAAGATTCTCACATATTGTTATCCTATGAAAGAAGCCTGAACTTTCGATTGTATTTCACTTTTTTCAGCGGTCTCCCTTCTTGACGGTATGTTGGTGAAAAATGGATTATCACCTCACACATGACAGGCTATGTCAGTCAATCAACGTATAAATCAAATAACCAATCAACAATGAGCCAAAATAGTGCTCTTCACTGATGAGAGCTTTATCTCAATCTGATCTAAGTACGTGGTTTTACGTGCATTTAGATCAAGGCTACATAACTTGCATTTTACAATCGGATCAGAATAACCAACATCCGGATAAATATCCTTACATGCCTTGAAAAGAAATTATAATGACATTAATTTAGATGAAATACAACAAAACTATATATATATATATATATATATATATATATATATATATAATGCAAGAGTTAAAAAACGGAAAAGATTGAAACATTGCTGAGATACATTTGCAAAATCTGATCACATCCATGGGTGATTGCTTTTTTTATACACATTGAGTTGCCGGAAATAGGGAGATGGATATTGCCATAAATTATAATAATGATTAAAAAAAAAAAATAGAATCAGCGTAATATACCATTTGCGATTACTTCATGCAACTTGCCTTATTGCATAATGTTTACAAATTAATTTTTCCACGCGCAACAAGTCCTGATGTAACAGGTTGGGATTGAGAAAACAAGGCCAATAACTCGTCTAAGACGCGTGATTCGAACTTGGAGATCTGAAAGTTGAAGTTTAACCCCTTAAAACACCAGGACTTCTCACTTTAAAAATGGCCTGGTCTTTAATTCAAATCTGGAGAAATCTTTTTTTCTTCCTAGGTCAATACGGAGCCAAACGAAGGTAGTAGAAGTAGAGAATCAAAGACGTCTTTGCGAGTTTTGAACTTTCCACTTACAAAATAGTAAAAACTAGAGACCTTATCTTCGTATGAGAGAGCAACGAAATATCTTACACAAATAGACAAAGGCATGTCAATGTTTTTGTTTTTTTTTCATTTTCATTCAAACGGAGGGTAGATGAGAAAGGAAAGATACCAAAATTTATTTCCGAGAAATGTAGATGTGGTTCTGGCTAAATGTGAAGTCAACAAAATGGAGTATAGTGCTTGCCACAAATTGTTAACTTCCAATACCGTGATTACGGTAGAATGACAATAAAGATTGATTCAATCGTCCGAATCGACTAACTATCTGCATACTGCTCAAAAGAGTGAAAATAGAAACCTAATTCGATCACAGTTTAAAAAAAAATGTTATTATTATTTTTATTACTGAAATTAGTCGAACGCCTATGTGCACGTACATTTAACCCAAGCTATTTATATTGATTCAATCTATTGACAAACAGGATCTAACTATTTGCCACAGCGACTGAAGCTCAAGGCAACATTTTTGTTAATTATTTTGCTTTTCCAACTTCTGTAGATATATAATTATGGAGAACGCCACCTTTCATTTTTGATAATTTCATGTAAGTTAGAGCATTGAATATGGCACGGATTATAGGGCAACATCATTTTCAAGTGTGTTTTCTTTGATTGAAATGTTGCACTCTCAACAATTTTGAGTGAAGAGGCTTTATCAAGACCTTTATAAAAACGTCATATGAATTTGGCCCTGGCGGAAGTATATAATAGAAAAAAAAAAGATATCTGCAACAAAACAAAAAACATCATGGCGGTCTGTTTTTCATTAGGCTGGAAGGATCAGAAGATAAATCAGTGTGGCAGAAATCTGGAATAATACATTGCAAAAAAATTCAGTCTGAAACAATAATACATAAATCTAGCTTTAACAAAACAGGACCCAAAAAAAAAAGTCAAATATACAAACAAAAACCACAAAAGAAAACAACCTTCCATCTTACTCCCTTAACGTAAGCGCTTGTCTTTGTTATTCCCCCCCCCCCCCAAAAAAAAAAAAAAAAAAAATAATAAAAAAAAAATATATATATATATATGCTGGGTGTATAAATTATTAATTGCTATTTTTTAGCCCGATGCGATCTTATTCCAGACCGATGTGGGAAATCAACTAATTCTGACGATATGGATCTATTTAAGATCCTTTAAAACGCTTATTGAAAGACCGAAAAGGTACTGTCTTGAGGCTGCTCTCCAACTTAAACCTACATGATAACGAATGCTTAAACAGATATAGAATTTTTTCAAAACCAGCAAACTATCCTTACTAGCGCCCGCGCCTAAAATTAAAATAAAGCAAAAAAAAACATCAATCCAAGTAAGCAGGGTTGTGTTAGATGCGACAAAGCAATGTTTAATTGTAAGGCTGGCTTTCAAGTCAGTAAGAGAAAGTTTGATATTATTTACATAGGAATTTAAAGGCTACAAATTATTACAAAAAAGATGCCAAGAGGCGCACTGTATCTCGGGAATTCATTTTATTCTTATTTACAAGATAATTTGAGTTTAAACAGATTTATTTCAGAGATTGGGATTTTACCAAATTAGCTAACTTTAACAATTGGATCCATTGTATTTGACGCCGTGTGGCTGTAGGAAAATAAAACAAACTAAAGTCAAGGAGGAAAGAAAAGAAACCAAAGAAGATAATCAATAAAAATAATTTTATTGCAGGGAATAGGGATTATACCCCTTGAATGTGCAAAGGGAAACAGTTTTGTGTTAAGGTCACAATATTAAAGCATCGCTTAGTGGTGCTGCAAAACTTGAACACTTCTTTATTAACTTCAGTTTTATCTTTCGAGTAAATCGGACAGAGCAGAGATACAATTTTTGTCACTCACACCTCTAACATGGTATGAAGGTAAAAAAACAAAATAATAACAAAAACAATAGCAAACACACACACTTCATATTCTCTCTCTCTCTCTCTCTCTCTCTCTCTCTCTCTCTCTCTCTCTCTCTCTCTCTCTCTCTCTCTCTCTCTCTCTCTCTCTCTCTCTCTCTCTCTCTTTATCTATCTATCTATATCTCTCTATCTTTCCATCTCTCTATCTATCTATCTCTTCCCTTATCTTTATTTTATGCTTTTTAATTATGGCATATAGGCCTACTGCACTTCTCTTAGCACATCCTTGGTTATTATTAATTTTGCTCCTTCATCTTTTTACAACTCTTTACAGTACCAGAATCATATTGCATTCCATGTAGGCAGCACCATTGTGTGACATTATTTCTGATAACAATAGAGACTTTTTTATATACAGAGATAGTTTTCATCTTTATCTTTATGGTTAGGAAAAAGGAAAGCTTAAATTTGTTGGAAAAGTGTTATTGCACATACAGAATTGAATTACAAGAAACACACTGAAATTTAGTCATTACACTTAGAAGTTGCTTTTGTAATGAGCAAAAGAGGCAATATGTTCGTTGACATAAAATAGGTATGCTGTGGGCAGAAATCCGTTGCTTTGAGTTTATTTTTAATAACATTGATATTTTTAACCATAGAAAACCATACTGTATTTCAAAAGAACAACCAACAATAATCTTTTCGTTCTCAACTTAAAAGCGTTTGAAAGAAACGAGATTCAATAAATAAAGGCACTTCTCACGTGCTTTCACTCGATCATTATTAAAAGATTAGATTGCTTAAGTTGTGTTTATGCAGGTATACCATCTTGTTCCTTAGACTGGAAACATCCAAAAATCAAGCGGCTAGATTGGTGCAAAGGAAAAGCCTTAAAGATAATTCTAAAGATATTCTAAAATTATCACACTGGTTAACACTAACAGTACAGAATTTTCTGTTCTAAGTCGGAGCAATCTGCTGTTCCCGACATTTTTTGTCAGTTCTCTGAAGACTGATTTTCTTCAGGCTTATGACATAAAATTATGTGTGTATATATATATATATATATATATATATATATATATATATATGTATGCATGTGTGTGGGTGTTTTGTTTTGATTGTATTAAATGTTAATGAAGATCTTGATGTAACAAACAGTGCCTAAAACTAAGATAATCCAAAACCCAAAGAGTATGAGATGGATACACATTCTTTTCATTAGCTTCTCACACAATAAATGGAGTTGGTGTTAAATGCGCTGGAGAAGTCTTAGAACATAAGACTAATACTTGCCCCAGGTTTGTCTTAGTGTGCCAATATATTATTTAAAATATGCGTGTAATTGCGTCTACGAGTTGTTCTTTTTTACTTTATAAGCATATTGGTATGGATCCCAGAAATTGCCAGCGTTTTTGTTAATATGACGCATTTATACAAATTTCAAAATCTTTCATAACGCAAGATGTTAGAGCGACAGGGCGTAAATCATTCATGCTATTCACAGCGTGGTTTGTTTTGCTGGTTTTTTTTTGGGTTTTTTTTTTTGGCACAGGAACAGTATATGTTTTTTAAACTTCTGGTACTGTATATTGATGAAGAAAAATATTAAATATAATGGTAAAAATAACGCCGATGCTTTTTTTTTCTCATATACTTCACTAACGTTATGCACGGCATTTTTATTTGTTATTCGCCATATCAACTGTTTCTTTACCTTATTAAACAAGTTGGTTTTTTCTTACTTTTTATTGGAACTCGTCTTTTATGACTTTTTCAGAGCTGCCATTATTTGTTGCGGCAATTTTGTTTTTGCCCTTTAATTACTCGCACATTTGTTTCCGTTTTGAGTCTCGTATTTCTCATAATTGAGTTCTGGTCAAATCGTTTGCCAGTGCTTAGAATCGCCTTGCATTTCTTGTGTTTATTTTTAAATCGTGAAGTCTTCATGATATGTGGTCCGTTTGGTTTCCCTTTAGATCTTTAAAGCTTTTCCATGTATACATTCTTATATCTGACCATTTGTAGGGAGCATTAATAATAGTCATCCGATGTGTTTTGTAGAAATATATCAGGACTTCTTCAGCTCTATTTTTTTCGGACACGAAACCTGAAATGAAAAATCTATAGAAGGTGTAGTCCACAAGATGCTCGCCGTTTCTTACTTTTGCTCCACCATGAGTTAAGAAAGGCACATATAGTACTATCACAGAAATTCCTCATACGCAATTTGCACTGCTGAGAAGAATCAAGAGACTTTAATAAACTAAGGTCTCTGACAGCCTACATGATTAAATAAGGTAGACAGCAGATTACTTGGAGGCATGGCTCTGAACTTATCTTCAATTTCTTTGGTCACCAGATAAGAGCCATAATAATGAAAGTTCTTCCACGGCTTTGGTATACAAACTTTAATCACGGCAAGCTGGGAGATACGCAAAGTAGAACATGACTATTTGATATAACTATTTTTTCAAAGTTGTTGACGTGGTTATATTTTGTCTCTAAATAATAAAAAGATATGAACCAGACATGCATCCCATCCTTTTATTGCTCATATTTAATTTTCATTGTTATTTATTCTACACTTTCAATTATACCCATCCCCGCATCTATTTTCTGATAATATTACATTTTGTTTATCTTTTTCTTTCCACCACAGTATATTAAACTAATTTTTGTACCGTGCGCGTTACACGGTAACAAAAGAGCGGTATTTTTTTTCTCATTTTCACTTGGAATGTGGCAAAAGTAATGTTTTGTAGCGCCGTCAAAAGTTAATAATAAAGGATCAAGATATACACATAGTTGGTTGAATATGTTTTTTCAAGGTATTCGAGTTGTTTTAGGATTAAAATTGTATTAATTCCAAGGAAGAATGTCGGAGATCTTTCTTAAAAATATGTTTTTAGGCAGGTATCACAACTAAAGCAACACAAGAACAACAAGAACAATAATGATAATAATTATAATAATAATAATAATAATAATAATAATAATAATAATAATAATAATAATAATAATAATAATAATAATAATAATAATAATAATAATAATAATAATAATAATAATAATAATAATAATAATAATAATAATAATAATAAAAAGAAGAAGAAGAAGAAGAAGAAGAAGAAGAAGAAGAAGAAGAAGAAGAAGAAGAAGAAGAAGAAGAAGAAGAAGAACAAGAACAAGAAGAACAAGAAGAACAAGAACAAGAACAAGAACAAGAACAAGAACAAGAACAAGAAGAAGAAGAAGAAGAAGAAGAAGAAGAAGAAGAAGAAGAAGAAGAAGAAGAAGAAGAAGAAGAAGAAGAAGAAGAAGAAGAAGAAGAAGAAGAAGAAGAAGAAGAAGAAGAAGAAGAACAAGAACAAGAAGAAGAACAAGAAGAAGAAGAAGAAGAAGAAGAAGAAGAAGAAGAAGAAGAAGAAGAAGAAGAAGAAGAAGAAGAAGAAGAAGAAGAAGAAGAAGAAGAAGAAGAAGAAGAAGAAGAAGAAGAAGAAGAAGAAAAAGAAGAAGAAGAAGAAGAACGATATTATTATTATTATTATTATTATTATTATTATTATTATTATTATTATTATTATTATTATTATTATTATTGTAATGATGATCATGATGATGATGATTATGATGATGATGATAAAATAAAAAGTCGAGGGTAAATTAATGTGGCAGGTCACTAGCGGTAAAAGGTTGACCACTGACAGTCCTGGCGGTTTCCGATCAGTCAGTGATTGGATGCTGTCAACCAATGGCAACACGCCAAAATCTAAATCGTCCGCTCTGAACACGATGTGGTAAACTGTCAAGGTCAGACGCATAGGCCAATGCTAAGGTCACGCGCCTGGCAGCAAAACCGATATTTGTAGCCTACAATGATTACGGATCTCACACTGATAGTGGTCATTGCTTCGATAAGTTCATTCACTAGCAGACTGAGTGACAGAAAAGATCCGGACTGCAATGAACTAAGAAAATATTTAAAAGAAAGACGGATACAGGGTAGTTGTTGATTCGTGGAATCTGTTTTTTTTTTGTTTTGTTTTGTTTTGTTTTTTTTAATCACACATTTGGAAGCTTACTAAATCCCTGTTTGTAGATTTTGTCAATTTTTGTTGTGACAAATTTCTCTGTAAATTTCGCTCGGACTGCTGATGTCTACCCTTTGTCCGGGTTTAAATTGAATCTTTATTTTTTAAAATATACCTCACTCGCTTACTAATCAATATCAAATCTCAAAAGCGGGTTTAAATTGAATCTTTATTTTTAAAATATACCTAACTCACTTATTAATCAATATCAAATCCCAGGTCTGGAGTTTTTCATGAACTTGTTTTAAAATACGCCTAAATTAGCTTACGGAATACCTTGATTTAAAGTTTGTTTTCTACAAATGATACTTAGAAGGAGAAAGGTGAACATTCGCTTTTGTTCAAGCCTATAAAATTCCCCTCCAAGTTTTGGGTTTTAATCCCTTGAACTTCAAAATTTCTGGAACAAAGAACAACAGAATTATTACAATTTTAACTAGTCCAAGAGAATAACCACCAAGACCTATAATACGGAAGATCTAAAGCCAAAATAAACTATAGAGGATCCCTAAATAATTCAACTCACGTCTCAAATCGATTCAGTCAAAATGTTTCCTCCTACTTTCAAATAGAATAATGAGCGACAAGCTTGTGGAAGCATTCGATAGCTTTAAAATCTTAAGTACTTAATAAGCAGGACAGCTAAATAAATCTCTGACTTGTTAACAGATTAAAAAATATGTTTTTATCTCCTCCTTCCGTTTATATTTCTTTCTTCTCCGTTTCTTTCTCTCTTTTTTAAATGTAATCAGAATCAAAATGAAACCATGGCTTCTTGTACATATGTGGGCCGTTTTTTAACCAGAGTTCCCACTTGCTGCAGAAGGTGATCAACTTGCAAATTTGCGGTTTTAAGAACGTAAAAAAAATTATCAAAAGGTATTTATGTCAGTACACCGATTAAACGATTGTTTTTATTATGGCGAGAATACAGAAGTAAAGGACAAGAAATTTTATTACAAGGTACTGCTGCACTGTGACCGTTTTCTGGAGGCTTTACGTTCGACCCAGACTTTACGTGGAGTAGTGGATCAGGGATCAACCTTGTTTTGGGACTTGTCTTATCAGCACGGATTGGGGTAGAGGTTAGGGGAGGGATCAGATCTTTCGATGCCAGACAAGACGTATTTCAGTTTCATTGTACAGGAACATTTTGCGCACTTACAGTGTTTGAGGAAATAACAATTTATTGGAGCTTATACCAGACTTTATAACATGGACTTTATATGTAAAGAGAATTTATAGAGATTGATTTCAAACTCTGGGCGCTACACACAATTTCTTTTTGGTAAGTTTAACTTTCAAACTTTTATTGATAAAAAAGCGCTCTATTCGATAAAATTATAATTCATAATTATAATATGTACCTTCAAGTTCTAGCCAACCTGAATTTTTGTAACCCTCGAAAATAATTCTTCCTCTTTATCATAATCATCATCAACATCATCATCATCATCGCCCTTTCCTACCCCTCCTCCTCCTCCTCCTTCTTCTTGTTCTTCTTGTTCTTCTTGTTCTTGTTCTTCTTGTTCTTGTTCTTCTTCTTCTTCTTCTTCTTCTTCTTCTTCTTCTTCTTCTTCTTCTTCTTCTTCTTCTTCTTCTTCTTCTTCTTCTTCTTCTTCTTCTTCTTCTTCTTCTTCTTCTTCTTCTTCTTCTTCTTCTTCTTCTTCTTCTTCTTCTTCTTCTTCTTCGTCTTCTTCTTCTTCTTCTTCTTCTTCTTCTTCTTCTTCTTCTTCTTCTTCTTCTTCTTCTTCTTCTTCTTCTTCTTCTCCGTCTTCTCATATAATTCCTCTTCTCCTCCCCTTCTTCTTATATCCTTCCTCTTCTTCTTTCCCTTTTCCTCTTTTCTATAAATGAAGCTGTGTAAAGAAATCAATACTTTAAAGAGTGGAGTAATTGATTCACAAGACTCTGTTTTACTATTTAGATTATTTCATTCACCTGGAGTCAACACCAAATTTTTAAACGAAGACATAAAAGAAAGCTATGTCTCAATAGTAATTATTTACTACGGCAAATAAATTCGATAGATAAATGCATCAACACGAAAGTCCTTAAATCACTCATAACCATCATGTTTGTTAAACAAAATCTTGTGTTCATACACTATAGATCTGTTCAATTAATCAATGCACCAATGCTACATTACTCTTGCCCATGGCTCAGAGGTTCTCAGCCTGGCTATCGGGCATACGATTAATTATGAATTACCTTTTTTATGAAATCATATTTATATGCTAACACAGGATCTGATACCCTACTTCAAATATAGGGCCTGCGATACATTGTCATACATACAGTCATGTAAGTTCAGGTTTCGTGAATCGTCCAGTAAACTGAATGTTAACTTAGAACAGTAGAAGATTTTCAATTTACTGAGCTGGTGAAAATATAAATTTATTTGATACAGGAAAGCTAGTCAAGTAGACTGAATTATTCATAGTCAGGTTTAAGGAAATGTTTCGTAATGTATAAACAGCTAAATGTTCTTATAACAATAGATGTGATAAAATAATAATTATCATTATTTCCATAATTGCCATCTTCATCATCCTCATTATCATATACATCATCATCATCATCATCATCATCATCATCATCATCATCATCATCATAATCATCATTGTCATCATCTCATCATCGTCGCCATCATCACCATCCCCATAATCATCGTTATGATAGTAAAAATATTGGAAATAATAAAACATGTAATAATAATAATAATAATAATAATAATAATAATAATAATAATAATAATAATAATAATAATAATAGTAATAGTAATAGTAATAATAATAATAATAATAATAATAATAATAATAATAATAATAATAATAATAATAATAATAATAATAATAATAATAATAATAATAATAATAATAATAATAATAATAATAATAATAATAATAATAATAATAATAATAATAATAATTATAAAAGTTCACTAAATTATAAGCATTATATGTAAAATGTGATAATAATGAATTTAATGAAACATAATAAAGTGGAACCTAAATCTTAGCAAAATGCTTTCTTTTTCAAGCTTATTAAGCTAATGACACAGATAATTAATGCTCGCTTCAAGATAATGCACTGGATAAGATACTTGAAGCCAAATCTTTCAAAAGAAAATGAAACAATGCTATTTGTTGTATTATGAAAGAAGACTTAAGAGATCAACAATACATCCAATTAGAAAGGCTGTGGGACTGAAGAGATGACTGGAATGTGTAGCTGACATAAATGCCTTTTATGTTCAGTTATTGTGTGGGTTTTTTTTTTCCATTCATTCGCAATAAAGCTTACTGTAGTGTAAATAATCACAAAATCACTTTATCAGGCCTACTAATCTACGATGTATTTTGCTAACTATGAGAATAGATTTCTCCTAAGCAGGTTTATACGAGAATGTGCGATCCTAGTCATTTACAGTCCTAAAGATCCCAATGTAACTCTTCTGATCGCGTCTTTTGAATGAGATACACGATACAATTAACACAATATTAAATTGTAGACCTTAGCTGAAAGGTCAAAGTATCATTAAAAATAGTCTATAGAGACGCTCTAAATACATGCTACCCTAGATTCTACCGAGCCGCTGTTCTTATAGCAAAATAAATAAATGCTACTGGGAATCTTATATAAAATTGAAATGCATTGAAATATTTTTAACTTAAATCTTCACCCAGCTTTAGCACGGTAGGCCTACTCATTGGGTTACTTAAATGTATGTCCTTGGATCTCTTGGCTTCCTCTGCAATCGTTATGCTGCTCATACTGTTCTAATTGGCCTTTCTTGAACTCTTGAGTATAATTATAGTCTCTCGACTTGAGTCTTCAAGTATTATGCATGCATGTCATTCAACCATTTTTTGTCTTCCTCTGATCTTTTTCATGCCTCTGCCTTCTTATCCCACTCCAGTCTCTGGCTTCACATGTTACACGCCTTTAATGAAAAGGATGTAAAACCCCAAACAATGATGCACGCTAACAGAGATAGCCACTCCCACTCACATGATCAGTCGTGTTTTAGTCATCCTTGATTTATTCTATCGTTCTATATCTTTCCTTTCACTTTTCTCTTTTTTTCCTTATGTCACGCATTGACTAGTGGTGTTATTTGCTTACCTCTTTCCTCATTTCCTTCAACCTAATTCATGTGTGTAATTCGTTCCCTCCTAACCTCCTCTCTCTCTCTCTCTCTCTCTCTCTCTCTCTCTCTCTCTCTCTCTCTCTCTCTCTCTCTCTCTCTCTCTCTCTCTCTCTCTCTCTCTCTCTCTCTGTCTATCTGTCTGTCTGTCTGTCTGTCTGTCTGTCTGTCTGTCTGTCTGTCTGTCTGTCTGTCTGTCTGTCTCTCTCTCTCTCTCTCTCTCTCTCTCTCTCTCTCTCTCTCTCTCTCTCTCTCTCTCTCTCTCTCTTCTTTTTTCTTCTTGCTCTCCTATCTCTCTTTTCTTCACGTATTAAGTCCTTGAGTCTGTCGCTCTCGTAGCTTGTCAAAATTTTTCCCATCGTCTCTGCCACACCCACACTTAATCCTGAAATTCTGATCACCCTTCTCTTTTATAAGTTCAAATTTTTATGTAAACATTTCACCAATTTTATTTTGGTAAAAAAAATCGACAATTAAGCTTGTTTTGAAACAAAATTTTATCAGTTAATCAAGTCTTCATCAGCACATTTTGACCCCCTCAAAATTTAATGATCTTACACCCATAGTGTTATTTGCATAGAATGCTATACTATATATGGTTTACCTTTTATTTTTTCCAGTTTTTCGTTTGACTGACTTTCTGAGTATGCTGTTACAGGACCGGGTATTGCTGATATGCTTGGGGCTGCTT
Source organism: Elysia crispata (assembly GCA_033675545.1). Classification (NCBI taxonomy): domain Eukaryota; kingdom Metazoa; phylum Mollusca; class Gastropoda; family Plakobranchidae; genus Elysia; species Elysia crispata. The sequence goes on along the minus strand of JAWDGP010005140.1, from coordinate 10,268 downwards.
ATGCTGCAGAGATGCCTTGGTAAACATGTACTGGCATTTATTTCTTCCTTCACACAGATTCTCTTAAGATTTTCAAAGGTTGCAAACTGGCAGTTGTATTTTCTTACTTCGATGTGACAAAACTCTTTTGCTAAGAAAGTTTTAAGACAGATTTTGTGTTCGGTTATGAAATACATACCGGTAAGGCTTCTTTCTCATTCTCCCTGATACCGCCATCTCTCCACTCTTATAGTTCTCTCAGTCTCACTTTCTTTTAAATGTTCTACTTTTTATCTGGCTCTCTCTTACATTGTCTCTCTTCTGTCTGTCTGTCTCTCTCTCTGTCTGTCTCTCTCTCTCTCTCTCTCTCTCTCTCTCTCTCTCTCTCTGTCTCTCTGTCTGTCTGTCTGTCTGTCTCTGTCTCTCTCTCTCTCTCTCTCTCTCTCTCTCTCTCTCTCTCTCTCTCTCTCTCTCTCTCTCTCTCTCTTCAGTTTTCTCTGGTGTTATCAGATTTTCAAAGACCCACGCGCACACATACACACTTATATCCTCTTATATTTTTTTTTTCTGTAAACTTTTTGAAGAGACTGACATTTCTAGCTCACTCGAAATTGGGAACCTTAAGTTAAAAATCCGGTTCTCTCTTCTCCGAGTCAAATGTTATATTTAAGAATTACCCGTTGGTTAAGGGAGTAATCATTTCTATGATAATTTTTTTGCATTAAAAAAAATGTGGTTTCATGAAGCTACCTGGTTTCATGCGTGTTATTGCTAACATCAACCTTGTTTTACATTTAATTAATTTATGTGTTAATTTGTGCTTTGCCTTTCCAGTAGAAACAACAAAAGCAAAGAGTCATGAGGCTGTGGTAGGTTTGGGCAGTCTAGGAAGTCTTCCACAACAAGGCATTCAAGATGGAGAAATGGTCCACGCCATGAGAGAGCCAAGTCCAGGATATCTTTATCGTCTCTTGAGTCGGCGGAGACGTTGGGATTTCAGCAATGGTTGCCATTGTCATGTATGCACAGTATCCTTTTGTCTGTCTAGCTCTAAACCACTCCAAATCTTGATAACAATAAGGTTAATAGGACAACCCGTACCCATAAGTATATTTAAATTTACTAAAACCATCAGTTTTGCTAGCGCAGCCATTGCCTTAGCAAGAGCTAAAAGCCATAACCTGAGCCGATTGGTTTTGAAAGTATTGATCATTTGGAAAGACATAAACCTTTTTTTCTCTCAGAGTGTCTTCTTATTTCATAATGATGGACAAATTGAGATCTTAAGCTCACACACACACACACACACACACACTTCTTATCCATTTCTTACTCTGCAGTCACAAATGGCCGGGAGATAGGCTACTCTTTTAGCATAATCAGTGTAATTTGTAATAAAAAAAAACCATGATAAACATTTGGATCCAGATCCAGAGCTTTTGTTTAAATAAAAAAGGGTTATGAGGATGAACAGGATTGGGTAAAATAATGTCGCCTCACTCTTCTGACTCGTCTTTACAGGGCTATCACGTGGAATGTATGCGTGACACGTACTGCCAACTCAAGCATCACTCGGAAGAATGGACATGTAAGGAGTCTTGTTGTGGTTTCCACTGTGTCAAAGAAGACAGGGACACACGCACAGACCACGAGGACAGACGCCGCCACTGGGGATAGCTTCCAGTTGTATCAAACAAAGCACAGTGTCAAGAACTTTAATTGGTTCTCTAGAAGATTATTATTGGATAATGAAAAGTGGAATAGCTCGAGAGGTATAGAAAATTTTGAGAAGTAATGTTACTCAAGTTCATTATACCAATACTAATACCATGCTGTTGTTGCAAACTGCTCTACTGCTGCTGTTGCTAATGTTGCTGCTGCTCCTCTCTCTCTCTCTCTCTCTCTCTCTCTCTCTCTCTCTCTCTCTCTCTCTCTCTCTCTCTCTCTCTCTCTCTCTCTCTCTCTCTCTCTCTTTCTCAATTTCAGACATTGTTTACTGCAAATGGTGACGTAATAAATGTTTTTATTTGGACTCACTGCAGCCCAATTAAAATTTTGTTACACAACAGCTAAGCTGCGTTATTTTTTTTTTTTTTTTTTTTTTTTTATAGATTTTTTAATGTTTGCTTGTTTTACTGTTTTGAGAAGTCTGTTAACAACGTAAAAAAGACCAAGAAAGTGTAATGAAACTTGTCCGACTTTGGGTGAAGAAATAATAGTTGGAAAACTCATTTAACATCAAAGTTCATACTTTTGTGGCTTTTTTTTTTTTTTTGGAATAAAATATAATGTTTTCAATAATTTAGCTCCTTCTCAAAGGAACTACTCCGCATAAAACATTGCAAAAATATTGCAGTTGAATAATAATAATAATAATAATAATAATAATAATAATAATAATAATAATAATAATAATAATAATAATAATAATAATAATAATAGTAATGATGATGATGATGATGATGATGATGATTGCTATGTTTTTAGATTTGTATTTAAAATATGACCTTCCACAGTAATAATTATAATTCAGACAGAACTTAGATATAAACGGACAAGACGGTTGAAAACTCAAAACGACCTTTTATTCCGATCTTCCAATGATGAATGATCAGGGCAATCTCTCTCTGTCTCTGTCTCTCTTTAAAAGGAAATAGGCACACAACTTTATAATTGCGGGACACAAAAGAAATGACAAAACTATTATCAATTCAACATTTAAACGTTTCACTTTGTGAGCTTCTGTCAGTATATTTTTTAGACTTTATATTATACTATTTATAGACACACACGCGTCCTTTTGGATCCTTTAAAATTAGCAAGTTATCATCCAAGTGTGGTGTTTTTTGCTTTCTATTTGTGTCTCTCTCTGTCTCTCGTTCTGTCTGTCTGTCTGTCTGTCTCTGCCTCTCTCTCTCTCTCTCTCTCTCTCTCTCTCTCTCTCTCTCTCTCTCTCTCTCTCTCTCTCTCTCGATTTTCGTTCGTATTCTTTAACAATATAAGTTAAAATCTCTTTTCTTAACACCATAACTTTATCCACTTTTTAAATTCTTCAAAGGAAGTCATAATTACTATAAGAATTTTCGATCAGAAAGTTAGTCCTAGGATGATAATTATTATCACAAAATGGGATTTTTTTTTTCAAAATTGCAAAAAAGGACGAAACTTTGATCAATGTGTCCACTAGTTCGACCCAGAGGGAAAATCTACGTCCGTGCAATGGAAAATCCTTGGATCTCCCCTACGAATGGTGATAAAGGCGTCAACCATCAAATTGGAACTACTTTTTTCCTTCGTTTTTTTTTTTTTTTTACTGCCGTGGAAATATTATGACTGAATAAAAATTCACGTGTTAACATTCAATCGTGATAAAACAGTTCATGATCCACAGGATCTCTAACGTTAAATAATCTTGACGAGCAATATTTCCTTTCGAAATAGTCTACCATGAGGGACCTTTTGGGATTTTCATTTCTACTGGGTTTTTTTTTTCAAACCTAAGTTCGTTTTTTGCCACGTCATTTGAAGCTTCTCCTGCACTTATGTTTCCAAAGTAAAAAAGACTGGATAAAAAATAGCAGTATTAAAATATTATTATTATTATTATTATTATTATTATTATTATTATTATTATTATTATTATTATTATTATTATTATTATTATTATTATTATTATTATTATTATTATTATTATTATTATTATTATTATTATTATTATTATTATTATTATTATTATTATTATTATTATTATTATTATTATTATTATTATTATTATTATTATTATTATCGCTATTATTATCATTATTATTATTATTATTACTACTACTACTACTACTACTACTACTACTACTACTACTACTACTACTACTACTACTACTACTACTACTACTACTACTACTACTACTACTACTACTACTACTACTACTACTACTACTACTACTACTACTGCTGCTGCTGCTGCTGCTGCTGCTGCTGCTGCTACTACTACTACTACTACTACTATACAACAATGGTTATGTTGTAATAAACAATAATTATATTTTATCGGAAATGCTTAACAGGTTTGATTATCAATTTTAATCTTCCTTAAACAAGAAAATTTAAGATGTAACAAAATTGGAATCCATAATATAGCAGTAATATTTTAACATTGGCCGGCTAGCAAAGCTATTTTTAATGCGGTCATAATTATGTTAATATTTTTGTCACTCATTCCCAGAAAATAATACAAATTGCCTTCTTTGCAACCGCAACTTTTCAATCATCCGATCTTAACCAATTTAAAAATGTAGAAATTCAATTCATCTGCAACTACCAAGTTCTCTAATTATTAATTTACCAGCTCTTTTTTTTTTTTTTTTTTGTATTCTAATCCCTTTTTAATTATAATATTTAATCGACTTAGACTTAAATCTAATTGAACACAAACCTTGATTTAGCTATCTTGAAATCGATCATGCTATGCGCATCGTAACATGAGGCTCAATTCGTGCAACTTTAAAAAATTACCTCGCAACTCTTTTATTCTTTGATCTATAAGGTTGTTGTCTAATTAAGCGAAACATTTTAAATACCTAGCTTAATGAAGATAAAAACCCCTATCCAAAGCTATGTGTAAATAACGCGAAGTTATCCCGAGTACTTACGTTTACGGTTTTATGTTGAGCACGGCTCACACAACACAGGCCAACTCACACCACTACAATGTAGGCCTGCGAATAATGCCTGGTTAGATCCCCCCCTCCCCCATGCAAGTGCTAGAATCAATGAGATAGCCTCACTTCCGGACCAAACTGCGCCATTGCAGGAGCCGGGCGGTTTCTTAGAGCACGCTCTTTATCAAGATTTTGATCAAATTTAGAATCTAGATCTAGATCTAGATCTGTGTTAATTTCTTTTTTAATAGAAAAGTTTGTTTGACAAGAAAATGGCTAGATCCAAAGTGTATTTCGATATTGCTAAAAATGGAGAGCCATTGGGAAGAATTGTGATGGAGGTAGATATCTAGTCTAGATCAGAAATCGATCATTCTAGATTCTAGATCTAGCTGTTCTAATTAATGTAGATCGCTAATTGTTAAGAAAAAAAATCTAGATCTAGATTTATAGATCTTTAAATCTAAAATTGGAAACACAATATCATGTTTTGAGGGTATTATTATTATTGCAGTTATCGGCCCAACTCGCTCGAAGCTTTAAAATTGTATTTTTCTTAACAAATTTGACATATGCTGAACACGAATATATGAAGTTTTTATTCGTCGCAAATAATACTTTTCTAGATATAAGCATTTTTGTGCAGCTCTAAAATCCTATTAAATGCCAAGTTTCGAATTGGTCGAGAAACACTCTTGAAATTGTGAAGCCCGACGTGAGTTAGGCCGATATCTTCAAATTTGCCGTTCACGGCTGTTAAAACAGACCAAAAAGCGGCAACTTAGATCTAGTTTGCTTCCAGGCCCTACCTCAGATGCCCGCAGTTAGTGGGCGGATCGGTGATCAATCACCTGTCAGGCAGGCTACAACCGTGTATGCCCGTGCATGACGGTTCACTGCTGTTAAATCTAATATTGGGATTTTTTACTTGTTTTTGCATCGCAATAAATCTGACCTCATTAACACCAAGTATATCAAACAAATAATCATTTTAAAGCTGAAATTGTCCTGAATACAACGCTATATTTTTTATCTCTCAATTATGAAGTGTTCAGATGGTTCAGGTGAATCTTCATACTTCTAGTAAATGAACAGAAAAAAGTCTTGATTTTCATAACACTTCGGTTTAATAGGAATATTTCAAAAGTGAAACAATTTTATCGCTTAAAAATTGTTTCCCGATATTTAAAAGATTTATGTAAAGAACTTGTGAAAGTTTCAAGTGCGAAGAGTTTTTCAGTGATTTTATATGATTTTTTTAAAATAATTCCACACGGTCGGGTCTGCAAGAACTACCCGTAAATGACACTCTGCACTATAGATCTACCTTAGAAGCCTCAAACCAACACTGTTAAATATGGATCAGCACTTAGAATCTGAATGCAACCAAAAGCTCCATGAAGTTTGCAGATCTTGTTGTGATAGATCGTTAAGTAGCAGATAGAGGAAACAATCAAAAGTTTCTCTGTGCGGACTTTATCAACGGCTCGTTACTAACTTTTGGTGTTCACAATCATTTCCAATAACGAAAAAAAAGATTTTTACTAGGTATTAGAAAGTGATTTTCCTTATCACCAGGAACCTTTCAAAATGTGTCTCATTGGCAAGAAAAAAGCAAAACTAAGAGAAAGAAAAAAATTTCATCAAAATCGGACCATAAACAAAAAAGTTATGCAATTTTTAAATTTCGTTGGACTTAGAAAATTTTCCTCCGCGCAGAAACATGTAAAAATCCAAACTTTGAGAGCTTATAAAAGTTAAACAAAATACTGTACAACTGCTCAATTCACTGTTTTTGATAGCTCGAGAGTTTTTGTGTAGCATTTAGAAAGATTGTAGCAAAGAGAATCATGTAGGATGAAATATTAGATCCTAAAACAAGGAAAAAATCATAATGACACGGCAAAATTGAGCATGAGATAAGGCGCGGAGGCATATTTGGGCAAATTTTTTACACATCTAGACTCCATGCAGTCTAGAAATTAACATAACATATACACATCTTTACATAGATTATGCCCAATTTTTTTCAGGAGTCTAGGAGTGTAGGAATTTGAAATACAGAGCTTTGAAGAATATAACATGGGCAAAAATGGCATTCGGAAAAAAATGCGCAAAAAAGACAAATTTACACATTTTTTAAAAATTCATAAAAAAAACTATAAGTGCTAGAAGGTTAAAATAAAAAGTGAAAGAAAGGTCCTAGTGTGTTCATTTCCCTTTTTGGACAAATAACAAGCACAGGACTCTTCCAAAATAATAATCAATTTTGCAAAAATGCTCTAATGAGAAAAATGTGCAAATGTACGTGATATGATAAATGTCCAAAAAATGAAACAACCTAGCTAAAAGGCAAATTCAGTCTTGAAAGAAAGCTCAAAATGTTTCCATTTAAAAATTAATTCCTATTCTTATTTGTAAACTAGCTCTCAAAATGAGTGATCTTTATATAAAGAAATTCATCTATTACTAGAGAAATTGTAAATATGCCGAAATGAAAATAGACATTTAAAAATGAAATAGAATGACATTAAAAAAAAAAGGTCAACAGTAGAAAATAAAATGTGTTGCCCTTTACTGTAAAACAATACTACTGGAGACAAAACAAAAAGGAACAAAAAAAAATTATAAAAATAACATTTAATCTAGTAATTTTGTTACCAGTAAAATTGACTTACTTGGAATATCCTGAGCTCTGTAAATGTCAAGAGGATAATCCAATAAAACTGTAATGTTTGTAAATTTTTTTGTATAGCTTGGACAGAGACACCGAACTGAGTTCCTCTTTTACACTTTGTATTTCCTCATTCTTCTTCAGCAAGGAGTGCTCTAATTCATTAACTCGTGCCTTCAAACGTTGATTTTCAGAGCAGCTCTCTCTAGATTTTGCTAGCAATAAGCTGCATTCCTGTTGAAGAATATCTGCCCTGTCCTGGACCACTCTTGTCTGTTCTTCGGCGTCAAGGATTTTCTGCTTCAGGGAACTTACAACATCAGGTCTAGGGCCACATGTTTGTGTGTAAACAGAGGACCTGTCTGAATTCGGTTGAAGTCGAATAGTAACTAAAGCAGCTGATGTTTTACAGGGCTTCCTACCTGTTGCGAACTCACAGTGAAGAAATTCATTTATTTCTTCAAGTTGTGGGGGACTCTTGTTTTTTTTTTAAGAGTTTTTTTTTGTGTTCTTTTTCAACTCTACATGCCTCTTTCCATGGCTCTTTGTTCGAGTAAGTCAGCGGTTTCGATGAAAGGGCAGTGAGAGTATAAAAAAAAAAGTTGAAGTGCTATAATTTTCTTTCCTGAAGAAATGTACCAAGTCTACAACCATTTCATTTGTTACTCTACACTTTTTGATTGAGCCTTGGTCTAAAAGCCTTGTTACTCCATGCTGATCAAGAGAGCTGGAGTTGAAGTCAAAATTAACTCTCTTCTCAAAGAATTCTTTTAGTTCTGTTTCTGATAAGGTTGAGGCCTTTTCAGCAACTTTATCCACTGGGCGGTTTAAGTGATCCGCTGGTTAAGCGGAGTTAGTAAAAAGCCTTGTGAACCATATCAGATATCTCAACCTGAAAAGAGAATTGGGAGAAAAATATAGGTAAAAAGAGAATTTCACCTTAACGAAATTTGCTCAGTACATATTGATAAAAAGACAAGGAAATAAGTAATTGAAAAAAAAAAATGATGCATATAATTACTGTAATCTAAAATATTTTGAATTTTACTACCATCACCCAAATAATTCTTATCGTGATTATCATGATTAAAAAAAAATAAATTTTTTTTTTAGGAATTCCGATTGGGTACGTTCATTTAGTTTAACTAAAATATGAGACAGGATGTGTGATGCTGTATTTTTTTTTTTATATTTATTTAGATCTATTTTATTTTGAGGTAGACTCTAGCTCATTCATAAAAAATTTAGCCAAACAAATACCTAGCCCAATCTTTTTCTATGGTCCGATCAATTGAAACCTTTTGTGTGACCCTTTGTATGGTACAGTACCCATTCTGAAGTCTTTTTTTTTTAGTTACAGTTACACACATAAGATGTAAAACCAATGGCATAAAACGATTCAGAAGGAAAGATTTTAGAGAGACATGGGAGATCTCTCTAGATCTAAAATCTAATAAATAGAACGCATTTAAATTTAGTGCTAGATTTAGATCTAAGGCTAAGCATAACTGAAGATTCTTGCTTCAGCTAAGTTTGTAAACAATCAATCTATTGAAGATTTCCGTTTTCAGGAATGACGTCATCAATCAAGGTTATGAAAAACAGTGCTGAAAGAGAGCGTATCGAAATCGATTTTGGGCTATAAATAGAAAAAAATCTAACGAAAAACTTTGATCACAAAAATGGCAAAATATAGGGACAGTCTAAAAATAACTAGGTTGAAATGAAAACCGCATATTCATAACCACAAACAGTTAGGACGTCATCTAGGTACATTAAATCAAAATATTACCTAAATTTTAATTTAAACAGAGAATGAAAACTCTTATCAAGTTTAACTTTGAAAACAGAATAAAAACGTCCACAAACAAAAGCTACCACCCCTGGTCATTCTAATAGCACAGCCTTCGGTGTATTTTGACCGCCATCTTGTATTTTTAATTAGGCTCAAAGAAACTTTGCGTACCTATGAATTAAGTCAATTTTATACATAAATAAGCCAAAGATAAAAACTTTGTTTAAATTTAAAGCAAATAAATTATCAATCAAAGTGTTAATGCAAAAATTTTAAATATTTAACCATTAACATTAAATAGACACGTTTTAGAACATGATGGTGAAACCCGATTCGGCTCCATCCTTTTTTCTTCTTTCTTCATCTAGATCTAGATCTATGATCAGGACCACTGTGTACGTAAACAAAACAAATTAACGAGATTGGAATGCTTAAAAAAATACAATAATATGGCCTAATTTCAACTCACCGTTTCTTTGGAGCTCCATAACATCCAATGAAATCACTTTTTCAATAATTCGTATCAAAATATAATGTATTGAGAGGCAAGGAATCGCGTGCGCACAGTGACTGGCGATGATCGGCACTAGAGATGGAAATTGCGGGAATTCGTTTTGGGGTTGTCAGACACGAAGGGACGGCGCTCCGGGCAAAATTGACCAATCGGGTTGAAATTCCAGAGTAATAGAGTTCAAACGTTAAGCTTTCTTATGATATAAATCTCTTGAAGGAATCTCATTGGATTGTGGACGCATTTTCTGTTCTAAAAATAGAACGTTTTTAACTCGATGCTACACACACTCAAAATTAGGCTACACATCTGGAACGCACACCATAGGAAAGCTTATTCATTGCAGATTCTTTTGGTCTTTGTTTCAAGACGATCGGTTGATTCTGCCACGAGCGCGAGGCATTTTAGTGAGGCCTGTCAATGACGCGTCGCCTGCGGATGGCCCGCTGAGGCTGTGTAACGCACATCGGGTGCCTCAAAAATGACGTTGATTGAACTATTTATCTTTTTTTTATTTAAACTTTAATACTTGAATATTAAAGGCGAATTAATAACAAAAACATTGATATAATTTTTAATCAAGTTCTTCAACGTAGACTGCGAATAAAGAGGGGTTGAAAATAGCCAATTTACACACATTCAGCGATTTTTCGC